>JAVJGJ010000059.1:19846246-19858013 GCA_035590215.1 Microhierax caerulescens | reverse complement strand
GTCATACGTCCCCCCCCCCCCCCCATTTCTGTAGTTGGTGTCTTTTTGCATCCCAAACGCCAGCTTCCCTATAGATACCAGTTACGGTCTGGGGATTTGCCTTGTTTCTGAAAAGCTAGAGTAGTTCTTCTAAGAAAGGCCTTGGAGAAAAACAAATGTATACTTCACTTTTTTTAAAGTAGTGATTTAGCTGTGGCAGTGAGGACTAATATTAATGCAGCAGTGAGATATGAACTTTGGATGGGATTAAATCTCTCAATCTAACCCATTAAAGAGGAGAAAATTAATAGAAATTTAATTTAAGAAATCTCTTGGGGACAGTGGAATTTTAAATACATATTTTGCATGTGAACTCCATCCTTTTGCTGAGGGAACAATTAAAAGTGATTTCTCAATCATTTTCTTTTCCTTCCTAGCTTTCACAGTTCATTTTTTTGCATTTACTCATCCCATATACTCCGAGCTTCAGGCACCAAGAAACATCCCAATATATTCTTAGATTCATGGCACTCTGTTATAATTAACCTCTCACAGTTAATGTCCTTGACCAGTTCGCTATTTGGTTCTTTCCACGCAAGGATTAGCCCACAACAGTTCCCCAAATCATTCGCTAATTTCTCACTCCTGTACAGCCTTGTGTCACCAGCTGCACTCTGTGTGGACTGTTGGACAGTTAAAGCTTGTCAGAAAAATGGGACACTATGAAACCATGACCAGGATAACATGACCTTAGAAAGGAGGAAAAGTTTGTTTCTGCTCTTTCCTCCCTTCCCTGTCATCTGCCCATTGGGTTTCTGCATTCTGGGACAGATGAACATCTCTCCATGGAAGCATTTCCCAAAAAAAGCTTTCTAGCTCTAAAAAGGAGTTGGGGACGGATTTGAGGAAGACTCATTTTCCTCTATTGACATGTCTCATTCCTGTGGTCTATTGAACCTGTTCTTCCCTCACAGGAAGAACCATTCCCAGTAAGTTTGTTCCTCATCACATTTAACATTCCAATTCAAGCAGGTCAAATTCCTCAAGCAATTTGTGTGAATAAGCACATGCACGCCTGTAGGCTAAAGGCCGACAGCCACACCGGACTGGGTGAAAAGAGAGCGAGAAGCCGAAGGGGAGAGCCAGGGATCCTTGCAACCTCTGAGGTGGGAAAGGTAGATTCGGTGCATCCCGGGAACCAAAAGGGCTGAGAGTGTTGAAGGACACACAACTGGACTGGCTGTGCTAAAGCACATGGTACTTAGCACAAGACACTAGTGGTCTAGGAAATGTAGGCTTGTGAGGCAATATCCAGTGATAAAGAAATTACCTGACCTTGTGGTACAAAAGCTTTAGGAGATTTAAGACCTTAAAAAAAAGCTGCAGTATAATATCTCATCCTAAAATGATAGAATTTTCAGCAAGATTTCATAGGATACTCATGCCATCCAGACGCACAATGTTACAGTCTTGTTCTGTTTAATTAGCAAGTGTCACTCCAGCAGTTAAATAGTTCCTTAATTTCCTAATTATTTAATAATAAAATAAATAAATTCTTTTTTACTTAAGATTTCAAGGGGAAAAAATCAATTATTCTTAATTCAATAATTATTTACTTAGCAATGATTTAACAGTTTTGGAAATTTTGTTAGACTTCACAGTCAGCTTTGTTTGGGTTAATTGAATACTTTTAATTAAGACAGCTGAACCCAATCCTTATAACTTTAAACACAGCCCCAAAGGCAGCACTTGGTTAAAAAAAGTTCAAAGAAAATTAATATTTGAAGTAGAGCATATTCATTATTGGTTTGCCAGCTGAGTTAGTACAGAGGTTAATAATCACCCTTTAGAAAACATTAACATAAGTTTAATTCCCTGTTTTGGATGAGGTTACTAGTCAAATTAATTGGTGCCAGTCCCTAAGAAGGGCAAAAATGGTAACTTCATTATTTATAATAGCATTTCACAGAGATAACTCTAAATACATGCAAAGACTATAGTCTCAGAAAGTGTATATTTTGGTACTGTAGCATGATAAAATTATGTTACGCTTCTTCAGAAGACATGCTAGTATTATCTGTTTACAAATAAAAACGTTGTTTCCTACAGAAAAATTTGAGGATGTGCCAAACAAGCAAAACTTCAAATATATTCCAAAGATGATATTGAATCACTTACATTGTCTTTTCCCCCTTGTTTTCTATCCACCAACACAAATCAATATGAAATTTTGTTTGCAGAAATATTCAGGGAAACAAACTTCATGTTGATTCATGAGAAAGGTCCTCAGGAGCCACGCTGAAACATAGTATCATTTTGAGTCTGAAAGGGAAAAAGAGGCAATATTTGGAAGAGTAGCACTAGAGAGATAAAACGATAAAGGGTGAGACTCTGAAAATGCTGCTGTCTAGATCTATTTATTCTTTATGACAGTCCCTAAGATGTTCTTATTTGGTCCATCAGTACAGAATTTTGTAGCATGCCTCAAAGTCACAGGCTTTGAAACACTCTTCAGGAACAGTGAAACAGGCCCTACCCACAAAACATTGCTCTTTTGTAAGCAATGTTTTATTTCCTCTGTGCAGAGAAGATCTTCTGATTTTTTTTCTCGGGTGTTATTCTAATGCCAGTGCATATACCCTTTGAAATCTCAAGGACCATTGTATGCCTGAATAGCACTCCAACATTAATTGCTGGGTTGCAAACTATTGTACTTCTTATGTACTCATTCATACTGTTTAACAAAAAATTCTTAGTTCTGTCATCTGAAGATAGAAGAGACCCTTGCGTCACCTAACCTATCCTGCAGATGTAGTATAATAGAACGTAAAAAATTGTATTCAGGTATTTCCCTATGAAACCTAATAACTGGTGTTTGATTGAGGCATGAGTATGCTGTGAGTTCAAAAAAATCCATTTCTGCTGTGAAAATATGAAAATATTTAGGATCCAACATTTTCCATTATGTTCTTTGTAACTACTGATCACCTTTAAAATTTGAACAGTCTGAGATTTTAAATTTTAATTCTATACCATGAGTCTCCTTTTATCTTTGTTTAAAGTTGTGCTTTGTATACAGAATTTTCTGTCTATGAAGATATTTAAATAATAATCAGATCATCTCTCAGTCGTTTATTCACAACATATAAAGAATTAGTTTATATGATCCCTGAATTACATAAGAATTTAGTTTGAAAGGAACCACTGCAGTTCATTTAGTCCAAACATCTCCTTAAAACAGGGGTGTCTTCAATAGTGCTGATCAGATTGGTCAGAGCTTGTCCAGCCAAGTTTTGAATATCTTGAAGGTCAAAGATTCCTCAACTTGTCCTGGTAGGCTATTTCAATGTTTTCTCACTCTTAAAATGGAAATCTTTCTCTCTACCTATTGTGGAATTTACTTTGCTGCAAGTGTGGAAGTTCTGCAGGTCCTTCCTTTTCAGACATTCCCTCTAGCTCTAAAAAATCATGTTTCAAATTACTTCTTACACTTTCTTAGATTTCTCAAGAACTTTTTACAAAATTCTGGTCACCAGAACACAAATGCTCTGTTACTTGGATCAACAGCGCTGTGGATGTTGCTAAATCACTGAACTGCCTACATACTCCCTGTATGCATCCTTCTCTTTGCCGTTATGTTACCTTCAAAGCTTTCGTGGTGTTTCATGGCCACTGAGATTGTCATACGCTATTTGAGTCATTGCTGTTCAGGGTACATAACCCATAACCCACAAGAGTCTGCAGTCACTGGCCTTAGATGTATAGCTTCGACTGTTTGAAAACATATTTTGTGTGAAAGCTCCCACTTACTGAAAAAAATCTGGGATGTTTGAATATGGCCATATAGATTCATCACTATTTGTCACTTTTTATTGAGTGACAATAAATATTTTTATATTTATTATAATAAATATCTATATATTAATAATAATATAAATTAAATATAGAATAATATATTTATTATTTATATTATTATATATTTATTTAATATAAAATACATATATAATGATATAAATTATTATATTTATTATAATAAATTAAAATTAAATATTTTTATTTATTGAGTCTTATTTCATCAACACTATTTTAAAATAGGTTTTATTTTCAGCAGCAGTAATTTTGTATTTACTTCCAGATCATTTAGAAAAATATTCAATAGTATTTTTCCCTAGCACGGACCCCTGAGAAACCTCAAGTAGGAGCGTACCATTTGGTGGGTATTGTCAGAGAGTCTGCTTTAATCCATGTAATGTATATTCTGTTTTAATCATCAAGTGTTAATTTAATACTGTAACATCATGGGATATGAGGTCAAACACCTTACAGAATCTCTTTACATCTGTGTAACTGCCATCATAACCATTACTATGACTGCAAAATACAGTATCCAGGTTTTTCTGTTTTCACTAAAACAGCTGATTGACATTAGTGGTATTCTTGTAATTTCATTCTTTATTGACTAAATCATAAATCAGAATTTCCAATATTTTCCTTTGGTCTGAAGCGAGACTAAGTAACCTGTAATAATAATTACAGGAGTTGTTTTTAAATAGTCATATTTGTACTTGTGCAGTCTTCTGAAATGTATCTATTTATCTGTGACCTAAATGTGAAACTTATTTTTTAAATATTGCCATATATTTCTTTCCATTTTACTCTAATCCATGGGTGCCTACTTTTTGTAAAAATAATTGAAAATGAAAGTATTATTTTTCCAGTATTAAAAAGTGCACAATGTATTAAAAGAAGTCTATAGCTTTCAGACTGCTACTTTTGAAAAATACTTGGCTATGATAATATGATGCTGAACATAAATAGTTTAACCAAATTCAGTTAAGCAAAACATATGTACTTCAGCTTATCTTTCAGATAGCACGATTGCATGACATGTATTACACAGCTCCCCATACTAACTGGAATTTCAGTATCATTGAATACTTTATAAACTGGGCTGTGACTAAATACTTTATAAACTGGATAGTGCTACAAGGCAAATGTAATTTTGCTTAGTTTTTAATGATATCTGTAGTACATATTCAGTTCTACAACTTGAAATTATATTACTGAAGAATTAAGTAGTCAATAAGGTTAGTTAAACTGATCTGCAGTGAAATAAATAAAATAGCTATTTTCCCCCCTGGTTTTTTTATATATATCCATTACTATTTATAATTATGCCACTTTTATTAAAGATTTCAATATAAACCCACAAAAGCTCAAAGGTCTAAATTTGAGTGCCTACAAAATACTAGTACTTCAGATAAGTTTTAATTGACAAAAAAATATTAGACACATTTGAGTATTTCCCTAAGGTAGCGATTTCTTAAACAGCCTTCTGGTTGTTATCATCAATGAAATCAGACCAGCACTGGGGGAAAAAGAGAAAATTGTCTTTGCGGTGTCCATGCTTAGAGTTTTTTCTTTAAATGTTGAGAACAAATTCCAGTTTGGGTGTTTTAGGGTCCCAAATGATATCAAAAGTTAGTATTCTCCAGTCATCCAGAAAGCAGAAGTCCTGGTCATGTGGTTTCCTACTTTTTGGTGACACCCCTGGCATCAAGGGAAGAACTGACAAGAACTCATGGAATGAGTCTGGTTCATCTACTAACGAGAAACAAAATGAGTGAGTAAGGGGAAATGGGAAAATCATACATTAGCAGAGCTTACAAATAGTTCTTCCCTTCTGGTCTTGCTAAAAGAATCTGATAACCAAACAAACATTTGCGAATCACAATGCAAATTTGGAAAACTGACTGGTTTTCAACCAAATCTGTTTTGCCAAAGAAAGATTTTTAGCTTTTCATTGTGACAGACAATAAGACTGAAAACCAAAAACTGAAGGATGTGATATATTTGTGCTAATTTCCAACGATTTCCAGGAATATTTTGTGGCTGATAGCTATGGCATATTGTTGCTTCATATTACCACTCTCCTGTTATTTGACTGTTGCTTGATTATCCAAAAGCACAAAACTGAATAGCTATTTTATAGACAAAAGAAAAAATATGCTACCCAGGCCTTCTTCCATTATTACAGTATTGTTCCTAGTTACTAATTCTGCAGTTCAGGAAGAGTAAGAAGGAGTTTTGGCTAATTGTAAAGACTGCACGGGTAGCTGGATTTTCTGTAGAATGGAAAGAGAAATGGTTTACTCCATACAAAAAGAAAGTAAGATGAGTCTGTTGGATGAAGAACCAAAGGATAGTCAGGCTAAAAATTTCAGGAAATTAAACTATTAAATGCCTTGAATATTCCAAGTCATTAGCCTGTTCAGCTTCACATATTTAATTACTCAGTGGAGACCCATACTGAAAAAGTTAATGCATCTCTTTTTTAAGGTGAATATTTTATAATGCAACATCAGACAAATTTGTATTACCGTTGAAATGTATCAAATAACTGTTCACCTCCAATTCAAATTAATAATTGTATAATCTATACAGTATTTTTTAAAAATCAAGATGCTGGCACAAAATAAAATGCTACTATCAAAGTACTGCCAGCGTTGTGGCAGTGAGTTTGGAAGCTAGTTCCTTAGAATACTGGATGAGATATGTGCAATTAATTATCCTTTAATTGGCAAATGTATTATTAACATAAGTTCATTATCCAAGATAAGTTCTCACTATCCTGAACTACTGCCATTTACTGAAAAATAAGGTTTGTCTTTCATCTGGTCTACCGAAACAGAGTCTGTGATTTATAGTAGAATATATAGTATAGAGTAATAGTATAGTAGGAAGTTGATTCAATATAAATTAGAGGTCCTTTATTGAAAATATTGTCATAAACAAGTGATATATAATAAAGAATACAATTAACTCTTAGAATATAATGGTAAATATATATATATTGAGTTTAATTGAAATGAAATCTTCAACTGGGGTACTGGTTACAGGGTTTGTTCTTTTTATTTAATATCTGATCAACACCTGGCTTTTGATATTGATGTACAGACATTCATGGCTTTACATATTCAGTAGAAACCTTCAGCACATGATCTTGCATCTGAATGCTGAACAAAATCCATATTCAGTCAACCAATAATGAAGGGATATTGCCAGATGGATCCTGCCAGGTGTTAGCAGTTAATTATTGATATATTTTTGGGAATATTTAAAGGAATATTAAAATATAGTCTTCCAGCATGCGATTGCTGCATTATATTGATGGTTGCTGATTATATGAGCTTTCCTTTTCTAACCTTACACAGATTTTTCAAAACATCCTTCTGAAAAAATCAGACATCCCCTCTGGCAGGTTATGATGTGACCTGTTGAAATCAGGGTTTGGAAGAGAGGATTTCAGAATGTATTTTAAAAAGGAAACATGATCACACAGAAATGCATTTTTGATTCTCCACAGCTTGTTTGCAAGTTTTTCACTACTCTTCTTGTCAATACCACCCATAAGGCACTAATATAAAATAGCAATAGAAATAAGCACAACCTCTTGTTAATGGTCTGATTATGGTTTTGAAGTGCTGAAGGACAAGTAGAAATGCAATTTACCCAATCTATGATTTACAAGATATGATGCAATAGTTCAGCTGACAACACTAAAGATTGATGCCCTGTTTCACAGAGTAGAGACAGCAGTAGAGAAGTCAGCGTAGAGGCTTATTCAGGCTGTACCAGTAATGCAGTGTTTATCAAGCCTGTCCTTGGTACTATAGCTCATTCTTTGCCAGCTCAATTTCAGTGGCTCAGCTGGGTGGCAAACAGCAGTGATAGTGGTTTCTGTGATATGTGTATTTGTCTGTAACATCTAACCTGTGGGAGCCGGGCAAGAGACCCCCCTCAGGTTTCCAATCCAGTTTAGAACTGATATAGTGATTTGACCAAATGAACTTAAACACTACATTTTATTTTTGTTTCTGCTAAAAACAATGAATTTTATTTTTACAGTGCCTGAAAGTGGTCTTTGAGCATATTTCTGCTTGAATGTACCTTTAAAAAAATGTTAAAATAGAACTAGACACAAAGTTCCATTTCTCTAAGAAGGAATCTTCACAGATTGCCTTCTCATTGTATATTGCTTTTCATGAAGGGAAAAAAAATTGTGGGATTCATTTTACCTAACTTTGGCATCTGGAATTTGAGAAGGCAAAGTGTTAGCTAGTAAAATTTGACTCCTTTTCCAATCAAGAGAGAAAAATAGGCACCTCCAGAGAGTAATTCATTTGACCTATTCCATAAACCTCTTTTACAGTGAAATGATTCTCCTTCTGCATCTACTTCTTTACCTTGACTATGGAAGGAGGCCAAGATAGTTTACTTGATCTTAAAAAAACATATTCTGTGTAGATTAGCTGGTGAATTATTTTATCCCTGGATATCTTAAAAACACCGCTTCAAAAAGAGCTCATAAAGCCTTCTGTCTACTGTTATGCTACCCATGAAAGAAGACTTTTCCATCAAGAGGTTCATATCTTTCTAGAATAAACACCATAGCGTGGAAAAATGTTATGAGGCTGATGCTCAAATCATGTTCAAATTCAGTGGCTCATGTTATAAAGAGGGTCAGACAAGAGGAAAGGTTCAGTTTAAATTCATCTATCTACATGTTGGTATTTGCTTCCCACTAGTGAGACCTGAGGAGGATCACTGTTTGTCCAGTGAGATTTTACATGCCCTAGGGTCTCCTGTGCAGGCTCTTTCTAGCTGTCTTGAAGGGGATGAATCTCACAGGTGCGCTGCGTCACATCTACGGATGTACATTACCGTACCTCAAATTACCATAGATACTTGTGCAGTTAAATTAAGCCACTAGTTAATGTAATCAGTGGAACCTAAACAGTAATTCAGCTAACTAATCGTATAACCATTGTGCGATTTGTTTGCCCTGTTACAGGCAGCCACCAGGATGCCCAATATTATCAAAGACGTCTGCAAGGGGAGGTCAACAGATGTAACAGAGAACTTCTGGAGGGACTGTGACCTTTTGGTGCATAAATCAGATAGGAGGCTGGATGTGGTTGGTTGAACTGCTTTCATACTTCTGCTGGATATATTAAGTAGATTTTCATTTGCTGTAATGAGGTGTTAACTACCCAGCATGGCAATACATAGCCACACAAATTAACCCCTGTGTTTTAATCTTGAGCCAAATTCTACTAATGAAAGTTTAGAATAATCTCTCTAAATTCTAGACTTCAGAGCTCATGTTCCACCCTCTGAAATCACATCAAAATTCAGAAGGGAATGTACAAACCCAGAATTTGTATTGTCTTCTACCTGCTTGCACTAGCTGGGAAACTGGTTACAGGGTTTTGTGTTGGCACGTTCAGAGCAAAGGGGCTAGAAAGCCACACAAAGGCAAGTCTTCAGGTGCAGGAATTTCTCTAGCAGGTGTAGAGCCAATGTAACCAGCTTCTCCATCATCTTCCCATTTTCAGAATAGAAAGTTCCGCTGTGATAAGGGGGGGCAGGCAGTCCTCCTCTGCTCTGCTCCAGTGGTTTCCTGGCAAGATTTTAGCCCTCTGGGGCTCTGTCTAGCTGAGGCAGCTTCATCAGTCCTGGAGTTCTCTTTTGTGATTCTGAAAGTTCAATTATATGTGGAATGCATAGCAAAGGCTGCTTTTAAAGCTGCCTGAATGTTTGCATCCTAGAGGACCGTTCTCTCTTTAAAGTCTCAGTGAACGTATTTAAAGAGAAAAATTTATCTTTTCCTATAAGAACCAACCACAGTGCTCTCTTTTTGATCAACTAGGATCTCAAGACTTAGAGAGAGAAGGTGTGAATTTGAGAGCCATTCAGACCCACTTAACTTCCATATGGCTACACCTTGAAAAGGATCTGACATCAATAAGGTGATTCAGATAGAAGAAACAGGAAAAATAGATTGGCTGTACTGTCAATGGGGAGATTGTGGAGCCTCCAAAAGATAAAATTTCCCCACACATACAGCAAGGAAGACCTTAACCTTAAGTAGCTGAGTTTGGCTAAATTCCCTGGAGCTTAGGCAAATGGATCGGAAATGCACACTATGTCCATTCAGCTTTTTTATGAATAAAGCTAATTAGATAGAATTCCCTTTTTAGCGCTAAAGGGGGAAACAAACTTATGAATAGCTGCTTCATGTCTAAACTGTGTGCCATTGACACCTCAGCTGGGCTACTGCCAGTGGATTGCAGGGGTCTCGCTCATTTACAGGCTTCCTCTCTCCCTCCTGCTCCGGTCTCCCCTTGCTCGGCTTAGGACTGAGACTTCTCAACAGCAGATCAATTATCTCAACTGCATCTATAGTAAAATACACATAGCTGTGACTGTTCCTCCATAGAGACTAATTGGCTTGGAAGAGTGGGTTCCGTATTATTAAACTCTTACTCTCCAAAAGGACCACATGCAAACATCTTGCTGGAAGTTGCCTTTAGTCTGTGCTAAGTCCTTAACTACACCACCAGGCTGTAGATAGACAATAGTACCTCCTTCTCCTTCTGATGTTGCTCAGCCACTGTGCTGCCCTGTGCAGCCAAATCATGAAAATGGAGGAGAAAAAGAGTGTGATTCTTTGGTCCATTGATTCACTCTTTCTGCTAGGACTTGGTTTCTTGCTTAGGCTTTGGTTTCTGATATCCACTCTGGAACTAGTTAAACAGATTCCTCTTTCAGAATCTGGATCGTAATTTCTGGGTGCAGGTCCATGTGAGCGACTTGTTTGAAGATCAGTCTGCATTTGGCAGATTAACACCGTAAGATATATATCTTTCTTCTGAATTCTTGTATTCAGTTGTAATTCTTTTTTATTTGTGTGTCCATGTTTTTGTTTCTATGCTAATTTCCAATGCAATTGGTTTGTGTACATATGTGAAAGCAATTATAATCTGTAAGATTACATGAAAAGACACCTCACACTCTAAAGGTAGCTGGTAACTGGTCCTGAGAGCATGGCCATGCCATCACATAGTCAAGGTCATTTGCACTGATCACACATCATTTTCATCTGTGTGTATACCTGCCTTGCTGCAGAGCATTGTCTTTACAATTTTTCAGAGAGCAATAAATCCACTTTTTACTATCCCTATTCGGCTGCAGAGGCTAACAGCAATTTAAAATCAGCTACGTCTATTATCAGCAGTATTAAGACGTAATGAAAGATACTTCAAAACAACAACAAACTTGCACTTAAATGCATTCTCTGACACCGTAAGGGGCTACAAGCCAAGCGAAATGGTGCAAGTCACAAGAGAATACTCATACAAAGAACATGACTGTGGGCAGCCCTTTTGTCTTCCACCTTTATTTCCAAGTGAAAAGTGAAGTTTTGGCTGCTGTTTTATCTTCCACCTTTCTCTTTGCAGAAAAAGGATGGTTCTTCTACTGTTTATCTATCATGTCCACAAAAGACAAATAGTCACCCATCTCTTCTCTGACTTCCACCCGATACCACTATTCTTTTCAGGTCCCAGTATGAAAAGCTCCTCTTTCCTCAGATTTCACAGGTGGCCAAGGATACAGATTAATTTTTTTTTTCTCGTGAGGCTTCCTGACTCCCATAGCCATCCCAACACATCTGTTCAAACAGCTGTTTCTTTGAAGAGAGGGCACCACATGACGCTAACATCTAAGGCTGTGTCTTAGACCATACAAAGAGTGGGCTATGAGACACCTCTCTACACAGGGAAAACTTACACCTGATATGACTGACAGACTATTTAGTCTACTACAGGGGTCCTCAAACTTTTTAACTAGGGGGGCGGCATGCGGATGAAGTGGCAGGCAGTCATCTGTGGCTGCTTGGTTTCCCCCCCCAACCCCCGGTGGGGGGGTTCTGTAAATACTGGGC
>JAVJGJ010000059.1:19816087-19841802 GCA_035590215.1 Microhierax caerulescens | reverse complement strand
TGGTGTATTTATAACCTTTTGTACTCTGAAATCAAATAAAAGAACCTAACCACGAATCCTATCTTTGGATCGTGACAACCTCAAAAGTGTTCTCTGTACAAATATAATACTCATAGCAAATATTCATTGGTTTGAGAAGAACAATAAATGATTCCTATACATTCTTTCCCTCCCTCTCTCCTTGTTCTTGTCATTAAGAGACAATAGTGACACACTGAAGAACATTTCCAGCAATGGAAAATGCAGTTTATAAATATTTCACACAACCAGATGACTGTACTTGATTAATGAGTTTTCAAGCAGCAAGTTAAAAACTATAAAAACAACAACAAAACCTCTCTGAATAATTTCTCGAAGAGACTATTGATAAGCAGAATTTCCTTTTATAGCATCAGTATTACAAATTGCCAGGGCCACCTACCTCTAATACATGTGTTAAAAAAGAAAAGAAAAAAACAGTGTTACTTTGATGCCTGTTTTACATAATGAAAGATCTGTATTTACCTCAAGAGAAAGAAATCAACACATCTTTACCAGAATACAAAGATGAATGATCAGCACTTTGGGGGCTGAAACTTAATTTTAGTTCTAAATTATTCTTAAATTACTATCTGCTACATAATAGGACCCCTCTTCTGTCTTAAGCTCACATCTGAAATCTATTAAGCCCACTCATTATCTATGATAAATATTGATTAGAAATTAGTGTTTTCCCACACTTATCAGGATCATTCAATATCCAATGAACAATTCACACGAAAATCCAGTAACAGATAAAGGTAATGTTAGACTCCAAGCTACTATAGTAAAGGTGTAAGGGACCTTTTTTTCTTGCTTAAAATAGAAATTTCAAGAAAACCTACAAATTAAAAACAAGGTTGAGTTTACAGTGATTTTGCTGCTATTAAGAGGTTAGTTTTAATTAGACTTAGCGTATACATACATGTCAAACACACTTCAATCTCCTATTTTTGATTCTTTATAGGAAAGGCTAAGAATTCCACAAGTTTGCAGAAAGAATACAATTCAAAGATAGTTTTTTTGCATTACCATCAAGCCAGGAGCAGCAGCATAGGAGGCAGGACCTTGAGCTGCACTATCTAAAAGATTTAGCTTCCTAACTGAAAAAAAATAGTAGAAGAGGGCAAACCCCATTTTATCCTAATGCACAGTAAGAGCTACAGTCTTTTCTAATTAATGCATAAAATGAATTTTAAATTTGCTAACACTGAAATGAATTTCCTTGATAGGGAGAGGAAGGAAAATGGAACACTTTGCAGTACAGGCATACATGTAAAATCCTTATTTTAAAAAGAAAAAATCCTGTATGGGAACAAAATACTTGCTGGTTTATATAAGACTTCAAATTTGAGGGGAAGCTTCTCTAGACTTAGTGCCCTGCAGCTCTGATGGAACTAGGTGCTTGAGAAATACAGTTACTTCTCTTTCAACAGCACTTTTTTTTTCCCCAGCTAATTCATAGAAATAAGTAAATAGTTGTCTTCAAAACTGGAGGAAATTATCCTAACAACAGAAAAGAACAAAAAACAATAGTCATAAGACATGAGCGTTTCTTTCCTATACCTTTTCATTGTCAAAAGAAGCAACATTCAATGGATTTAAGCTAGATTTAGCTAAATGTAGTTAGATTTAATTATTTGTGTTTGAATAAATCCTCCCATACTCTGTCTACCACTAAAAATCATCATTGCCCAAGTTGCAAGGCACTCATCTGAAATGTTCCAGCAAGTTATAACACAGTCTTCTACTCTCAAAGGCTGTAGAGTCTGTGTTTATCCCTGCACAGCTACTGCCTCCTGCATATTCTATGCACATACTATGTAAATTATGTATTTTGATTGTCTATTACTATCAGAATTTTACTTCCTTACTTGAGGCCTGCATTTCATCCTCTATTATCTAAATGGCTCCTGTCTCAGCATGGCTGCACCACCATCCCTTTGGAAGACTTTGAAAGGTCACAGCCTTGGAAATACTATTGAACTGATGTACTTATATAAGACAGATTGCTTTAGTAGGCACCAAAACCTTACACACAAGCTAAGCGCTCGGAATGAAAAGATAATAACATATATCAGCATAATAGTTGGTATTTCTTCTTTGGTCTGAGTCCCTGACAGTTCCAGAAAGTGAGCTCCGACCCTGCCTTTAGAACAAGTGTCCTGTTGCTGTAGCCTGAGGACTGTAACTGTTCTTGAATGTGCACCATCCATCAGTTACTATCTGGTCTCCCCTGTAAACTTTAGCAGTCACATTTTAAGCTCAAATGTCCTGCATTTATCCATCATAAATTATTTCTAATGTTACAAAGCAGAGGTGCATCACTGCTTAACAAGATAAACTATTGACAAAGTGGCATCTGGAGAACCAGCCGATGGACTTTCATTGGACTCAGAACTGTAGCTTGAGAAGGGAATATGTTAAGAAGAGCACAAACCAGAAAGTGTACCTAAGCAGCAGCAAAAAAGGGGTTGGAGTGCCAGAACTGCTAAAAAGCATTCAGAGTAAAGCAAACAAGGGCTGACTGGAAAATGGGAAAGGTGTTCCAAGTACCAAAATGTCTAGTTACAGTTCGGGTTAATTATTCTTTCACTTCTAAAGATTTATTATTCTCTGCAATCATAGTGTAGAAGGAAATAAAAACAACAGGCATACTCAAAACATAAGCAGAACATCAGTGGTGTAGTGGTTGAAAATAACTTTCTATCTCTTCTCATAAACCACCAACGCAAAAACCTTCCAGTGGACATAAAGAAATTCTGCAAGAGAACCATGAAACCCACAGCCTTCTCTCAGTCAATGTACACAAATGTCAGGTCAATGTCAGGTGCAAGGAATGTTTCAGGAAAATCAGTTATGAAGGCATTTATGGTTAGATGTATGCTTTGAAATATTGAAGTATATCTCTATAACAATATCTTTTATATACTGGGTAGATACTCTCAGTAATGTTAAAAATTTGTTTTACTTTTACTGAGTTTAATAAAATCACTTCTGTCAATTAATATCATGTCAAAAGCAAGACGAACTTTTCTTTTTACCCAAGTTTCTTCTCTTGCAGTTTCCTCATACTGAAATCTTTTTTTTTCTTCTATTATGAGAATGTAAATTGGGACACCCTACAATCCCAGTATTTTCAGTCTCTCTTCAAATGGAAGCCTTTCCATGTCTCTATCTTAATTCATGCTTGAACTCTCCACATGACAATTTGATCCACTCTAAGTAGGTTACCATGCCAACCCCCTTAACACTAACCTTTGCGAGAAACCACAGAAAAATTGCCAAATAATACAGTACAGCTGTTCTAAAAGAAGAGCAACGTTTTAAAATGCTACCACCTGGTGGTAACCGAGCAGCAAAACCTTGACACATGCTTAAAACATGACCACATCCTGCCTAAACACAGATTCAAACCTTACAGGGGTTACAAACTGGTAAATGGAAGCTAATGGGATCGTACTGTTACACCTACAATGTACTTCAGCTACACTCCAGAGAGGAAATACGAGACACCAAATATTACACGATCTAGTGGCACTGTGTGCTTCGGTGCATATACGTATCTGTGGATAGAAAGCCAAATTTAAAGTCTCCCAAAGAAGATAGTTACAGAGGTCGTTCACTATTTGTCCCAGTACAGAAAAAAAAAATGATACAGTTAAACAAACAAAGAAAAAAAAGGCTGTATTCTCTACAAGTGTAACTGCATTGACTTGAGCAGAGCTACTGGCACAGGAAAACTCCATTTGGAGGTCCCTTTGGTGACTGCATTGCATAACATCATATGCATTAATTGGTAGCTAAGATAAGGTAAAGGAGACAAATGTGTGTCTCTACAAATATCTGGTGATAGCTATTGAAATCTTTACAGTTGCCACCTTCAAGTAATGAAATCCCTATTCTCTGGGCAGAGAAATCAAGAATATTGAGTGCTTCAGTAACCTCAGCCAGGCGAAAGTCAAGACTTCTACTGCAGACACCACAGACCTGGGCCTGATCTCACACTGAGCTAGTACAAGGCTGACTCTGCTGGCTTCAGCTGAATTACTTCCAATTCATGTTGGACTGAGATCAAAACAAAGTCTTCCTCCAGGTCTAATTAATTTTGTTTTCATTCTCACTTGCATCTGAATTAGCGGTAGACATTTGATACATATGCATTAAAATTTCCCTGTTAACTCTGATGATAGAAGCATATGTGTGTTTCACAGAGTGCTGTGTGTCAGAGTACCTGGAGAATATGGTTTTAGTTGGTACAGACAGATCATAAGGGAGGATACCCATAGGTATAAGAAAAATGCCTGATAATTTTCATAAGCAGCTGGCAGTATGCTGAGGGCCAAAAGCTCCCACCACATCTGCAGATCTTGTTCAGACTGCTCTGCCCCTGCTTCTGAATGGTTTCTCTATAGTACATATTTATTTACAGAAATTACAGTTTCCTTTTCTGCCTTTCAAATTATTAAGCTTAGAGGTGAACGTCCTAGCTCTTCCCCTTCCCTCAGAAGTAAGAAACTCTTCCCTATATGCGAAAGCTTCTTTCCTTTGAAGGACTTGGAGTTTGGGGTTTTTCTTCCTAGTACATTCCTAATCCCGACTAATTTCATGTACATATGTATGACATATGTATGACGTACACGTGTATGACAGCCAGAAATGCATGGTAAAGTTGAAAAAGAAAAAGAGCCTTTGCTACAGTATGGTATTTCATGTAAAAAGCTATACAGTAGCAGTGGTGATACCTCAAATTTCCTATATTATTTCCTGTATTTTTGATAGCATATAACTGTGATATCTATTTGCACTTACATTTTATGATTGTCATTGCAGAAACTGACTACTGTGAAGCAAAATAGCTTGCTCAAAGAAATAAGGAAACATATCAAATAAGAAGATCCTTGCCTTTTTTCCACAATAAGGACAGGATTTTAGCCACTCTTTTATGTCTATCCAGTTGGTTCTGGTCTGTCACTTCAGGTGACATGGGAATGGTAGTATGATGCACAAAAGCAACAGAACTTTTCAATTATTAAAGCACATGTTCAGTCTGAGTATTTGTCTGGGACTGAAACGGAAAGTGATTTGCACATCCATTTGTTCTTTATTCATTTTAAAGTAGCTGCTACTAAATTTATGTTGGTAATCAAAGACATTTTTCAGACTTGTTTTTGGTTTTTGCTCATACTTCTGAAGAATGATCAAGAAATAATAAATAGATTTCTTGACAATGTCAGTTCTGTCTGAACCCCTAATTGTTACAGCTGTTCATTTGTACCTGCAGGATAATAGGCCATTTCTTTTCAACACTCATTTTTCTCTGAAAAATCACAAATTACTAAATATACCTAATATTCTCAGGTTACACATTTTGTAAACCCAAGTATTGACCTAGCTTTCCCTCAGGTGACAGTATAGTAGTGCCTTAAGAGCATTCCTGAGTAACTAAGGTAGCGATGGATTGGAAAAATAAAATCATTTTAGCCACCCCCTACACAAACACTTCAACTATTAAAGTTAGATTAGGTACTTGCAGTTTGAAGTCTGGCTGGTAAAAGGTCTGATTGCCCAGCGTTTTGGCACTGCTCGAAAGCAGAAGGAAGTATGCATCCAGAGAGAGGGATGAAATCATTGACAGGTGCTGCTGGTTCAGTCAGAAATCAGGAACTACTAGGTAAGTGCTGTGTGATTAAAATCAAGATAACATAGCTATGACTAATAAACAAGCACCTCAGGAGGGACAATCTAAAGCAGTGTGAATTGCAAGGGAGACAAAAAAGATGAAGGAGAAAAGAATGCCATGATCTTAGCAAAAAAGACAGGATGTTACATTTAAATTTGAATTTCATGAACAAATGAAATCACAAACAGATATACACATTGCTTCTAGATAAATCTATGACAGCCATGTGTTGAGGAAAAAGAACCTGCAAACTCAGTTTTTGCAACAGGGAAGGGCTTAAGCAGAATTTAGGTCAGAGCACCAAACAAAAGTGGTATGAAGAATCAAGGGCATGCTAAAGCAGATGAAGCCAGAAAGAATAATTGGGGTGCAATGTGAAAATCTGAACCTAAAAGAACCAGACATACCAAATACAACTCTAGTCCTTAATACAAGCAAAGTCAGAAATCAGCCAAGGTTACAGGTAGACCATTATAAAAATGAAGTCTAATACAAAATGTCATAAAAAACTCTTTAGAAGGGTCATTTTAGAGGATGAAAGGAGTTATTTTAATAATAGAGTTGTCTTGTGTGTAGTATTTTAAAATGTTTCAGATAGCAGGCCATTTGCACCTTCACTGCATACATACCGAGATATCAGAATGCAGAAACTCTGTATAGGAAATTCTGTAGCAAAATTAAAATGAGGAACTGAAGTGTTAGCTGCATAATTAGGACACTATAGAATGTGGGTTCACAAGCAAGCTGAGGAAATTTAATGAAAAAAGAGAGATATAAAGCTACTTATAGAAGACTCAGCTTGCTGTACCAGATAAACTTTTCAGGACTAGTGCTTTAAGGAACTAAATGCCAAATACCTTACCTCCATAAGCCTTTAACCCCCAATACATCTTGTTTTACAGGATGACCATGTAATAGTATCTTTTAAACTGGTGTTTCTCAGCAAAGGAAATATTGTCTTGATTTGTCAGCCTATTGCTTTGCACCTAATCTAGCAAAAGTAAACAGATCATAAGTAAGATGATGATTAAAGATGCTGGCCTGTTCTTCAAAGAACTGGATGCCAGCGGTTTCTATAAAAGAAACCAAGGTCCTGGACGTGAAAATACTATGCACAAGAGTGAGTTCCTATTATATTGAGGCCCATGACTCTCAGCAGTCATGACACAACCAACCAAGCAAGTAGCCTGAAATTCTAAGCAACATGGCCAGACTGTTCCTTGGTGTAACTCCATTTATTTGGAGGAATTTGTATCCCAGACAGCCGTTGTGTTGAGTCTAATTCAAACCTGATGTAAGTAGGTTCAACTCCCTTGATATCAATGCAGTACTACTGGCTTAGTCTAGGAGGCCTGGATTTGGCATAACATGTCTCTAGTAGTGAATTGATTTTGCAAAACACCACAGTTTGTCAGCCCTTTTGATATCTCCAGTCTCAAGAGAGCTGCCCTCTTCTAGTCCTGCATTGATTCATTGTTGAGTTGACCTTTACAAATGGACCAGAATAGAATGGAATTTGGTTTATATAATGTCTCTCATTCAGGAGATGTCTCCAATCACCAATAAAGCAATAATAGTATGAAGATAATGTGTAGGCAAATACAAAACCAATTGTAAATTAGGCAGCAGTACGTATATTACCTTGCATACAAAACTATTATAAAGGAAATAACATTGTTCACTTATGTTTGAGATTTTTTCCCCTTCTCATTTTAAATATGCTGTTGCAGAATTCATTTTTTTGGCTAGGAATACACTAAAATGTAGCATAAATTCACATGTAACTCATTTTACTTCTTTATTCTTTTGGTTTTAAAAATATTCTTTTTTTAAAAAAGAAAAAATGTATGTTTTTTTAATTGCTTTCATGGTTCAGTTTAAGGCAAATCTATGCAGTTATTTTTGAGATGCTGTGCTTTGTAGGTCTTGAATATCTGTCTCTCCAAAGCTGCTCACTGACCATAGCAAGCTGTTCTTTTCAGTTCCGTTACTTCCTTTCTATTTCCTGAGACTTGTGTAGTACCATGGAGGTAAATAATTATCAGCATGCTCTTCATCTGAAAAACTTAAAATATTCTAAACAATACAGAAGTGATGGAGCAGTATGCTGATAACATTAGAAATGTTTGTGAGCCTGCAAAGCCAGCATCTCCCTCACATGCCTTAATATTCACTTTGAATCATAAAATGCTTAGTAGGACTTCTACCAGCTGAATTACTTGGTATACTTGTGATCCCAGGCAGCTATAGCACAGCAACAAGGAGTACATGAAGCACTTGTTTTGCTAGAAATGCAAAGGGCAAACATGGGAAACAGAAGTCTGTGAGCCTGAAAAGCGCGAAACCCTGGAATAAGGGAATGCAAGGAATTTAGTTTCAGGAATCTGGAGAGGTTTAGAAATGCAGACTTGCTTCTTCTCTGCCTTGTAGCTGCTGTGGTTGCCCAATGTCAGATGCTGCCATTCTGATGCATGATTTATATTTTCTTTGTACTAGTATAATATTACCCCAAATGAGTAATGCATCATCAAACACACCTTTGTGAAAGAATGATGAAAGTCCTTGGAGATACCTGTCTCATTGTTAAACACAGCTTTGTAAAGCCATTCCATCAGTCAGTGGATTTCCCACTCCTCTGTACCAGCTAACGAGTGATTATGAGATGTTAAGAACTGGCGCATGTAAACCTCTGTGAGTTTAGGGAACTTTTCAAATACAGACTTTTTTTTTTTAAAGTGGATACAGTAGATTGTAGCAGATGGCTCATTCTGTCTGGTAAATCCTTCTTTGTTTGTGGCTCATTGAACTAGTAGTGTCATTACTGTCTAGCATATTAATTTGGAATCCATGTGCTAAATTTCATAGCAAAATTTTATGATTAAAACATTTGATTTGTGTGCACAATAGCTATTATTTCTTATTCAATATGGCAAAATGGCTGAAGTTCCCCTCTAGGTATCTTTTAAAGCTGGATTTTCAGCTCTCCTCTACCATTTGATTGGAAAAACAGATTTCATGAATCTGTGTTTAGTTGCTAGGAGGTTAATGCAGGAATATTTTTTTTCCATGTGACTTGGAAACCAGAAGATTAAAAAAAATCCCCTTCTTAAAATAATTAATCTAACATTAGATATACTTTACATTTACAGCTGTATCTTTCAATTCTTTGCAACCTTTTTCTCAGCACAGGAGTTATCAAAGAACTTCACATTTCACATACTGCACTGTTCATCTCTACAACGTAAGGCTATTTGCACTGGAAGCACACATTAAAAAAACTTAGAAATTAATCTTCAGCATGATGTAGTGGATTTCCACAGGCCTTTTAGTGATTAAAATTTTAATCACCTGATGATTAAAGGTTTCATTACTAGGCAATTAGCACTTAAGGTTTAAGTGCCAAGCATTTAACTCCATTTTGGAAGTGGCACCATCAATGGTTGGGGATTGCGAATCGGATGGATCATAAAGTAGCAATGAAGTAAGAGCAACGGGGCCAGACAAGGTCAGAGGGAAGGCAAAACCTTCAGGGTGCAACTGCATGAACAGCATAAGGATCCCTTCCACCAGGTTTCATCAGAAGGAGCTTTAGGCCCAACAAAGGAGAAATCAGGGTGCAGCGAGAGCCAGTGACTCCCTGGGTGCCAGTGGCAGGGCAGCTGGGGGTGGGGGCAGCAGGGTAGTCCCAGCCTCCAGCACTGGGCATCTCCCTGGGGATGGGCAAAGCTGTCCAGTCCTTGCATGGTGATGTGAATCCTGAGGCAGAGTGAAGCTTGCCCAGAAATTGGTCACAAAGAATATTTGTTTAATCTTCTGTGTATTTTGAGACAGAAACCACTGTTGAAAACCAAACTATTTATTGTAGCACATTTTAACGTCTGAATTGTTATTGCTGTTGTCTTCCATTAAAAGATATATTTAGATACATACCTTCACTCTATTACCCTAGGCAAACTGAAGTGCAATTTAACCGAGATGCATTTTTTATAGTTTGTTTCAGAATTGTACATTTTGCATATTGGCACTGAGTGCTGAAATGCCAAGCTTGAAGCTGATTAGTTCTTTTCTTAGCTCTTGCTAGTTTTAGCTGCCTCTTAATCTTTTTTTTTTTTTCCTTTTTTTTTTTTTCTCACTAACAGGAACACTTTAGTCCTAGAAGGGTTACATAGTCTTTTCCCAGTATAAATATCTAGTATTGATTTATCTGTGAACAAACTGGATTTGTTATTTCATTATAAAATATGTACAGTAGATGTTGGAGCTGGAGGGTGTTAGAACTCTCTGATCTACCAGAATAATTTTTTAAAAAAGGCCAGATTTTAAAAAAGACATTGTTCTGACTCAGTTCCATAGCTCACTTTGGTATCAGAGGAAGCTGCATACATGTATGAGTCTAGACTATAGAGTTTAATATATTCCTTCAGAGTTGTCATGCTGTTCCAAGATAACATAAGGGTTTGAAACTATAGCCAGTCATTCAGAAGGATAGGAAGTTCACTCTTAAGTACCATTCTAGTGACTGAAGTCGTGCCATTCAGATGATGGGCAAGCCATTCAGCAGCATAAAGTCCTTGGTGCTTGTAGCAGATACAGTAAGTACTTGGGTGGGGTGGGGAGGGAGTGGTGGAATCCAAACTTTCCCCCATGTATTACCTGATTGTTTTTATTTGGTAGAAGGGAGACGTAATAAGCATTGGACTAAGTCCTGTCCACAGTTCTGCTGAAAAGCCAGGCAGCAACTAAGGAAGGAAGCATGAGAATGAATCAGGCACTAAAGGAGCTATGTATAAGTAGGACTTATATGGTGAGTGTAAGCTGAAATAGGTTTTTGCAGACATGATGTTAAAAAAAGCACCAAGAAATGTAAAAATAGTTAAGGAATGAATGCCTGATTTCAACCTGATGTTTTGGGATTAAGAAATAGTATACTAAACTGTTCTATGACCTGAAGAAATAATGTCAAGTAACAAGCAAAATCCTCCTTGCAAAGCAGGTACTGAAGAGATATTTTAACTTGGAACATAATATATATATTTCCTTTTGGTGAATGACAAAAAGCATGAAGACTGCATGTGTCCTTATATACTTTTTATTTAAAAGGTAGCAATTAAAATGGTCTCTGCTTACATGAATAATTGCATTGAGACAGACTGAATTCCAGCATGGAAGTGAATTCTGAGTGCTGGTTTTGTTTATCTTTTTGTTATAATAAAGCCCTGCAAATTTACAGCAGAAAATTCTACAGATGTTATAGGCAGAGCTGCAGCTTTTCAAAGATGGGTCTATATGGCCTATAGACTGCGTGGGGCAGAATTTGTCTCATCTTTATTTCAGCCATCTGTAGAAATTCACCTGACTAGTTTTACCTACTTACCTCTGCAGAAAACGGCTTATGTCCTTGAGGTGCTTATTTCTGTCCACTGACGGCAAAGTGGACTGACTCAGACATGTTTGCATTCTGGATATTTATGTCTGATGAGAGGAATTTTATCCTTAAGAGTATGAAGCTCTTCCTCGGGTGTTCATGGTCAGCTTTCATTTTTATAAACCCTAAATAAATCTGGATCATCATCAACTTGTCATATTACTGCTAACATAAGATGAATCATGCCCTAAAAGTGTTGTGGGTTTTGGGTTGTATTTGTGTGTGTGTGTGTGTGTGTGTGTGGTTTAACACAAACACATGACTATGAAGACTAAAAAGGCTTAGACCAACACTATTGTAAATAAATTAGGTGGGATGAATTCAGCCCTGAGTATTTTCTCTTCTTTAAGTCAACCATTATGCTTCTGAGTAGCTAACAGCACATCTCAGAATGAAATGAATTGTACAGCACTAGCTGCAGCTACCAATAAGTCATTAGGTGGCAATTAAGGTGAAAGGAATTAACATAACAAATGTACTGGTAAAATTGACCTCCATACCTTAAGGGGAGATTTCTTTGTTCCCCTTTTTGCTTTAAGTATAAAACTACCATGCAGCAGGAAACAGACAATAATTTATTTTTTTAAATTTCCTTGCTTGTTTTGTAATGGCTTTAAAACAAAATCCTGATGAATTGGTAATGATAGAAAGTTCAAATTCCTGAGTTATTGTAGTTGAATGGTGAGAGAAAATCTTGAGACACTTAGCAAGAATTATAAAGTTGATCTTTTTCTGACTGGCTTTTGAAGAAAAGATTTTTTTGAGGAAACTGTTTGGAGACAGGCAGGTCAATTTCTGAAGGAAAATACAGAGGCACAATCATAGAAAAAGGCCCAACTAGTTAATTAGATTTAATGAGATAGTACCTGGTCCATTTGATGTAACCCTGTGATAGACTAAATTAACAGGGGATCAGATTTTATATGGCTATAGTCTGTCATTGTTAAAATGACCTGGTTGAAAATTATACAAAAAACCCCTTTGAAAACAGAATTATTACTTTAATAAGCACAAACATATGGGATGGAAAAGAAATGAAAGATTTAGAGGCTACACATACATTATTTAATTTGTGAGAGTGCAATGAGTAGAACAAAAAGGAAATGTAAAATTAAGTATATACTTCTCACATTTACCATGAGACGCAAAAGAATTTAGTTCCACATAATGTGTTGGTCTCTGAGATCACCTGCATACAGAAAATTTGTTCTAGAAGATTTCATTTCCAGTAGCAATCAATCTCAATTCAGGAGATTAACTGAAAATAGCAGTGTTGCAAGTGACTTCCTATATAACTAAGCATGATCTCTCAATGAATTAGAAATAAAACAATGGTCCCAGTTGCAACAACATAAAGACACTCGTTTAAAACACTTAAATCCAGGGAAGATATTTAGTAACATTAGAGTTGACATGCAGGGACCATATAAGAGCCAAATGTCAACGTCAGAACATTTTCTGGTCCGTCCTTGTCTTCTAGTAGCCCATGGTTGATTCTGAGCTACTGAAGATGGGAAGACAGAACAATGGAGAGACTGTAAAAGGCTGTAGGTTCTTTGAAATATAAGTGTTACAAAATAGCAATTTCTCAACCTACTTTGTTATTAATATACTATATGCAACAAGTCACAGTATCTTACAGCATCTCATTTTTATTTCATATATACTTCATGAAGTTTTTAAAGCTTTATGTAATCTTTTAAAAAATGTAGACAGTGGCTACACAACTTTGTTCCACTATCAATCTCCCAACTGCCATTGCATCTACTTTGTTACTTATGCTGCTTCCTGTCCCCCTTTCACTGCATCCACAGCTTCCCTGTTCTTCCAGTCAGCAAGTTCCCCTATGCTGCACATCACTACATTTTCATTTGACTTGTTTGAATGGATTGCTTCATCATTATTCATTCTTCAGGTCTTTGAGTCACTCACAGATCTTGCTGGTCATCAACCACCACCACCACCACCACCCACCCCCCCCACAACCCCCCCCCCCCCCCCCCCCAGCTAATTCTAACTAATTTAGATGAATATTGAATTATATTAATATTCTTTCTGGTCACCCCAGAATCCCAGTATAAACATGCTAATTCAGCAAAGATTCCATTTTCATGGTTACTTCTTGAGATCTGCCAGCCAGCTGTAATCAAAGTGAACTGAGAATTGTTGACACTGCATCATGCTTCCTTCTTAGTCAGCATGTGACGGGACAGTAAACCAAAAATGTCATTAAAAAACCACAGAGTTTATTGCATGTACATATTTACCTTCTTCTTGTTCAAGCCACTGACAAGGAACACAAGAGCAAGACAGGACTGTAGGTTTGAATTTCACCAGAATATTTGACCTAGTTCCACCTGATGCTTGATGAAAAATTGGCATTATATGAAAATAAAAAAGGCTGAAGTAGGCTTTCCCAAACACAGTTGTTAATGCAATTTTATCAGTTTTTAGGGACATATCTCAAGGGATTGGTACTTTGAAAAATGCTTCAATAATTTCATCAAGAATGTAGACAACAGTATAAAATATTGGACACAATGATGAATAAGTCAGTAAATAACTGGATAGGTTACCATTATAGAGTGATCTGAACTGTTTGGTTAAATGGTTACTCTCCAACCAAGCATGTTTTCAAACAGCTGAAGATAAGGTAATTCATCTGGGGACAAGGAATGAATATTCAAGATAAAGGATGGGAATGCTATTTTGGAAAACAGTCATTCAGAAGGTACACTGGGGTCACAGTATGGGACTGTCTTAATGTCCTGGTTTCAGCTGGGACAGAGTTAATCTTTTTCTCAGTAGCTGGTGCAGCACTGTGGGTTGGATTTGGTGTGAGAACAATGCTGACAGCACATGGACTGTTTTAGTTGCTGCTGGGCGATGTTTGTATTAAGTCAAGGACTTCTCAGTTTCTTAGGCCGTCAGTGAGAAGGCTGGAGGGCCATGGGAAATTGTGAGGGGACACAGCCAGGACAGGTGACCTGAACCAGCCACAGAGGGACATCATGCTTGGTATATAAACTATGGGCTGTTGGCCAGGGCCTGATGATTGCTGCTTGGGGTGGCGAGCAACTGTATTGTGCATCACTTGTTTTCTTTTCTCCCTTCCCTTTGGATATCGTTCCTCTCCCATTCTCCCTACTTTTCATTATAACTGTTATTATGGTTTTTATTGTATTTCAATTATTAAATTGTTCTTATCTCGACCCTCAAGTTTTACATTCCTTTCCAATCCTCCTTCCCACTCCTCTGGAGGGGAGCGAACGAGCAGCTGTGTGGCACTTAGTTACTGGCTGGGGTTAAACCATGATATTAGTATAATCCAGCTTTCGGATGCACAAAAAGAGGACTATAAAGTAAGAACATGCTACTGCAGACACAGCTAGTCAGACTATTCCTATACTACTGGGACCATCCCTGCTGACTGCATTTAAAGAGGATGTTAGAAAAAGCAACATGTGGTAGTTGAAAAACAACCCTTATAAACAGAGCCTTCGGGGACTCAATTCATACAGCTAATCAAAGTGGAGGTTAAAAGGTGGTTTGATTGCCATCTAGAGATACTTACTTCTACTTTGAAATGAAATCTGATCATGGGAAAAAAGGAAAAATTTCAGTCTCGTTATGTTTCAGACAAAGCATAACAAGATATGCACATTCAACCTTGAAACAGAGACCGTAAATGTAATTAACAATTTATCAGGCAAGGCAGTAGATGCACTCTGGATCCGAGTCTGTAAAATGAGATTAGATATCTTTCTGGAAAACTCAGCATCTGAGAAAATTACATACATTGTAGACCAAGTGATCAAAATGGTCTGCACATGAAGACTATGAATCTATTTGTCAAATGAGAAGCACTGGCAAAGAAGAACAAGGGGTAACCTGCCAGAATTTAATCCTGTCATGGCATTTTGAAATGGCAATATTTTGTTCCCTTGTACTAGGTAACAGTGTCTGGAATGATGTGGCAGATCTCCTTCAGCAGGCTGAAGAGTACCTGGGTTTGACATGACAAGGAAAATAGCCTGCTTACTTCAGCAGAGAACAGAGGCATGTTATCAGTACCAAAAGCATCCTAGGACAGATGATATGTTGAAAGAAAATAGAGTTTGGGTGGATCAAGAGAGGTGGTGAAGGCATGACTTCACAGGTGGGTACTTCTGCCTGAAAATCACCCTAGAATTCCCTGAAAAAGACTCCTGTAAATGATGCAATCTGACCTGAGTGGCTCAATGGGCTCTTCCTGGGCATTATTTAGCTATAGCAATATCAGTGCCATTTTAATGTAAATCAGCACAGACAGGCTTTGAAATAATTCAGTATACATATACTAGCCATATGAGTAAAGAAATGCATGGAAACAGGTTGGAAAACAGGCAATTAAAAACTTTAACAGAGCTAAAAGCAATATTATTCAAAATGGAATGTAAGTAAAATTAAGTAAAGTACTGAAGTATATGATGTGGCACAAGACAAAAGGCTATTATAGAAATTATTTGAAAAGTGAATTAAGGTACAAACACTCATTAAACCAAATTACAGCTGAGAAGCAGTTAAAGCATATTACTTTGACCCTGTTGGGATTTTTTTCTCACCACATGGTCATATTAATTAGCATGAACCTTCTTAAGAAATAAACACAAACATTTACCAAAGGTAGCTTGGAAGTGTAGTTAGCAGCTTTTAGTAGTCACTTGGTAAAAGCCTGAACAACCCTGTGAGAACTTCAGCAGCAGAACAGCTTGTCAAAATTAAACCTTAAGCAGATGGTTCTAAATCACTGGAACTCTGCATATGCTGAATGCTTGAACAGTTCTATGAATAACAGTAAGCTGTCCACAAACACAGAGGAAAATAGCAGATGTGTGAGGCTGATGTTACCTGATCTCCATCACATGGAATCCTACTGCTGTCAAAAGTGCCGTCTCTTGCCTGCTTGAGAAAGTTCTTAGAAAAGTCTCTGTTGATGAAGTTGTTCATAAGAAATACATCCCTTTTTAAATACTGTACCCCAGCCTGTTGCTGTGACAAAGGGGAACTTACGCTGACACAGACAGAAGGCATCTACAGCAACAGTTCCAAAGGACATTCAAAATCCCTTAACCTCCAATTTACATGTCAATTCAAATGCATATGTACTTTGTGTTATTTTACCAAATGCATTTCACCTTCACCAAACAAAGCAAGTCAAAATCACAGAGATTCCTGTTCATTAATCTCTTTTTCCATGTCCCTGTAGGGTCTTACTTCAATGTAATGTTCTGAGGTAGCAATCGTCTTCTTGTTCAACCTTTATTTAGTAACTCACTCTCTAGAGTCCTGGTTGCCTCATAGAGAACTGAATTTGGTCCTTATTCTCAGTACTGTTGTTTGTTTTGCAGCAAATTATTTAGTATAAAAAAATATAGCAGAACTCCTTTCTGTGGTAAATGCTACAGCCTTTGGCCTCCAGAGCTCTAGTTTCTGAGGAAGTTTTTTCTCTGAGAAATAAGGGCCCCACAGCAATAAGAAGATTTGTCTCTGGTAAGTACTATAATATGGTAAACTGAAGCAGAAAATAGGGTCTTTGGCTGCTGATCTTTCATTCTCTACATAAATAGGGATCAGTCATACTTGAAGACCTTCAAGCATGAATATATTTTTTCCACCAAGTGAACTGATTTTATCTGTAACCCCCAGTATTTGGTATTGGTGGAAGCTGCAGGCATCCTTCCGCTGCATTACTGACTTCCATGTGGCATGGTGGAAGCACTGATGTTCCCAGAAACTGTTCTGGTTTGAATTATAACCTTAAAAATGCTCACAGGGATCTTCCAAAAAAATATATAGAGAATACAGAGGATATCTACATGAGGATATATATTTGATACTTTATGTATTATCCTTAATAATATTATATCATTATATGATACTGTAATGATACTATACTATCTGCATGACACTATGTATGACCTGTAAAGAGTAAGAATATAACAAAACCTCTATTTTCAGTATATTCCAAAATTACATACATATAATCTTACTTTTTTTGTGAAGTAAAAAGTAAGCCTATGCAAACTGAGAAAAAAAATATTTTGGCTATGCTTATCTAAGAGTTTTACTGCAATACACTTCCAAGTAATTTTGGTATCTGTCTGATCCTAGAAACTGGCAGATTGACTAAAACTTTCAGAGTCCAGAGTCCAAAAGTCCAAAGGTGTCTTTTATTTGGATTTCAGAGGTTCAAGCCAAACATTAAGAAAAAAGTGCATTTTTAGCATACCAGGTGATTTAGCATCACTGACTAGGATATCAACAGAGAGCTGCAAATTAGACCCTTCTGAGGAGTGGTATTTGCATTTCACATATTGTTTTCTGATTTAATATACTATGTTGTGATGCTGAACCTTTCATTTTGGTGATCAGGGGCTTTCAAAGGTTTTGGGTCTCCCAGTAAAACATGAAGATCATACTTTTTCCATAAGGATTTTTTTTAATGTAATCTGGCAAAAGTCTACTGAAACTAACAAAGTTCTCCCTTGTAGTTCCAGTGATAGTAATTGCATTTTCCATTGTCTCTGTACTGTACTGTATCAATAGAAAGCCTATATTATTTTTTTTAACCTAAAAGGGGAGCTACTATATTTTCTGGTGCTTGAGAATTTGGATAAATGTTATGAATATAACGGAATTGTTATTTTATTATTTTGAGTGCAATAACCTCAGAGCAGAAGAACAGATATAGTGTAAGCTTCTGTTAGAAGATAAAAGCTTCAAACAGTGTCATTAGCTTCCCAGAATTTTTAGTGCATGATTTGCATAATGTTATGGTACTAAGTAGAAGGCACAGGGAAGATTGTCAGTTATTTGGATGCTGTTATGCTAGTGTGTGCCATTTTTGCCCTCTTATTTTGTACAGGAAAATCCAAGCAAAGGAACAATTGCCTTTTCCTCTTGAGTCTAAGACAGATAAATATAGGTGCCTTTGTGTAGTTATCTAGAGATCTATGTAGCTAAGCTCCCATTATAATCAATGGAGATCTGATCACCATTTAATCAATGGCCAACAAGGATAGCCTCAACTTACAACCTAGGGCATCCAAAGATGTTCATGATGCCCACATGTGGGCAGCAAAACTGAGCTACTAGTGACTGTCCATCTGACTCATTCTCCAGGTTCCAATGATTTTGTTGATCTATGACCATACCCAGCTCTTCCCTTGTGGGCTAGCTTAATTCCCTCCTCAGCTGGATTCCTGCCCCTCCCTTCATTGTCTTTTTCTCATAGTTTATATATGGTAGTTCCTCTGCTTGTTTAAATGGCCACAGGTTCATTGGCATTGGCCAAGTCTTTGATGAGGATCTTGGCCATGTAGTTATGTATCTCACTGAGTTCAAATTTGTTTCTGATGCTTTTAAATCCAACAAGATGATCTTACATGTCACTCTATATACGTATTCTTGCACAGAGTTCCTCACCAAACTCTCTGAATGACTCCCAACATGTATTAAGCAAAGTGATTAACATCTCTCATCTCTGCTCTCTACATGCAGTATGCTGCTTTTGTTTTAGCAAAAATTGGCTCCTATGTTTTTTATCTGTTGTTGGTTTGTGGTTGGTTTGGGGTTTTTTAAAATTAAAATACTGTTAGGATTTTATATTGAAAATTACTCTCAAAGGAACATATCTGGCAATTGCAGCAGAAAATAAGCAGGTGTGATACTGTCATTAATCTCCAGAGAAAATTTATTCTGTAGTCCCACAGAAAGCATTTCTCTAGTAGACATGAGCTTTTTCTTACAGCAGAAAATTAACTGTTTCAGTGGAATTAAATTGTTGGTCACCATTTCCACCCCACAGTTTAATATTTTTTTTATATCTTTTTGGCCTATAAGAATAAAACAATTTTAAAGAGGAATTTGAACTTGATTTATTATTCTAGAAAATAAGAACAGCAGAAAGGAGAGAACAAATGAGTGTCAGCAGCTGACAGTTACAAGAGAATTGATCTATGACTCCACAGTCATAAATTTTAAGGCTGGATGTGACTGCAAGTGTTGTAGTCTAACTCCTTTCATAACAGAGGCCACATAATACTCCCTGTTGCCCTTTAGTGAGTTTGGCAACTGTTGCTTAACTAGAATCTATTTCCTAAAGCCTTTTGCCAGAAGGTCGAGGTACTACCCTGCCTTTCAGGGAATGAGGTTCTATTTGCTTTACTAAGGCCTATTTTTGTACTGTGGGTGTCTCTGCTTTTCCTCTAATAACCATTGAACTTATAGGCCGCTTAAAGCTGAATGTGTCTGGAGGGGGAACTCTCAAAGCTGTTAACATTAGAACTGACCTCTGGGTAGAGGAAGGAGGCAATGCTAATGCTTCTAGTGAAAGAAAGGCTGCAATGTAAATTCGTCTCTCTAACGGCAGCGGCAGCGAGGAAGGTTGAGGGAGAAGTCACAACCGCTGAACTGCCATGGCCTAGGCTGGACTGTGGCCCTTACAACTGACTTTGAACACCTCTGCAATTGCCTCAGAAGATATCTATTTAGAATGGATATGAGCCAAATGTAGGTGCTTGATCTTTCACGTAGACTTCTTAAGGAAACACTTAAATGCATTGGCTTGTCCTGTGCAAACACTGACTGTTCAAGGCACAGAAGTTAGGTGGACTAAGCGTACCTCTGAAGGCATCTCTCAGGGGATTTGTTTATTTCTGTTAGCAGTACAAGATAGAATGTAGGAGTTTACACGGACTGAATTCCTGTCCCTCCCTGCTTCATAATCTTATATTTTCAATGAAGTAAGGCCTAAAGTGGGCACATAAATTAGGTGCATTAAATTTCACCCTGAGGAATTCACTCAGGTGAGGGATGTTATGAAGACTACAGAACAGAAGCTTCAATCAAACCTTACGTTTTTTATACACCAAATATATCAGCCTCAAGGAAACAGGAAATCTGGTTTTCTTACCAGTAAATTTAGTTTAAATATTCCTAATTATCTTCTTTTTAGATAAGAATAAGACTTTTTGGGTCATGTTTGAGAAGCGTTACACAAAAGCATTTCTTTTCCTTCTGTGTGTTTCCTGACTTAATTACAACACTAATTCATTAGTCATTATTTGTTCAGTGTTTTGAAAATGTGGGTGGATATATTGGAAAAAAGCAGCAACCATTTGCACTCATCTGCAGTTCTATGTGAATGAAGACCACACTAATGTAAATTTATGGTAAATTTTCCACTTACTGTGGATTTTTTTTATCTAGAATGCTAGGGCTATAAAATACCTTTTCCTGGATATCATGAAGATTATGCCAGATAGTCAGAAAAGACTGAATTCACATATGCTGAGAAGAAATTTCCATTTATTTTTTGGATATGAATATTCATATTTCAATGGAACAAGCTACTGCCATGGCAGCAGCATTGTGCCTAGGGGTTAAAACCAGTCTTCTCTACTTAAGTTTCACCCAATGCCACCTGGTGAAGTCAGGGAGCTCTAGGGGTAGGTTCTGTCACTCACATATATATATGTGACTTACCTGCTAAAGAATAAGAAGTAGATACTGCTCGCAGAAGCAGTAGGCAAGCTTTGCTAAAGAAACTCTTTAATTTGACAGTCTTTCAAACTGGGTTTTCATCATGTAACAATACCTTCTTTTTAGGGGCAGAGGGAATTAATTATGGTAAACCAATTCCAGCACTGTTTGAAGTTTCCTGAGTTGTTTGACTTAAAATGGCTTAGCAGTGTGTTTGGTACACTTTTCCTGAACTTTGTAATGGACAGAGATAAGATGTGTGACAATTCATAAAATGCTGGAAAACTCCAGCAGGAATAAATTCACACTTGAACGATGCAATTCCTTTGTTTCCGAAAAACCTCACTGAGGTCTATAACACTGGCCAACTGGTCTTCTGCCACGGCACTCCCCAAATTATCAAGCTACAACAAGGTCTTTTACCATCTAATACCAGCACACTTTTCATGCCAGTCCCTCTGTTGCCTTCCTCTCACCTCATCCAGGACTCACGCTCTCTTCTATTGCTTCTTCCTAGGCTGCTCTCTCTTCATTGGGTCTCAGCCACTTAACTGAACCAGCCACACCTTCACCTTATCTACATCGACCAACCTGCCGCCCCTGAAGCCAGCCCACAGCTGTATATTATCAATGTTAATTAACCCAGCTTAATTCTTCTACAGTCTTCTACCAATAAAGCTTTCTCATATAGAACTTAAGGTACACATGGCACCAGCAGCAAGGTTTGTGAGAGAGTATAGGCATCTGCGATGGTTTGTCAGTGACATTCAGATCTGTGCCATCATTCATTTTTCCCAGTGCCTTTGACCAGCTAACTTGGCTAGCAGAAAGACAACTGTTGCTAATAGCTATTTTGCTAGGCACTGCCTAAAGGACATGAAAACAGCCTCTATATCTTAAAAATGATGCCAACTCCTACCAATGAAATAATTGTTTCCAATTGCCATTACACTGCAACATCTAGAGGATCTTTGTACGATTGCATAGAAGTGGGTAACATCCAGCTTTAGCCCACTATCCAACAATAGTGAACAATACCAGGTAAGAGAAAGAGCATAAAAAATGACAAATAAATATTGGTATTTATCCATGCATTAATAATTGCTATACATAAGCTTTAAGATACATGTGTAGAATGAAGATTTCATTTTTTTAATGCTGTTAGTTTTCCAGCCCCAGAGTAAATTCATGCTATCTCCAGAGGCCAGTTATTCCTTTTGGAGGTTAGAGATGATGATTCCACGCTAATCACTTTAAAAATCAATAGCTTTAATCTATAAGAAAACAGCAGACACTTCAGCTAAAAGAGAAAAGGCTTACTCTTTCACTTCAAGAGTCATGTTTCTGATGAGAAATCATCAGCTTTCTGATACATATTTTTTGTTTGGTCCACTGGAGTCCATATCTGGGAACCTTTCGTTTCCTCCTAGCCTTCCCTGTTTTGCGACACTGAGCTGATGAAAGATCATGCTAGGAAGGAACCTGTGAGCTCAGGTTTCTCCTGTAATAGTAATATAGCCTTGATTTTTTTCTAAGTAAATAAAAATAAAAATGTAATGAACAAATATTCATCAGTCTATATAATTCCTAGGAACACAAATGACAACATATTAAATTAGCTTGAAAATATATAAAATAATTATGCTGCTGTCTATTAATGCATGTTCCAAAACTCCAGTGAGGTAGAGACTTGTGACATGAAATATGTTGCATCTCCAGAAAGGTGATTTCTGAAGCCATTAAATTTAAGAAAAAAACAACTAGCATTCAAATAAAACTGAAATGTGGAATCAGTACTGAAATGCTCAGGAAAACATCCTTAATATTTGACAGGAGATACTTCTACCGGTTTTGAAAAGAAATCTTCATCTGTGTCCTGTATGCAGCCATAGCCATGTTTATGTGTACACTTAATCCCTGGATTTAAAAGATGTTCAACAACCTCTCTGTGTCAGGAGTTCTAAGAACCCTGTAGCAAGGAATGGCTCTTTCTGTTCACCTCAGTTTCTGCTCAGTCTCATAAAAAAGTAGTCCCATAAATACTTATAGAAAATACCATTTTTATTTTAATATCCTTTTAATGTTTACATTGTCAGATTGGGCTTGTTCTTTTCAGAAGCTAGGTGGAGTACGGCTCTGAGGGCTGAATTCCAGCAGGTCCGCATGCTGTTTTCATCCACGAAATCAGTATGCTGGCAATAACATATCCAAGTGCCCTCACCCTGCCCTGGTGCGGGCCTGACAGGAAAATCAGTAAATGAAACAAATGCAACCCTTCACAGAATCACAGAACGGTCAGGGTCAGAAGGGACCTTGGGAGATCATCCAGCCCAACCCCCTGCTAAAGCGAGTTCACCCATTACAGGTTGCACAGGATGGTGTCCAGGTGGGTTTTGAATGTCTCCAGAGAAGGAGACTCCACAGCCCCTCTGGGCAGCCTGTGCCAGGGCTCTGGCACCCTCAAAGGAAAGAAGTTTTTCCTCATCTTCAGATGGAACTTCTTGTGTTGCATGTTTGTCCCTGTTGCTTTGAGGTGACCTCCAGGGTGAGCTGTTCTATCACCTTTCCAGGGGTGGAGGTGAGGCTGACCAGCCTGTAGTTTCCTGGGTTGTTCTTCCCCTTTTTGAAAACTGGAGTGACATTGGCTTTCCCCCAGTCCTGAGGTACCTCTCCTGTCCTCCATGACCTTTCAGAGATGATGGAGAGTGGCTTGGCAATAACATCTGCCAGCTCCCTCAGCACTTGGGGATGTACCCCATTGAGGCCCATGGATCTGTTGGTGTCAAGTTTGCTTGAGTGATTTCTTAACGTGATCCTCCTCAGCCAAGGGAAAGTCTTCCTTTCTCCAGACTTTCTGTATTGCCTCCAGGGCCTGGGAAACCTGAGGGCCAGCCTTGGCAGTAAAGGCTGAAGCAGAGAAGGCTTGCAGCAACTCTGCCTTTTCTGTGCCTTGTTCACCAGGGCACTCACCTCTTTCAGCAGGGGGCCCATGTTTTTCCTAGCTATCCTTTTCCTGCTGATGTACTTGAAGAAGCCCTTCTGGCTGATCTTCATATCCTTCACCAGATTTAATTCCAAATGGCCTTTAGCCTTCCTCATTACCTCTATGCATGTTCTGACAACGTTCCTGTAAGCCTCCCAAGTGGCCTGACTCTTTTTCCACATCCTGTAATCTTGCTGCTTCTGTTTTTGTTTTTCCAGAAGCTCTTTGCTCACCCATGCAGGCCTCCTGCCCTGTCTGCTTGATTTCTTACTCATAGAGATGCACCTATCTTGAGCCTGGAGAAAGTGATGCTTGAATATCAGCCAGCTCTCTTGGACCTCCTGACTTCTAGAGCCCTAACCCATGGGATTCCTCCAAGCAGATCCTTGAAAAGGCCAAAGTTAGCTTCCTTGTTGTCCTATTTACTGCTCTGCTTCCACCACACAAGATCCAGAACTCTACCATTACATGGTCTCTTCTTAGGCACTATTTTTTTCAACTTGCTCTCTGACTCTCAATGCAGTTTCAGCATTTTTTATAATGTGAATATATAGACCTAGAACATGAAAGGACCCACAGGACCTTCTAGGCTCAGCAGAAGAGTGAATGAGGGTTGCAGGCACTTAGAAGAACTTAAGTTATCTTCAGGGTGCAGTGCAGTATGTGCTCTCATTTTTTTCCCCTCTTTTTTTTTAAAAAATATGGACATTCCAACTAGCTTACAGAGTCATGTTCACCTTAGCTTTTTGGCTTGATAGCTCTTTATATATAACATGCAATGCCTGGATCAAAATGAACAGGAGTGGTTCTAAGTGTGTCTGCACTGGAAGAGGTATGCTCTGGAGTGTACAGGAACTTAAAATTAATTCCTTTCAAGAAAGAAAACACCAGTCACTTATGTTTTGGCTGGGAGTCTTAGTCATTGATACACTGAACTGGTGAAGGTCCTGCTCTGCCACCCTTCAACAGAAAGCTTCAGGAACTGCTGTATATTAGGCAGGCATTTGCTTGGAACCACTTGTAGACTTAAATCCTTAAGAAGACAGAGGGAAAGATGAGATATCTGTGGTCTCTGATGACAATTAAACATGAGGAACCTAGTGATCCAAACAAGAAACTTCTGGCCTTTCCCAGAAAAAAAGCTGAAAACAACTCAGTCAACATGAATGAAAAATCTGGGGTACCTCTGCAGCTTAGCATGTTCCATGGTAGACAACAGCTGAGCAGAGATTTGGAAATTGATCCCCCCAAACTGGTATCTAAGTGGGCCTTTGGTACACATGCAGGTCAGGGCTCTCTTGAGCCAACTAAGGAAAGGTTGTTTTTGAACAAAGAGGGACCTGTGGGTGTTGTGATGGTTGAAGGCCATTTTGGACACACAGACCACAAAATGATAGAGTTTTCAAGTCTTGGAGAAATAAGGAGTGGGGTCAGCCGAATTGTTACTTTGCACTTTCAAAGAGCTGAATTTGGCCTGTTTAGGAACATTCTAAACTGTTGACAGCATCCCTTGGGAAGCAGTCCTGAAAGGCAACCAAATCCAGGAAGGCTGGATGTTCCTCCTAAGAAGGAAATCTTGAAGGTGCAGTAGCAGACTGTCCTCATGTGTCAAAAAGGTGAGCCAGTGGGGAGCAAGACTGGCCTGGCTGAACAGAGAGGGGAGGGCTCCTCACACTTCCCCTGCCCCCGCATGGGGTCCCTCCCATGGAAGGCAGGCATCCATGAACTTCTCCAACATGAGTCCTTCCCATGGACTGTAGTTCTTCATGAACTGCTCCAGCATGGGTCCCTTCCACAGAGTGCAGTCCTTCAGGAACAGACTGCTCCACTGTGAGTCCTCCACAGGGTCACAAGTCATGCCAGCAAACCTGTTCTAGCTTGCGGTCCACTCTCTATGGGTCCACAGGTCCTGCCAGGATCCTGCACCAACATGGATTTCTCATGGGGTCACAGCCTTCTTTGGGCATCCACCTGCTCTGGCTTGGGATCCTCCATGGGCTGCAGGTGGAGATCTGTCCCACCATGGAACTCTGTGAGCTGCAGGGAGACAGCCTGCCTCACTATGGTCTTCATTATGGGCT
>JAVJGJ010000059.1:19795142-19815987 GCA_035590215.1 Microhierax caerulescens | reverse complement strand
ATGGTCTTCATTATGGGCTGCAGGGGAATCTCTGCTCTGGTGCTTGTATAAGGTGGCTCCTGCCCCTCCTCCTTCACTGACCTGGGTCTCTGCAGAGTTGTTCCTCTCACTTATTCTCATTGGTTTCTCCGCCTGCAGTTTGTTGCACAGAATTTTTTTTTCCCCCTTCTTAAATATGTTGTCACAGAGGCGCTACTGCTATTGCTGATGGGCTCAGCCTTGGCCAGCATCGGGTCCATCTTGGAACCAGCTGGCATTGGCTCTATCAGATATAGGGGAAGCTACTAACAGCTTCTCACAGAAGCCACCCCTGTAACTCCCCCTGTTACCAAAATCTTGTAATGTGAATCCAATACCTCTACTTAAACTTTAGTAAAAAAGACCTAGGGGTATCGGTTGATGGCAGGGTGAATATGAGCCAGCAGTGGCCCAGGTGGCCAAGAAGGCCAAGAGCACCGTGGATTGTGTCAGAAATAGTGTGGCCAGCAGGACAGGGGAAGTGATCGTCCCCCTGTACTTGGCACTGGTGAGGCCACACCATGTTCAGCTTTGGGCCCCTCACTACAAGCAAGACATTGAGGTGCTGGAGCGCATCTGAAGAAGGGCAACAAAGCTGCTGAAGGGTCTGGAGCACAAGTCCTGTGAGGAATGGCTGAGGGAGCTGGGGCTGTTTAGTCTGGAAAAAAAGGAGACTCGGTGAGACCTTGTCACTTGCTACAACTACCTGAGAGGAGGTCGTAGTGAGGTGGGTGTTGGTCTCTTCTCCCAGGTAACAAGCGACAGGATGAGAGGAAATGGCCTCAGGTTGGGCCAGGGGAGGTTTAGATTGGGTATTAGGAAAAAATTTCTCCTGAAAGGCGTTATCAAGCATTGGAACAGGCTGCCCAAGGAAGTGGTTGAGTCACCATCCCTGGAGGTATTTAAAAGATGTAGATGGGGTGCTTAAGTGGTGGGCTTGGCATTGCTTGGTTGATGGTTGGACTTGATAAACTTAAAGGTCTTTTCCAGCTGAACAATTCTATTATTCTATGATTCCATAAATCTTTTTTTGTGCATATAGTCTTTCTTGCTATGAAATTGGACTGATTTTACCATACCCTATTCAACATTAATCAGGTAATAATAGCTGTCAGTTGTTAATGATCTGTGGGGGATGAAAGGCTGTTTGATGTTTCTTGTTATTTATTTTTGCCTTTTTCCAAAGATCTATCCTGTGCTTATCAACACGGCACCTGGGCATTAACTTCAAGTATTTTGAACCACCTATTCCCATCAGATTTTTATATTTTGAAATTGTTCTGCACATTGATTTGCATGTTGGTCACGGACAAAGGCATGGCTGTTTGAGATGACGAATGAACACACTGATTTCTTATGATCCAAAATGGATTGAAGCTCCCAGCCCACTAAGCTGGATTTTGCCAGCTAGCACGTTGTATGGTACAGTGCTGGAAATGGGTTCTTAGTATGCCAGCTGCAGAAGAAATGCTCAAGAGCTGGGCAAATTATTTCTTTGGGTAACACTTCTCCACTATATGTATTTTTTCTAACAGATCTGTGTTTCAGGACCAAGTTCAATCTTTGAAATGAGAATTTGGACAGATTAGGCAAGTGAATATTTGGCTGGCTGAATTATTAAGGTCCTTAGTTTTGCTTCTGAGATGGTGTATGGTAGGGCAAAAATTCACTTAATTTAACACTCAACAAAATGCTGGCTTTGAATAGTAGAATTTCAGACTGCCCAGTCTCCCCCCAAGGAATGCCATGGCCTTTGCTTAAACCGGGCAGGAGAGCTGACCTGCACTTTTGTGGGCATTCAGTTGTCATTTCCTACAGAGCACAAATGAAGCAATAACATCAAAAGTGAATCACTACTTGCAAAGAGATATCCACTTTTGGGGATTGCTCAGTAAGTGTGGGTGTTTACATCTTAAAACTTCAGATTAAAAAGTCAGGCAAGCAAGAACACAGGAGCCACAGGAACAGCTGGGAGTAAATCTAAACATATATTTTAAAATGCTGCCGGTGAGCTTTGTAAACAGATGTAAAAATTACTACTGTGGGGCCAAAATGTCCGTTCTGAGTAAATAATGAATATTTTGATCTTATTCTGTGTGTATGAAGGGGAAATAATGATTCAAAGATAATAGACTATATTTAAACAGGTAGAAAAATCTATTCTTAAAATTTAAAAAAGAGAAAGATCCAAATTTATGTTACAGATCATAGGTCTGTAACTTAACCAAGGCTTAGGGTATAAAATTACTTAGCTGGGGAAACGCACCCATCAAGCTTCCAAGTAGTAAACAAGCAGACTTGTTTTTAACTTGGAAAGTTCCTTTATATTAAAGGTTTTGCTGTCCTATCCATTTGACCTAGTCTATTTTTGAGTTTCTGGTAGCTTTCCTTTTCTTTGTTTGTTTTTGTTCTGTTACTCATCTCTAGAGTAAAAGGTGTCTGTTAACCCATCAGCTATACATAAGTAACAGTAGTTGAAACCTCTGCAACAGGTATTGTGAATCATTCCAGGTTTTCTTTTCCACTTTTTCTTTTTGGGGGATGTGATATGCAATATGTACACAAATATGAACTTTCTGGACCTAATAAAGGGAAAAGTACCCCTGGTTAGTAAACTTAAAAATGTTTCTCTCACTTTTTTCTGCATTTGTGATGCACTTTCAGGTAATTTAGGTTTCTCCATTGTAATCCAGAATGTCTTGTAACAACTTCTAATAGGGGCTCATTGGCCTATGAAATTAATTTGGCGGTCTCAGTTACCATGTGACAGGTGTCTAAACCATGCACAGACAAAACCCACTGCACAGCTGACACTGGTGTCCACCTTTGGCCACTCTACTAAAGCAGATGCCAAGCACTGAATCTGATGTGAGCAATGAACTATCCTGATGGCTTATGCAGTTCAGGTTTGAGGCATGGTGCCAGGAAAACTTTCACTGCCACTCTTTGCACTTTTAACCTTTTCTTCAATAGAAAGGGCACTCCAGAAAAAAGCATGTATTTTTCAAGGGCACACAGCATAATCCCCAAGAGGCAGTCTCCTTAGGAAATGGGAATCTCTTAAGCTGAATTTCAGTAGCTGAATGTTTCCTTGAAAACAAAGGGATCTGAAAGAAGAATATAAGATGACTGGACTTTGCTTGTATACAATGCAAGATTTATATTGACTTGGGAAGTAAATCCTTTTCTTCTGGGGGAAAAAAAAAAGTTGCAATTGAGAAAGATTGTTTTTCTGCACTGAGAAAATACGTATTTCAAGACCTCGAGCTATTTTTTCTGTTTGCAAGACAAATAATTTTTGAGCCTCACCAACAAATATTATTAGAACATTAAGCCCTCATATGCCTACAAACTTTTAAATTACTTTTATGGTATCTTCTCTTTTCTGGAATCAATGTACATAAATTTTATGTTTGCTTTAGATGTTTAAAAGCTTGCTACTTCTTTTCTACACTCCACATCACACATACTGGCATCTTTATTTTTGTGGTCTACTGCATCTAAAGTCTTAGTATTAGGCAGTGCAAACTTAATCTAATCTCTCTATAACATTAAAATTAAAGGCACAATTGTCATTGTAAAACCAAAAACCAGGCAAGTCATCAGTTGCAGAATTTGTCAGGAGAAGAGCAAAAAGTGAAAATTCCAGATTCATCTTTTTTGTTGTTTTTTGTTTGGATTCCCAGGACTAAGGAATGCAAATATAGCCATTTAGAGAAAGAACACTCTAACATTATCCCAATTTACAAACAAAATTATTCATTAAAAAGGGAATCTAAATACAGTATAATTACAAGACCCCAGACACTGATATATGACCCCACACAGTTTTCCAACCTAAATGTTTCTATAAATTAATGAATTAATTTCTATTGTTAGTGTTTGAGGGCCAAAAAAATGTCCCCGTAGTCTCTCTTGCCATTTTCTCACATAAATGTGAGAAGAAATCCAGCTTTCTAATGATGTGTACTGGATGGCAATGTTTACATAATTCTGCTGGTGCATAGGAGCCCATTAAACTCTATAGGGCTCTATAATATTGTGGATATCCAGCCATGTAGAAAAGTCTGCACAATCTGAACCATGTGTATATTTATTTTCTCAGTTCTCTGTTTCTGTGATACAAGTTGCATGTCCAGTCAGTGGTGAAATGTGGGCTGGGACAGGTGAAAGCCTTCAAGATTTTTCAGGTCTTATTAATAGATAGACAGATGGTAACTAAAAGGCTGACTATATAATACATTGTTTAATGTTAAATACAACAGATGCTCCTAATACAACCATGAAAGACTTGAATCATTCATTAACTAATTAACTGTATTATTTTCCACTTTGTTTGTGAAAGTACATATTACATTAGTGTCTATTATAATTTCCTTTTAGACATTCTGTACTCTAAAAAACTTTGGTTGACAAAGCTGTGACAGTACACTTGACAAAGTTATTTGCTTTCTTTTTTAGGTTATTTAAATTAAGAGATAAGTTGCAGAAAAAGTATAGCTGCATTATATCAGCATTATCTTGCAACCAAAATCTATACCATGAAAAAGGCAGAAAGCAATTAAAGCATTTATGAATGAGTCTTTCTTCTCTTGCAGCTCTTTTGCTATGTCCCTTTTTCTCCTATCCAAACCTACATTTTAAAAGACTTTGCACTTTAAAGACCACTCAGCCTGACATCCTGCACCAGCTGCCATTTTTCTGGGCTGCCCTTCTTCCATCCAGGCAGCAGGTTGGTGGCAGAGCAACTGCACAGGTGACATGGGTGCAGTGGTCCTGTGTAAGTGCTCCAGGTGCTGCACATGCACAAAGGGACTGCTCCTCTGGAAACTGCCACATTTCCTGTACCTGTGCAATAGATGCAGTCAGATCAGCAGGCTACAGATGTGCCAAACCCCTCTTTTGCTAAAACAAGCCCTACTTTTGCTAAAACTGTCTGTCCTAGTCATATGCTTCCCACAAGACTCTTGCTGTTGTACAACTGCTGATTTTTTTGTTAATTAGTGAGAATGCATATGACACTCTGGTTCAGGATTTAGTGGAGACAATCTGTGCAGAGATCTAAAACTTCACATTTTTTTAAATCTCCTTTCCTAAAAATGTTAGTTGAAGCAAGAAAATTTCATTTTATAACAGTGACATGTCAGCCCATTAGTTATATTCAAATCTTGGTTTCTTTGGCATTGTTATGAAGCCTTGAAAAAAATAAATACATGCAGGTATATTAAATTAACAATGAAGTGTCACATTTTTAAACTTGGGAATCTCAGCAACATTCAGAAATATTTGAATATCATCTTCAGTAAAAATGAATTTGGTAGTGAGAGGGTATTCAGCTTCATGTTATTTGTTTCTGCTGCTTGACAGGTCAGAAAAGAAAAATCATAGTCTCTGGAATTCCTTGCTTATAGGTTCATGGTTTGCATAACTGATATTTTTACTGTTTCTTCTTTTTGTTGACAAACTTATAAAACATCCCACCAAATTTTGTTACTTGAAATTGTCTTTGTGACTTTTTTTCCAAATTTTATGTTTCACTTGAGCATTTTCTAGGTAGCTCTGTTGTCAAAGAAAGTAGTCATTTGTCCCAGACATTTATGAATTTACATTAATACAAGATACAGTGAAATGGTAGTGCCAGCAACTGGAAGAGGTAGAGATATTAATATACATAGCTTATTAGCACCTCATTTAGATCAATTATAAGCCTGAACTATAGCCTTATGTCTATTCAATGATTTCCATTAACTTCAAAGAGCACCAGACGAAGACCTATGTGACAGGTTCAAGTAGCTCTTAAAAGTATATCAATAAAAAGGAACATGAATGGTATTATATACTTTTTTCTGACCCCCTGCTTAGTCATTTCTGCTTAAAAGAGGGATAATATCTAGTAATACCATCCTCAGGTCTGATACAATTAACTATTAAACTACTGCATGTTCTTCCCTAATACAGCAATTCACGCTATAATTGTCCTTTTTACACAAGTTTAAGGCCCTTTCCATACTGAACAGTCCAAATAGCATGGCTCAACATGTCTGGCGTGATCTCCTAAAAATTACCCTTCTTGGCCATGCTCTATAGAAGGTGCTCAGTTTTTTGCGTGCATAAAAAAAGGGCATTTAAGAAGGCACAAGAATTACCCAATATAATAAAGTTCACTAATATATAAACCAGTGAGTGCTTGTGTCTGATGCAGAATTCCAGAGGTATCTCCGGAAAAGACTGAGCTGGATGCACGCTCTAGGGGGTGCGCAGGGTAATATGAGCAATGAGAAACTGATTGGGTGTAACTGAAGCAGACCGTGACATGATCTTTCTGTTTTCTGCCTGTTGTTCTGCTAGAAGAAGTCTCCCTCACAGCTCATAGCTGGGGCAGCTGGGGCAGAGAATGTGCAGCTTCCTAGTACGGAGCCCGGCATGCGAGTGCCAGGAATAAGATAAGCTTTTTCTGGTGTATCATCTAACTAGGGAAGCCCGTGCATGTCTCGAAACTGCATTCTGGGGAACGCAAGATGCTAATCTTGCTGTTGAAAAGAAGAAAAGCCTCCTCCTGGCCTTTTCAATTCCTATTTTCTGACAGACCTTGCACATGATGTGCTGCTGCCCACCTATTTCTCTGTTGGAAGAAGTCAGAGGACCACTAGTTTTACAATGAGAGGAGGGTAGCTGCTGCTGCTGCTGAAAAGCCTCTAATGCTGGTCTGTATCTAAGTAGCACATCTGAGTCCTTTGAAATTAGTTCTGGTTGTTGGATGTGACCATGCCATAGACAGTCTAATGAAGAGGGGAATAATGCAGAAAACAAAGGACCTGTGATTTTTCAGATGGGTTTACAGAGCTAAACACAGGCAATGTTTTCTAGACAAACATCAACACTTTCATACTTCTAAACATGTGTGCCTGTACTCAACTAATCATGCACATAGAGGACAAAAATATTCAGTGAAGTTTTTAGACATGCTGTCATTCTGTCAGGATTTCCATTCACCAAATAGAGTTGTTTCTCTCAGTGGGAGCTGCCATTTTAATGATGATATGCAGCAGAGGTCTGCTTTGATGATGAAAAGAGGAATGAAAGGATTAACTTCAACATCAGGAAAGAGGGAGAACCAGAAAGTCTAAACATTTTCATAAGGTAAATTCTGTAATTTTAAAGCATTTCTGGTTAATTGAACAGCTTATTTTTAGTTAAGGAACTTACCTTTCAGCAAGGAACTTTCTGACTGCTAATGCTTTCCAGAGCTAAGACAGTCCTTTCCAATTTACTTTAATTAGCTTTTGCTTTCTCAATTTTTAAAGTAATAATACCCTTTTCTGGGTTAATCCCTTACCTACAATATTCCTTAGTCTAGTGGGATTGAACATTATCCCTGCTAATGCTGTAGACGTTCTTTCTTTCTCTGCTGGTCCTTGCAAAGGGCATCTCTTTAAAACTGTCTCACTTTCTGGGTTACACATTGCTCGATACAGCCATGCACAGGAGTGCAGGAACGAGACCTCCCTGAAGACTAACAGCAAACAGCAGGATAACTTCATCCCTTTCTGAAGCAGCAAACCAAGGCACAGACAGAATACCCTGCTATGGGATTCCTGGGCTCCGTGGTACATATTTGGACACAAAACGTAGTCACTCAGGAGATGTAGTGCAGGCTCCCTTTCCCAGTTTACAGTGGTGCCTTTGAGCAGGATGGAAATGTACTTCACCTTTCCATTATTTTTTAAGCCTGTGTTGTCTCTGAGTCCTTGGATACCGTGAAATGATTTTAAAATAACCAGTGTTAGTTGCTTTGGAAACCTCTGTAAGCATTAGGTATGAGACTATTTTACTGACACTTGAATCCACTGGAAATGCTCAGTTTGAGAACCAATCTGCCGGAATAACTAATTCATGCATAACAAACTGCCTAACTGAGCTTACAAAAGACAATCTCTTCCTTAAGACTGTGCTAAAAGTTATACTCAATCTTTGTTTTGTGCTATTACAGAGCAAGACCACATGTATGATTGATATAGTTTGATATCCAGCTTATTAGAAATTTATTAGCACCAAGGAATACACTTCAACACCTACCTAGAGTTTCACTTGATTCTAATTTAGAGTCTGATCAAGGACTATAGGCTAGAACTCTTCATCCTTTGTGTAGTATTACTCCGTGACATGGAAAATCACTGCCAGACTCATCATGGAGACCTTTCTGCATATTCCTCTAGACTTTTTTTTTTTTTTTTTCCCCCTTCTCCCTTCCTTTCCCCTGCTGGCTCCACTGGAGAAGCAAGTGGTTTGGTCCTTGGGTTTCTGGTCACAAACAGCTGCCTGAGGCACACCACAAGCTATAGGAAGAGCTGAGCCTGTTCCCTCTGTGACCCTCCTCCTGTAAGCACAGCTTTGCAGCACTGCAGTACGCTTCACAATATGCGTAGGTTCCACACCTCCTGCTGCTTTACAATAGCAGGTATAGGGGAACACAGCAATATAGGTCAATGTTCTGCTTTACCATTGTCTGTCTAATGCAGCACGTACAACTCTAGCCAGCCCCAGAAACCTAGTAGGTGAGTAAGCACTATGCACTTTCCCCTGTTCTCTGGTTAAAGATCTACGGATCACGTGCTCTTGACAAGTGACTTGCATTCATTTGGAATAGTATCTTTTTTTAATGTTGTGCTCCTGGATCAAAATAAGGAAATGTCATTAAATACTCTGCCTCTTTAAGATCGAAATCAAGGATTACTTGGTATTCACAGACTTTTAAAATGAGTTTAGAAACATCTGTTGCTTTGCTACGAAACGCTGAACCTGGTCCCAGTAGCCTGGGAGCATTAGGGCAAGTTTTCCTTCTGAAAACATGAGAGTTAGATATCTTGCTGTTAGTTCTTAAGACAAAAAAAGACTGTCCTTGAGTTTCTTATCCTCTTATGAATTTGAATACTATATAAAAAAGAATAACTGAGCAATAAAACCAAAGTCATACTCATGGCAATAATGAAATAGCAGGATTTTGTTGTAATACATATCACATACATTAATATGGAATAATGAAAGCCTCCCAGTGTGACCTATAGAAGCATATTTGGTCTGAATTATTTAAATGTAGCTTGGTCAAAGCAATTGAAAATGCAGTGGGGAAACAATTCTTCATTAACCATGTGTCATGGTTTAAGCCCAAGTGGCAACTAAGCCCCACACAGCTGCTTGCTCACTCCCCCCACAGTGGGATGGGGTAGCAAATTGGAGGGGTGAAAGTGAGGAAACTCGAGGGTTGAGATAAAGACAATTTAATAAGTAAAGCAAAAGCCACATGCACAAGCAAGGCAAAACAAGGAATTCATTCACTATTTCCCATGGGCAGGCAGGTGTTCAGCCAGCCCCAGGAAAGCAAGGCATCACGCATAACAGTTACTTGGGAAGACAAATGCCATCACTCTGAATATCTCCCACTTCCCCCCCAGCTTTATATGTTGAACATGACATCATTGGTATAGAATATTCCTTTGGTCAGTTGGGGTCAGCTGTCCCAGCTGTATCCCCTCCCAGCTCCTTGTGCACCTTACTTGCTGGTGGGGTGAGAAGCAAAAAAGGCCTTGATGTTGTGCAAGCACTGCTTAGCAACAACTAAAACATCCATGTGTTAGCAACACTATTCTCATCTTAAATCCAGAACACAGCACTATACCAGCTGCTAAGAAGAAAATTAACTCTATCCCAGCCAAAACCAGCATACCCTGATCTAATAGATTCCAAAGATGTCATAACTTTGTTATTGAAATACTAGCAATAATTTTATAGTGTATAGAGTTCATACAGAGGCCCCATGAGATAACCATGGGCAAAGCTATGCATGTACAAAATAAGAAACAGCCTCCACCTCCAAGGAACATGAAAAGAGTTACAGAAGGCTAAGCAAGATCTTCACAGCGGCTCAGTGACCTGTGTTACGCGATCTGAGAAGCTGTCCTACCCTTTGGGGTACAAGCCAGTGCAAGGCTTTTATTGAAATTGAAAAGGAAATTTTTATTCTAATAGCTTTATTTAGGCTACAAAAACAACATGTCATTTTGGTTTTTAACTCACATTGCTGTGTTTTAGAAGTGTTACCCAGCTGAGATGTACCAGCAATTTACCACACAATACTGAACACTATATTCAGACTGTAATTCAGTTTGAACTGTAATATATCTGTTCTAAGTGAAGTCAAATGTAAAATTCTCTCAGTCTTAATAAGGATGCGATTAGCCTGCAGTTCTCTTTGGTCCGTTCTTTGGTCTGCTTTTATATATCTCAAATACAGCTCCATCTCACAGCAATATGACAAAGATCAAACAAGTCTCTGCATATTTCAGATTTAGTCAATGAGAAAAGAATATTAACTAGTATTATTATCCTTAATTTAGAACAAAAATGTTGCTTCAAAAAAGAACGAGGATCAATTTTCAAACAGTAACAAATAGGCATACTGCAGATATTTCACATTTCATCTGGGACTGCTAAGCTTTTCTTTTATATATATATTTTCAGATTAGCCTTATGATTGGCATGACCTTCAATTAACCAGATCAGACATCATACATTCCTCACAAACAATTTACAAACTGAAATGGCAGTTGATCCTCTCAAAAAAAGTCCATTCCAGATTATAAAAAATGAACTAAACTAAGGGTAGCTCTGAAATGATGCAGCCCACACTTGCTCTCTTATGAAGAACTCTGTTATAATATGCTGTCTTTAATACTCTGTGAGGGTACTTCGTTCCTAACTGTGATAAATCTTCCTATAATCACTCCTTTTAACAAGATCAAACAGCTTAGAACATCCAAAACGCTTAATTCCTTCAGGTTGATTGCATTGATCATCAAAGAATACAGACTGTATTGCATGGCATTTGGAAAATAGTTTTAATTAATTGCCCTGTTATTCATTATCAAAGTCAAGAACATAGAGTGAACAAAAATATCATAGACCCTACCATTTTCAACAAACAATAGCAGTATTTAGAATTTGAACCACATGTCCTCCAGATATCCCTTCCACCCTAATTTATTCTATGATTCTATGTTTTTATGATTAACAACTACAAATATAGATATATGAATGCCAGAGAAGATGTCAGCCAATTACTCCTTTTGGAAAGGGATGTGCTTGAAAATTTAGGCATCTTGCTCCATGAAGAAGCAGGGCAGCTAGTCAAACATGGGGTCACACGTATTATGGTTGTAAGAAAGCATAATTGGACAGGAAAGCAAAGAGTGAGAGCAAAAGCTCTTGCTGATAGTGCTGTAGGAGAAATGCCTTACAATCTGGGAAGGAAAGCTAGGAAGACAACAGAAATCCTCAACTTGATGGCTTAGAAGTGGAACTATACAAGATATCGTTATGAAAATGTCACAGTAAAAATAAGGGGAAAAATTGGGGAATTATGAAAGATGCATTCAACAAATTGAGGAAGAGCAGCACACATAGCAACGGGGTTCATTTCAGAATGTTCTGACAAGGAAAAGACAAGTCAGGCCACCTCATGTTGAGCTAACACTAAGGTGAAAGGTACAGCTGTGAGAAAAAAAGAAAGTAGTTGTTATTTAAGCAGAACCATTGTCCTCAGGTAAGTGGAAGAAATGGGGAGATATGTATTGTGTGAAATATTTTGGCATGAGAGAGAGAGAAGTGCCACAGTTACATCCTGCAAAGCAGAGGGCCCTGAATCAGCTCAACAGCTAAGCATGCGCTGCAACTATGTGCGGCAGAAGTCAGTTTGTCCACACATATGATTCTGTGGAGCTGGAGTACAGCAGAACTCAGTATTTTTTTAATATCTTTTCTGACAGAGGCTTCTTGTCCTCGGTTTAGTTACAGCTGCCCAGAAGTGCCATTTGATGGGGGAGGGGAGTGGTATGTTGTCAGTAATTATTCATGAATTTAGGTCAAATAAGGCAAATAGCCCAAGCTGAAGAAAAATGGAAAACTTACAAAAATCAATTTTTCTTGTTGAGAAAAAGATCGATTTTTTTCTTGTGACAAAAAATTTACAGACTATCAGAATTAATTTAAGAAAAAACTTCAAGTTAAAGAAAGTGTTCATCATAGATTAAATAATTTTTTAAAGTTTGAAATATTTACGCTGTTTACCATGTCACCATTGCTCAATCTCTTCAGCCAAATGAAAAATCTAAACCCCAAACCCATTTTCATCCAGGTCCTTCCAACAGTCATTTGCATCCACAGAGCTGCTGCTATACACGGAGAACTTGTGACTTCTACAGGGCCACCACGGGGGCTGGAGGAGCAGAATATGACAGAGGTATCTCTTTGCCACTGCACTAAAACAAGCCTGCCAAAAACTCATCATCACACAGCCTGAATAACAGCTCTGTGGGCCAGTGGACAATGTATGTGGCTGACTCACTCTAGTTGTAAACATGTGCCAACTGGCACTGACTAGGAATTCTTCAGCAAACTAATTTTGATGGAAAACATTGATTTATCAAAACTAAAATACTGCAGTGGGAAAGTACACGCCGATTTCAGCATCCTGACACTCGTCTGCTGCAGGATAATCAGCATCACTATGACAGGCAGGGTTCTCCCTTGAAACACCAAAGTCCTGCTCTGAATTTGGCTTCCTATATAAAACTATATTTTTGTGCATTGATTATGTAGGGGACCTAGGAAAACTGGTCAGCTCCATTGTGTATCTCACCTTGAGGTACGTGAATACCTACCCAACCAGTTCAGCCTTTTCAGCCCAATGACTTCTAACTCAAAGGTAAAACTGTTCATAATCTAAATACAAATGAAATATCAAATGTTCAATGACACACCAGCACACCAGGTGTCTTACAAAGCTGACAACAAATGTTTGAAACATAAAAGGTCTATGAGGAATTAAGGAGTGAGATTTTTTATTTGTTTTATGATTCATCAGTTGAGCTCTTTATTGAAGCTTCCATAGGGAATTAGCAGAAAACACATTTTTCACTGCTTAAAAGTTTTGAGAATCAAAATGCTTTACTGTGTGCTTTCAGGATAAACTTGACGCTTTACAAATGCAAAAAAGTGTAAGAGCAGAGCTCAAAGGCTGAATTTAGCTCATGTTTGGGATCTGGGAAATTCCAGTCCAAATCTCTGTGTAAAGTATTGCCAAATAGGCAAAGTGAAACATATGTCTGGAAGATATCAGAGGTCCATAATCTTACAACAGTCAATGTCCTATTCAACAGGTCAAAGAATTCATCTAAGCAGTGCTAAGTTTAACTTATGGGATGAATCAGATAGAACAAGGAATATACATACTTTTTATGGGTCCCTAAGTAATTCAGTTATGTCTCTACTCATATTTCCCTAATGAGCAAGATTTCATCCCTTTCCTGCCCACCTGGCATTTTTTCTTACTGAGTTATTCATTTCCTATAAACAACAATTTGGAAAAAAAAATTATCTTCCATCAACAGAATATATGCAGTTGAAAAATTCACTAATAGTACTGATTTCTTTTGACTGCTACAGAATGTTCTTGAATTCCTCCCTACTCTTACAGATAAACTGAATCCCAAGACACCTCTGTGCACAAATGTTATATCCCATCTCAACCTCCAGATTTCCCAAGTTTGCTGTAAATAAAGTCTCACACAAAAAATAGGCTATTTGCTTCAACTCCAAGCAGAAAGGATGTCCTATCCCTTTTCGTACTTGCTTGTGATTGTATACTGTCAGAGCAGATGGCAGAAGTTTGCTTTAGCAGTTAATCTCTTCAATTTGGGTCTCTGTAGGCAGGCAAACACCTTAAATTTCACTTTAGGCTTTAGTGAAAAGCAAATTAAAAATATAAAAATAATTCTCATTGAAATTCACGGATTTTATCTGAAATTTCCTCTGTTGAGTCTCATTCTTCCTGTGACTGTAAACTTCAATCTGAGTATCTGGAATAAATGTAGACATTGATAGATTATAGTCTTTCATTCTCATCTTGGCCTTTACTTTGATCAGATCCCCCTTCTTTTTTCTCTCCATTTCTTGTACCACTGCACCCCTTGATTTATTCCTAAGACAGAAACAGAGACTTCATTTTGCAGGAGTAATTTTACAAGTTTTTCTTCCATCAGCCTGATTTCAGTACTGCTCTGTAACTCCCTAATTGAACGTATCTTTCTTAAGCATGTGTGATCAAACCTGTATACAGCATTAAAAATTAGTTCTCACTATGATCTTGTACCTTAACATCTATAATTTTACTTTATATGTTCACTAAAAATATAACAATACATTTTACAAATTCATTTTGTAAATAAAAAAAAATTATTCATTTGTAGTCTTTCCATAACCTTGTATTAGTCAACTAAGGTAACCATAATCTTTCTTTTCTCATCTTTTTCTGCCCAACTGGCAAGCAATCAGAACTCTTAGCTTCTGTCTCAGCACTCTCCAGACTATCAAGCTGCAACAAGGTCTTCCACCACCCCATACCAACACACTCTTCATAAAGTCCCTCTGCTGCCTTCTCCTTGTCTCATCCAGAGCATCTGTCCTCTCTCCTCTTGCTTCTTCCTCTCTCCCCTCTTCTTCCTCAGCTGCTCTCTCTTCACTGGCTCTCAACCACTTAACCAGCCACACCTGCACCTTATCTACATTGACCAACCCACCGCCCCTGAAGCCAGCCCACAGCTGTACATTATCAGTGCTAATTAACCCAGCTTCATTCGACTGCAAGCTTCTATCCCATATCTACATCATTTTGTGCTTTATGCTTTGAAAATTTACCATGTTGCTATCATTCCATTCCCCAAAACCATTCACTTCACAGTATGATATTATCAGTCCTCCTGTGTATTGGCAATATTTTGGAGCTTTTAATCAGATCTGTTGTTCAGTAACACATCTCCTTTTTTGTGCTCACAGCATTAATGGAAATAATAAGCAAGATAATTTCCAAGACCACTCATTTAGGAATACTTAACTCTTGCCTGCAAACTCCAATTTTTGCACAACCCACTGTTATCTGTCCTTTGGCCAGCTCCTAGCCTGATTTCAATTCTTCTCATAAACTTAATCTTCTTCAACTTCTTCAGTTTAGTAATTTCCCTTGTAGCCACACAAAGTACTTTCTGAATTCCAGACAGGGCAAACTTACTACATTTCTTCACCTTTAAAATAAGCTATCTTGAGAAAGAAAGATATAGTTGGATAAAATCTATCATTGATGAAACTTGTATAAACTGCTATTTATACTGGGTTTCTTTTTTTTTTTTTTGGTACTCCCCCCCCCCTTTTTTTTTTTTAATCTTTCATTCTACTCTGGTCTGAATAATGAACCTGTACTTGCTCAGAGTACTTTTTCCCTTTTCAGCATGTTTATTATTTTCCCATCCTATATACTTGTAGGTTTATTTGAAGGAATGAGACAGGACCTCTGATACGCAAGTTCTGTATGTGTTTGAGTTCTAAGGAATTTCATCTTGACTTTTGTAAGTCTTGTTTTCATCTCGAACCAAGATAGTTTCACTAAATCCCATGTCAGTCCCACCCAACTTAGTATTTTCCTGTAGATTTGCTAAGGATTGTTCTGTCTCATCATCCACGTTATTGACCAAGATAACGCACAAATCTGGCTTCAGTTTCAACCACCAGAGTAATCCATGTGTTACTGGCCACCAACTGAATTTCAAACCATTGGTTACAACCCTTTGAGCCAGGCAGTCCAGTCGATTTTTAATTCATCTAACAGAATTAGCTTTCAGTTCTTCCACTTTCAAATGAAACATCTGTAGGAGACGGTGTTAAAAGCCTTACTAAAGTCAGGTTACATCCACCCCCTCTTCCTCATTCACATAGCCAGTTATTTAATTAAAGGAATCCTGCTGATCAAACATGATATGTTCCTCATAAATCCATGCTTCCTGTTCCTGATTGCCTTCTTGTCCTTCATCTGTTTGGAAATGGTTTCTAATAGGATATGCTGTTGTTTTAGGGCCTAAGATGAAGCTGATCAGCCTATTATTTCACAATTGCGTCTTATTGTCTTTTTTACAAGAGTATAAGACTAACCTTTCCTTTCCTGATCATCAGGAAACGCCTGATCACCATGGCTGCATAGAGAATGACAGTGACCATTCTTGGGTGAAACCCACCTGGCCCCAGAGACCTGACTATATCCAGCTTTTGGCTATAGTCCTAGTCTGCTGGTCATCTCCTTCCAAAACCATGTTACTACACACAGAGGTCTGAGAACAAACTTAATATGAACAATGAGACAAAACATATGGTGAGTACTTCAGCCATTTCTATGTCATATTCCCCTGGTTTTTTATTTTCTTGGTATCTCTAAAGAGGTAACTGCTTCAGTTTTCTTACAAGTTTGATCTTTGACAGGACTTGCCTATGCTTATGTCTCTTGACCTGTTGAATGTAGTGTTCTTTGCTGATATGTTTTTCTTGACATTTTTTGCTAGTTCTTTATTCCTAATATCTTTTTTCCCCAAAATTAATTATTCATCTAACTCATTCTGGAATCCTTCCATACAGTGTTTTTACCCCTTGCCTTGATGACACAGAAAAGCTTCCATTATAGTTTTTACTCTCTTTAGTCATGTACATTTTGTTGATGTCCCTAGTCAGGTTTCTTTAATAGTCCAAAGTCTGCTACAAAAAAACCCAAACCCTTACTTATGGACCAATTTTATTTAAATATCCCTCTAAAGTCCATAAACTTTTGATCTAAGGGTGTTGCCTATAATTTCACACCTTCTGTGAATTAAACTTGAAAAATTACATATAAAATACTATTAACTCTGATGATTTCATATAAAAATATTTTTATTATTACATCTAGGAAATAGCTATCATGTATGGGATGTATGACTATTAGTATCATTTTTAATCTATCTTTCTCTGGGAAGTTTAAATGTTAATAACACAACTTCCATTAGTTTCTCTTTTTCAGTAATCTTGCAGAAAGCTGTCTATACAAATGCATTCATTAAAAAGGCAGAAGCCCCTAGTAATATTCCTTTCTATCGTAGCTAATGCATTTTACTGGATTATAAAATCCTAAAAAGTGATCTGTCTATAACTATGTATATAGAACTCTATATTATATTGTACATCCATGCATCCATGTTTTTCTTCACCAAACAAGAAGATCCTCATACTGGTATTTGAGCATTTTGAAGGAATACTTTTGAACATGGTACATGGTATTGAAATATTTTTTTGTCCCAAATTACAATGTATTTAAAGCTGTGGTATGAAAATTGAATGAAAATTAAACCAGCTTTCTAATGTAACAAACTAAATCATCTGGTAGTATATTATCTTTTTCAAAACCAGGTTTCTTTAGGTACAGTTCTTTGTCCTTCTGTTGCTTCTGAAGGTTATCATAGGAAGATAGCCTTTTGTCTTTGCTTCCTACATCCTTTCATCAATGGACATTGAGAGTTGTCAGGAATATGTTTGTCTGCAAAATGGCAAAATTTAGTGATTTTTTTTTCTTTTGTCTGTAATACTGGTTTTTCATTATTTGTTGGTAGTCTGTTAATGAAATGTTTCTGATCGGGAGACTGATGACAGTCAATATACCAAATTTTGCTGGGAAAGGTGATTGGGAAGAATTAGTCTACTTAAATTTAAATTTAAACATTTAAATATATTAGTTGATCTTATTTACACTGAATCTCTGAATGAGATATTCTTGGACATAATTTTTGCATAATGTAAGCAATATCTCATTACTTTGTTGGACTGTAAAATACTTGCAGCTTCTAACAAATATAAAACAGAATGAAAAGAAAATGTATCTAATCATGATTAAATTTAGTATACTAAAACAGCTGCTGAAAGCAAACTCTCTCAGTGTAGTTCTGTATAATAATACAATATTCTTTTAATCTGTACAGCTTTTAAAGCTGCTAAAATTAAGTGGCATATATGAGTGACCAGCTGAATAAACGAACTGCACTGATGAAACCTGACTCAAGGAGTTTTTTCAAGCTGCAGTGATGCATATGGTGTAAAATTCACTAGAATACAAATTCTGCAGGAGGGACTGCCCCTATTTGTAAGTATTTAATAATAAAATACACATTTTTTTAACCTTTACATCTTGCAGAAGCTACAGGGGATGAATAAAAAGAGATATGGATGATCTGACTGAATACACTTCTGAGAATAATGGAACGTGTCTGAAAGCCACTGAAACAGTGAAGGGCTACGTTGGATGCTAGTTAACAAGAAGTCAGGGATGCTGTGAGTGAAGGTGACAAAATGCCTTGAACTGCATGCCCAGTCCACACCACCTAATGACAGATCATCTCTCATTTTCAAAACCTGATAGAAGAGGTTGGTTTTCCTTTCTTTTAAGAGGCTGAACTAGTTCTAGCTATAAAGCTAGTCATTTAGAGAGTAACATTTCCATCACAGAGACAAGTACATCCATATTTTTGAAGACAGAATTTGGAAATTGAGTTTCAGTCATGAATGTGAAATCAAGATCACTTCAGATGTTAACTGGCAGGTAAAAACCAATGTCAGTATTGCAAAATAGGCTTGCAGAGGTAGAGGAGACAGAAAACAAAGCAAAAGCAGCTCAGATTAGGAACGGGTAAAGTGTTCTAATCAAGCCACCTGGCTTCCCATCTGACACATTGTATTGAGGCTTCTGCTAAACATCATTACTGCTTTCAGCTCGAATTTAAGTTGACCCTTTTGGTCTATTCGCTCCTCTCATGGCATACTAATCTTGATCTTTTTTGTTCCCAAACTATTATTTTATGATCACTAGGATGTGCACTGCTGGAGAAATTAGGCTTTTCAGTTCCTTGCTTGGAATAAGCTGTCTGTCATAGCTTCTCCAGTCATTTATATAAACCCCCCAGAAATATAAAATAAATCTTCTGTCCCTAGTAAAATATATATTCATAAAATGAATGTACTATTCACCTCAGTAAAAAGCAGGGGGACACAGATCTGCTTGAATGCTTTTATACAATGCAAATACTCTTGTATCAGAGCCCTCCTTCTTTCTTCCCCTCTTTTGGATCTTTCTAGCCATTATTTACTCTCTCTTGCTAAATCCTTTCTGCAGCTACTTTTCCTGATGACAGCAGCAGCCTGCAAGTGTCAGGCACATTTATCCTCCTTCTATATTTATCAATAGTCTTTGGTAGATTCTGCAAAAAAAGATACCTAAATCAGACTGAAAGAGCTAAGGAGGGAAGATACCTAAGGAAGATAGAAGGAAAAGTAACCACTGGAGCAGTGGATGTATTGTCAGGATCAAACAGAAAGCTGGTAACATGTTGGGGGGGATAAGAACAGATAATCTGTAAACACTTGGAACAAAAAGAAGAACCATCTCCAGGTTCCTAAGACAACTGGGACATCCAAATAACAGATTGATTAGGACTTTTTAATGAAACTGTACATGTCAGCTTAATTTTACATAGCTACGCAGGTATCCAGTAAAAATAGTCTTAGAGGACAGACTGTCTTTATCTCAGCTGTTAACTGCCCACAGCCCAAGCTATGTGCTTTGACAATGGCCTTCCTCAGCAAGAATGATTTTGAAGTTCTGAAAGGATAAGGTCACTATTTACTAGGTTACTGTAAATTTCCTTAGCCTTTTCCTCAATACCAGAAGGAGATGCATTGATCTTATTCTTGTTTCAGAACAACAGATCTTCAAAAATGTATCCAATTCCATGATGAGCAGGGTATGTAAAGATGAATTTCTACGGATTCAAATAAATTTTGTATCTCAAAATTCTGTCTAAAAGAAGTCTGTGATGAAAGAAGGCAACACATTTTGCAGAGGCCCAGTTATTCTGAAATAACTTTTTTGTCAGAGCAGGTGCTCATCAATATATGCATTCTTTTACCCATATCCACAAACAGTAACTGAGATCATGAGGTGAGAGCTAGGAATCCATAAGAAGAGGGACTAGAATATTTTATACAATGTAGGAAACTAAGTAAAACTTACAGTGAAATCTATACACATTTTCACTTTTGAACACCTTAAAGAAGCACAGGAGCTTCCACCATGTCCCAGTTACTTGTGATTACAGTGTCAATTCTAGACATTTCAATCATAAAGAATAAATAAGTAAATTACAGATTAATCCTATTTGCATGAGTCATACATAGTTATGACATGCCTTTAAAGGCTTATTCCTCTTTAAACAAGGAGGCTTTATATTGTAAATGTAGTTCAATGTAAACTTAATGTAAATTAAATAGTGTCAGGGCACAGACATGGTTCCTAAAGGTGAATCCCTTATACCATTATCCTGTTTGAATACTCCCTAAGGTGTTCACAGCACGTACCAACTGACATTCCCACAGCAGCCATTCCCAAAGACCTGGTTGGATCATACCACTCTGGAGGATGGAAGAGTTTGATAGCTGGGATATGGATAAAGTTTACCAGAGGGTACACGTTGGCACCGTTTAGTTTACACTACAAATATCACCTTAGTGTCCTACATACATCTCAGATGAGATGCTCAGCTTTCCCTGTTTTTTTAAAATATGTTTTGGGAAAGGAGACAAGCAGCAAATGTGCAGAAATCCCACAGTGGATACTTCTCTTGTATTATTTTGGAGGAAAATTAAGTAAGAAAAAATATTATGATTCACTTTTACTGCTTCCAGTAGTAAGACAGGGTGTATGGGGGTGTTGGATGTATAAAATGATAAAATGTGACCGTGGAATTTTATTAAATTTGGGGTTTTAAATGAAAACAATGTTCCAAGTCAAGGTCTATGGCAGGGGTCCTCAAACTTTTTAACCCAGGGGCCGGCGCGCGGATGAAGTGGCAGGCAGTCATCTGCGGCTGCTTGG
>JAVJGJ010000059.1:19727234-19793552 GCA_035590215.1 Microhierax caerulescens | reverse complement strand
GGAAGGAAGGAAGGATGGAAGGAAGGCAGGAAGGAAGGAAGGAAGGAAGGAAGGAAAAAGATAAAGAGAAAAAGAGAAAAAGCAAGAAGAGGAAAAAGAGAGAGAAGGAAGGAAGGAAGGAAGGAAAAGAGAAAGGGGGAAAGAAAGGAAAAAAAGGAAAAGGAAAATGAAAAAAAAAAAAACAAAAGAAAGAAATTACAAGAGGGAGCCAGGGAGATCAGAGTTTTGCTTATTTTGACCAAGAGACAAGGGCCATACAGGATCTATTGCCTCTTGTGAACCATAGGTGTATGCAGAAGGAAATGGTAATTGGCAGGTAGAACAAGCAACTGACAGCCATGGTGTCATCCATTAATTTATCCAAATATCTGTCATAACAGTGTGGAGAAAGATATAAAATAGAAAGAGTATGAGAAATCTTAATTTAGTCTTACTGTAATTTTAGACTAAAGATGGCTAGTCCCTGAAGCAAAGACCCAATTACTAAGTGCCAGACGTTGCAACTCAGAAAACACATCTGTAGCACGAGAAAATAAGTAGGAAATCCTCTCAAAGAGAAAAATGCCAGATGATAAGGCATTTCAAAATTGAATTAATTTTATAACATATGGTTATGCTTTCAGAAATGTTGAATGTGTTTTGAACAACCTAAGTAGAGGGTGTTTACCAAAAATAAATTTGTTTCTAGAGGTAACTGTTTACCACATATATTTAAAGTAAAAAAATGTTTGTTATTTGAAATAAAAAGATGGGAGAGGTTGGTTTTTTAATTAAATAAAACATGAGCAGGATCCACCTGCTTACTTGCTGTGCATTGACAAAACCTAGGAGTATTTTTAAAAAAGCAGAAAGAGAGAGATCTATCTAATGTGCAGTAGGCACTTATCTGATGACATCTGTGCCAGTAAAGAAGGAAACCCACAAGCTTCAATTTCCTTCTGTTACATCTGGAATTCTCACTAGAAAATTGTATACTTTGTACCATTTTCAAATCTCTGAAGGAGAGGAAAACTAGCTTGCCAGGGTCCCTGTCTGAATAATTAAATCAAATGTACCATGGACTTAGCTGAAGAATACATTCAAAGACACAGGACAGAGTTCACTGGCAATGCTTTGCCCCTATGCGTTACTGTTTATATTTAGCAGATGTGACTGCACATCTTATTCATACTCTTAAGTATAGAATTTTTTATCTTATTATTTCACTGTGCTCTACTAAGTTCATTTTTATAAGCAACATATGATTTTAGACTAAGCCACTGAACTTTTTTAAAGGATCTTTTCCTCTAATAGTCTAACTTTATCATTAGTCAGCTGATTTCAGTCATTTACATTGTTTGGCATGGCCAGGAATGAGATTTGCCTTAATCCATTATAATTAATTTTGAGAGATTCTGTATGTCACATTTCCATTAATGAAGACACAGGGAGAAGAGGGTGAAAGAGACGGTCTGTAGAAACTGACAGGTTTTGAAACAGCTGCACTGAATATGACTAATAAACACAAACCCTAGCATTGTCTACCCCTGGCTTCTGGCATTTCTGTGATCTTCAGGCTACAGGTATGTGTCAAGAGCACACACACACAAATAGCTCTGGTCCTAGATCCACCTTAAATAACCAAATCCTTCAACATGACTTCACCATGAGACAATTGTGCCTGACGAATCTAGTGGCAATGGAGTCACCGCATCAGTGGACAAGGGAAGAGCTACAGATGTGATCTACCTAGATTAATTAAGACCTTTGATACAGTCCCCTACAACATTCTTACCTCTAAATTGGAGAGATGCAGGTTCGAATGAACACTGTTAGATGGATGAGGAATTGGCTGAATAGCCTCTTCCAAAGAGTTGTAGTCAACGGCTCACATTCCAAGTGGAAATCACTGAGAGGCCTCCCTCAAGGGTCTGTACTGAGACCAATACTATTTAATATCTACCTGAGGGCCAGCCTTGGCAGTAAAGACTGAAGCTAATAAGACATTCAGTAACTCTGCCTTTTCTATTCCTTCATCACCAGTGCACCCAGCTCATTCAGCAGCAGGCCCATATTTTCCCTAGTCTTTCTTTTGCTACTGATGTACTCAAGCAAGCCCTTCTTGTTGATACCTCTTGCCAGATTTAATTCCAAACAGTCCTTAGTCTGTCTCATCCTTTCATTCTAAAAGATCAAGTTGTATTCTAGCTAGAAGAGCTGGGAGACTGCTGGATATATAGGTGATCACACAGTGTTGCAACAAGAAATGACATGAGTATGAAATACACTACCTTTATGGGGTAGTGGTGTCTTTTGAAATGAGTAGCATGCAAAACTCCATTACTGACATTGCTTGCAGTCCTTAATGAGACCAGAGCCACTGCATTGTACTAGTTTCTGTGCCAGGGCGGGAGTGGTAGCCTTTGTATCAAAGACCATATAATCTAAGTGGATGGGCAGGATAACAGGAATATACAGTTAGAATTATTTGCATGTGGAAATACAGAAGGCATGTGGCAGAAGCCAAACAGAAAGCTATAGTTCTTGGAAATATTTTTCCTATTAGACAAAACTGTGCCTCAGGGTCCCAGTCATGTATAATGCTGGGCAGTGATGTCTGCCTGAAATACCCTTAGATTCTTATTTTCAAATCCAATTTTGTGAGCTGATGCAGATCCCTCAGTACATACATAATCACCATCTATTAAACAGTGTTTCATAATGCTTAAAGTTTCTCATCATCTATTTTGATAAATCTGTGCGTATTGGTTAGAAACCACCATAATACTTTCTCCTTGCCATGATGTACTCAAGTTTAAAATACAGGGCACAAGCATTTACTGGCTATTCAGTTTTGGTATAGTAAAGTTAATGTTGCATACTTTTATCAAACAGACAATAAAATTAATTCAGATCATGAGCACTAAGAAAATTCTGTCTTCTGGAAAATTAAGAATATTTCTCCTGTGGTTTTAAGAAAAAATAAAACTAATACATACTTTTCTCCTGTTCTTATTTTAAGTTCATCCATCCTTCAAATGTTTTCTGGTTAAAAGAAAAATGAACTCCCTCAGTTTCCAGTGTGAAAATTTTCTTTCAAGAAAGTCCATGTACTGCTGTTTTAAAATTAACTTTCACCTTGTGGCAAATGGAAACCAATGAAGCAATCAGACTCCAGTAACTGTGGTACAATAGATTTCACCAACATTTTATTAGGAACAGGAAAACAGTAATTAAATGCTGAAAATGTACTTATGGAAACCACAGAAAACATAGGACTGTGAACAAAAAATCTCAGATTCCCTCTGCTTTTCTGTTCCCTAAAAGAACTGTCTCACAGTATAAGTAAAATTGATTGATTTGGGGTAGGATTTAGGAACCTGAGTTCCACTGACAATCAATGGGTTTTATCCTAAGTCTCTTAGTTATTTCTGGGAATCCTAACCTTGAGAAAAATCTATTGTTAAATATACTACTTTTTCTTTTTTTTTTTTCCCCACTGCATATAACAGAGACATGCATTTTTATTATTAATGGATGGATCATTCCCTATATCTGATACTCACATGGGCATTTTCATTGACTTTGAAATAAGTATCTTAAAGAACATGTTCTGTTTACGATCAAGAGCTACTGTAGAATCAACTTTTCAGACATATACATATTACTTGCTACCAGCATGTTACAATTCTGCAGCATGCAGTAATGTAACAAAAAAAAAAAAAAGAATGCATTAACATAGCCTATAAAATTATAAATACACACCAAGCTTGACTATATGCTGACAGTTGATGTTGAAGAAATACAGACTGGCTATTTGGATTTTCTCAAAAATGTGAAATTTATTTATAGCTGTTGCTTTTTATATTGGAATAATGCTCCTTAAGCCTCATGGCAAGTCATTAAAGTTTAGGGGTGCCTTTGAGAAGGAAGTATAACTGACTGCAAATTATCAGGCTGTCACAGGGGGTAGGGAAAAAATCTGGTCATTATGTCCTGGGACTAGAGTCATCAGTATGGAAGCCAAATAGATGGTCTGAGGGGAGAGAAGAGCTGTCATGTTATGTGCAGCTCTTTGAGTGACAATTTTTGAATGGATAGGCATGAGTGAAGGCCCTGAAATTTTTCTGACTTTAGCTGTCTCCCTTATCTAATTTGTCATCATTGTTTTTTACCCTTTCCTTTCTACCTCTCACTCTTTCTAATAATTTTTGTTCTTTTTTTTTTTTATTATTAATTCCTTTTTCTCCCTTTTTTGGAAAACTTTCCACTGGGTTGGTTTCCAGTACAAGAATTGTTCCAGTAAGCAGAACTCTTCAGAAGGAAGTGCATTGGGAAATCCTTCTGATGGAAACATGGCTGCCACCAGCAAAAGAAATACATTTTTTCCCTGATATAGTTAAGCCATCCATTGGAGTGACAGATGTTTTACCCAGAGGAAGGTCCTTTTGCTTTTGTAAACTTCACCTACATATTTATGCTGTATAATTTTTGGATTGAGGTAGGCCTTTTATGTCATAGTTATTGTAGGACAACGTACACATTCTTAATAACAAAGTTTGTCTAGAAACAGCTTTGTAGTATATACATAGCTTCTGAGTTTCTTTCCTAAAAGATTTTTTTATTATTTTTGATTTATAAGTATTTATCCCTTTGTCTTTTCAAAGTTCTTTCTTTTGTAACACTGCTGCACAGATTTTGATATTTGCAATTGTCTCAGGAAACATAACTCAGACCTGCTTTATTCTGAAAACATTCTGAAATTCAGAAAATGTTAGAGGCGACATAATGATATAACCTAGATGCTTTATACAAAAACAAAAGGGTAACATGTGGCCAGGAATATCTCTCAGCAGCTGATAGCTAATGCTTTACTTTGCCTGACTGTTTCCACATTTTGGAGAAAACATATCCCTTGCCACATTGCTAGGGAGAGTCAACATAAAGAACTGAACTGGTAGGTTTTAGCTTTGCTTTTTTGCCTTCCCTCTCAGCTCTTTCTTTCTGACTTTGTTTTAAAGGATACAAGTTTAGATTTCAAACAGCAATGACAGAGGATCTGGCCCATCAGAACCAGCCTGTACTTGTTACTTACAAATGTACTTACAAGTACACTTAAAAAGGCCAAGTGAAGCAACCAGCTTTATTGAGTTCTTTTTCTAATGTAGTCAAATATTTCTTTGCTTCATCCCTGTTTCTTTTGCAATTCCCATTCCTCTGAAACCAGCAAAGAGAAAAAGAGTGAAGCCATTTTGAAAGTAACCAGCTTTTCCATTTACTTCAAAATAAGTGCTCTTTCCAGTGCTACACCCTGTAATTCCCTCTTGGCATGCAGAGATCCGGTTCCTTATAGACATTCTTAGAAACCTGCGCCCAAATCAATGCCTCTGACTCCTGTGTTTTCAGTCGGTATGTCTGTCTTTGACAAGCTTCTCTGTGCTCTGGGCTTTAATCTCTACCATTACAAAAAGGGATTTCGTAATTGTTTACTCTTTCTCCTGAATGAAAGGCGTGGATCACATATATCCTCTCAGCAAGGTCAGACGCTGTCACCAACACCACCAGGAGCCACAGCTGCCTTCTCTGATGTCCCTAAAATTTTGCTAAATAGATGTCCTTCTCATCTGTTATATACGTTATGCAACTCTTCTGGTTCAGAATATAATGCCTTTAGGGGAAAGACTCCCTAATAATAGAGGAATGTACATTGGCAGCGTGGTTCTAATCTCAAATGGTATATTTACACCTCCCTGCAAATAAATTATTAAAGCAAAAGAAAGACTTTGAGTAAATACAGAAGCAACCCCAGTTTCTTGTGTAAAGCCACACAGAGAGTTCTTTGCAGTTTGTGAAGTAGGACCTTGAAGTATTTAATGCTTTTGTACAAAAATTGTAATTTTCCTTGTGGGTTTTTTTTCCCCTTTAAGCTGTTATATAAAATATATAGCTGTTCCATAAAATATATTTTTCAGCACTAGGTTCAGTATCTGATACCCATAGTTTACATTAATCAGGAAAAAAAAAAAAAAAAAAAAGGATTTGAGGGAAAAGGAATAATAATTTTTAAAAGAGAGAGAGAAAACACCTCAGAAAAATATAAAAGAAAAAAAAAGAAAAGCAAGAGAAAAGAAAGACAAAAGCATGGATGAGGCATGCAGGCCTAGGAATTTGTAATGTTCCTTGGTTGTAGAATCTGTCATTGCCTGAAGTACCAGGCTGATATGTGAATTGCACCTTTTCAAAGTGAGAACACTTAAGGCACAAAATGAGGGTGGAGCGAGAGTGAGCAGAATTCACACCAGACAGATGCGTGAACTCACATAGGGATCAGTAGAGACAAAGGTTCCTCTCAGAAACATTACAGCCAAGGCATAATAAAGCTATTAAGAACACAGAAAATGAGAACCTAGTTTAAGTTCAGGGCACATTAAATATTGAGAGCTCAGACAACAGTAACTTTTGAAGAGCCTTTCACGATTTCTGTACAGTACCAGCAGCCCTACATGGTTTTGACATTTTTTTAATATGAGTTTGAGTCTGAGGTGTCGAAAGTAAATGTATGAATAACATTACAAACCATGAAATAGTGGGATTAATGCATTTTAGCATAGGCTTTCTTATTTGATTTCTAGCAAACATCTCTCTTCTCATTGCTGACAGCTTCATTTACGCTGGCTTGACTGAAAGACGAGCACCCAAAATTGCCACAGCTCTGTACTGTACCTCGCAGTACAGCATGCAAAGCAGAAGTGGCAGCTTGAGCCAGGAGAAGTCATCGGGATGGGAGAAGGGGGGCATTTCTCAGAAATGTTTATCTTTCACCAACTTACTTTCAGGTAGAAATTATATCTTGAAGTTTTAAAGCTTAGTCTGTACTGGAAAGAGAAGCATCTTGTGTGAAAAAAGTAAACTATTGCCTGCCCCACATACTCCTCTCACCTATCCAAATCCTTCTGCTCCACACACCATTTTAGCTTAATATGTTCTCTGAAACAAATGCAGCAATTTCAAACCCCCTTTCTCCCAGTAAGAGAGACTGGAAATTAAATTCTCAGTAATTAAAATGGTGATGCCTCCTATGTATTAAAAGATTTGCTGAAACTAAGTGAGCCCTACTTTTCAGTAATGTGCTGTGCTCTGTAAGTAATCTGATTGTTTCTTGTCCCTGTGTACAGAAGCAGAGCTCCTAAGATTAAGCTGCTGGTGGCAGTTGGAGTGCTTTATACCTGGAACCTGATAAAAATGTTCAGTCTGAGATTTTTTACAGGTTCTGTAATGCCAACCCATCAATATTGTATAAGGCAATGGGGCTATTGACTGTGGTCCAGCCTAGTTTCTGCTGCCACATTTTATTTATATGCAACACAACCGTACACTGAAGGGTATCGTTGGTAGCAAGCCAGGCTGCTGCCTTAGTAGGACCTGGTGTTTACCAATGTATTGCTGATGAATAGGTCTTGGGGTTAATAGGTAGGTAAAGACTTCAGGCTTCACTGACAGCTCAGAGACATGAGAATCAAGCATAAAGAGTTTTTTGAAGTCAGCAGTTTTAAAACATGAAATCCTGAATGGCAGCTGCTACTCTGAGCTGTAAGAGATTACAGGTGGGAGGGAAGGGGAAGAAAAGGGAAGAAAAGAGTAACCTTATGGTAGACAGCAGTGGTTTGGAGTTTCTTCTGTGTGAGTCAAGCTTAAACGGCCTAATGTCTTTCTCTGCTCCAGTAAAGCCACACACATTTCCAAGGCTCCTCTGCCTGTGGAGACACTGCAAGTGTAGCACTTGCATTGACTTTATCTCCTCTGATCACAGGCTGAAAAAAACCCAAATCTACTCATGCAGGCACAGCAAAGGCAAAGCCAATCTGTTGGATACAGGCACATACAGCCCTTTGGCAGATTAGTTCCGCTAAAAAGAATATTGTATTTCCTAGCTGGTCAATGGAGAAGATCTGGTCTGCTCAGTTTAGGTGCATCAACTCTGATGTCCAGTATCTCCTCCTTGACATTATCAAACACACTCACCTGCCTCGCTGAACTAGATAGGGAGCATGGACACTCATGTCAGGTCCCAAACGCAGTTTGGTGAGGAACAGCCATTGCAGAAAATTGGCAGTCATCCTGTAGCTGAGAGACCGCTTACTTTAAAACCCTGTCATAAACTGGCTGGCAGAGAGTATCTTGGAGGAGTTTTATATTCACAGGATGCAGAGATAAATGAGGTCTTTCCCTTTAAAGGGTTATTGTTCTTCATCCTCCTCCCTGCAGGCAGACCTTTGCACTTTGGAGAACTCAACTGAAATCAGTATCCTTCAACAGGGGCACAGGGCTTCACAGCTCGTACAGAATTGGAGGATAATTAAGAACAAGACACAACAAGTGCATTACAGACACTGGGAGGCAATAAGAGAGAAGGGACAAGATACAAGCAATCCTACCATTATGTAGGCTAACAGTGTGCACAGCTTGACAGTTCAATACATAGCTTGTAAATTGTATACAATTTTATAGTTCCAAAATATTATACTGAATCAGTACTTCAACAAGTCCCACTAATCCTTGCCCTGGATCTAACAGTACACCCACAAAAGCATCAAACTGCCTTACTTCTTGCAAGGTGCCTGGAATTTTATGAGTTCCAGGGCAGGCAAATTCTCTCGTACCAACAACTGTTTCAGATCCCAATCCTTATACTTGTTCTGCAAAAACAGATCCACACAGCTCCACAGCACTGTTGTCAAGATTCAGTGATGGATTCAGGATCACATCTGCAAAGCGAGCTTTGTGCCCGTAGCTGTATATCTCAGCTACTGTTTAAACAAAGCAGAGCTGAATGTGTGCGTGGAGGAGGTAGGGTAAATTCTTCCATTGGGAATAGCAGCCGTTTGTGTATAAAAAGCTAACAAATTACAAGAACAACTTAGAAAAGACATAACTTGTATTGAAACTATCACTGTCAAATATATCAAGCAAAATTACTTAACATTTCCATGTAGTGAAAAATATCATGTGGAAGTCTGACATGTTGCTATAGATTATCAGTTCTGTCTAGCTTGTTAAAGAAAAAAAGTTAGCTGGAGACTGTGATGGAGAGGAATGAGACCATAAAGGAAATAAAAAGCCAAAGATGGTGAGTTAGAGATGCCATCAAACCATTGGGTTCTCTGTTTGGTGCCATGCTTTTCTGCCCAGTATCCATCGTTTCTGTCCATTCCTGGCAGCTCCCTGGAGTAACCTCACTTTCCTCCTGGACTCTGGCAATGGTTTATGCCACATAGAACAGGGCAGATGCACTCCTTCAGCCACGGACCTGAACAGAGGGATGTCCTATGCCTTAAAAGGAAAAGGCCTTGGCCCGTATGGCACATATAGGTTGTAGTTGCCCTCTATTTTGCTAGAGTTTATAATTGAATAAGGATACAGAAAATGGAAGTTTCTACATAGCCTACAAAAGATTTCTTAAACAAAGCTGGGATGCATATATTTCACTTTTGCTTCTTCCAGTCTGTGGTCTATGAGAAACGGAGGCCCAAAGAGGAATGTGTATATTCTGGATTATGTATCAAGTGTTGCAGAAGCTACCTACAACTGTCAGGGTTGGAGAATGACCAAAGAATATGTCCAAGGTGCTGAGGACCTAATATTCGGATTAAATTGAAAGAGATTATCATGAAAGCTGCTGAAAAACTTCAAATTATAAACTTTCTGATAATTAGAATTGTATTTCATTCAAGATTTGTAAGGATCTCTTTATATTCCTGGGGTGTTTCAGCAAGCACAATTATTTAAAATATCTCACTCACAATTTAATTCAAAATGCAAATAAATTATCCTATGACTTCAGAGAAGAGATCTCATTATTCAGATAAAATCATTACTAGATAATCAGTGTAATTTTGTAGAGACAATGTGCAAAATCAAAGTGTGCATTTTAAAATCTATGAGTGAAGCCCTGGCCCTAATAAATCAGTAGGAATTTGGCAGCTGATTTAAAGGGGAACAGGATTTCACTAAATATCATTATTTCAATAAAACATGTGATTTCCAGTCATGATGACAAACATAAAATAATTTTAAATATATCCAAAATCTCTTCATTCTCGTTCCAGGAAAAAAAAAAAAATCAGGGTTGCTAAATGTTCACATTTGAATGAAAAAAAAATCTTTTATTTTACTAATATGAAAAAGAATAAAGATCCAGAGGACTCTCTTCTTCCTGTAACTCATTAGAATATGGGTGCTCTCTACCTTAAGATGAAGTGCACTCTCTGCTAATACAAAAAGCCATCTGTTACGCAATTTTTCTCTTAATTTTCTCCAGAGATGATACCTTGGTGTTGCTTGTGTTATATCTGCTCCCTTGAATGTAAATATTGAAAGAGAATAGATGGATTGTGCAAGGTGTCCAAATCATGTGTATTACTTTTCCTAGAGAATAGCAATCCCTTCATTCTCTGCAATACTTGTCACAGTAACTTGGCATCCACTGGTATTCAGACAGTGGTAGGGTGAATATGGTGTAGCAGTTTGCTGATAAAAGCTCCCACCCAGACCTGGACGCCCACCTGCTCTGCCGCAAGCATAGGATCGAAGACAAATATGTTAATATATCTTCAAAAAGAGATATGGGTTTATATCTAGCAGCTGTTGCAGCTAGTACAACTTTTCTAATCTTCCCCAAAGATTTATAGCATCACACAAAAAATATCACTCTAACTTCCAAATGCTCTTCCAGAATTTGCAGTGTTGCTGAATGCAGAAATACCAGTAAGTCAAATGGATCAGTCTGGATGGCTCCATGGTGCTAGTCTTCTCACTTTATTGCTTCTGGGTACATCAGTTATAGGATTATGCATTGCTTATTATGTTAGCTATTTCTAAATTCAGCTTCTCACCTGACTATCAGACCTTCCTTAATGGAAGAATGTACTTTTAAAAGGTATAGCACACTTTTGGTTTGCTGATCCAGTAAGTTTGATAATAGCCTGAAAAAGGACCCTAGATTCCTTTCTCTTGCATTTCTTACTCATATAATACTATATATAATTAATATATAAGTTAGTAAGAAATATTATATATTAATTATATATAGTATCATATTACTACATAATATTTTGTAAAACTACGTGGTCTTATTTTAACCTAAGGTACAGTGACTCAGAAGTTCTCCTTAATGACCACTAAGAAGCACTGTAGCTGGCACACAGCATCCACATTCTATCTCGAATGCTAGCAGGATTGCTAATTTGAATGTCTCTTTGTATTCAGTCTCCCACAACACAGCAGTCTGCATAGAGGAGTAATTCAAAGTGTACTAGTACAAGCAGAGTGGCTGATGCCAAAGGGAGGATGCACCCCCATCTTCCTCCCAAGGGCTCCAGGTGGGATGGAACCAAAAAGGGCAGCATTGATCTGTTGGCTTCTTGTGGAGAGAAAGAAAAAGAAAATTAGTCAATCGACAGGCTTAAGACATTGAATTTATATATGTTATTTTATTTTATAATAAGTGTGTTGTCCCTGTTAAGAACAAAAAAAATATTACAATGTTGAGGAAGATTTAATAATTTTATAAAGGCATAGAAATGTTGGGCAGCTAACTATGACTGCATATTGACTCTTTGCCCTCCATTAAATTAATCTTGCCACGTTGGACTGCGAATGCCAAAGGTTTAGAAAAACAGCTAGGTGAGAGAGTCTGCACAGGGGGTTTCTTATAGGTGAAAACCCCTGCATACTCATTGCAGTCCTGCTCACAGCACAGAAATCACTGTGGAACCGAACTTCTTAGCAGAGGTGCGGTGGGCACTGGGAGGACCTGTGAGCGCTGAGCAGGATGGTCTGGCAAGGCAGCTGATGCTGCAGAGCAGCTCTGCCTGGGATGAAACCTTTCTGCCCTGCAGGGTAAACATAAAATCCACGGGACTTGACAGTCTCCAATTAGAAAGAAGGTGCTACTGCAGAAGCTGGGAAACAGTCAGATGCCCTAACAGTTGTCTTAGCAAGGAGCTAGTGAGGAGAACTGTGAATAGTTACCTACACTATGGAGAAGGGGCAGTCATGTACTTAGTCACTCTCTTCTGTCAGTATAGTTCTTTCAGCCAGTATCTTTGTGAGTAAGGAAAGAAAATTAATTTGCTGAGCATCAGGCAGCTCAGGTTTATCTTTGCACACTTGATGAGAGCTTGAGCTGGTCCATAATGGTCCCAAAAATTTAAATCCAGGCTTACATAATGACCATCAAGCACAGGGGTTTTGCTAGGACAACTAAGCAACTTAGGGATGATGGTCAGGGTTTGCATTTTGCCTGTTCAACTCAACAAAGTTAACCAGTCAACTGAGTAAACAAACTCTCTTTTCAGGGCTTGTTTCTCTCAAGTCCAGGCACATCCATTGTAGGTCTGTAAGGAATTTGCCTAAACTTGCCATCATAGCTGTTTAACACAGGAGGCTTCCAGAGAAATAAATACATCCATTTTCCAGCTGGTTTATGGTCCCTTAATAGCAAGGCTTAGAAGATGGACAATCATTTTTAGAAAGTGTAACCTGAAAAAATAGCACTGTTAAAGAGTTTTTTACCACTCCATATTGTAGGGTTGAATATGTACTGTACAGGCACACCACAATTCAAAGTGTAATTCTACTTTCAGTTGTTACATTCTTTCATGAAGGCTCACAGACTTTATAAAGTAATCTCTCAAGAGGCGAGGGCTCACAGTATAGGGCTGTGCTAAGGTTCTTGCAAAAAAAAATAATCAATAGAGAGCTACCCTACAGAGTGAGAATATTGCAAGGAAACAGCATGTTATGGAAAACTACATCATCATTTTTATACCTAAGCAACAACAAAAAGAAAGGAAAGATTGTTAAAACTGCAAGATGTGCAGCAAGACTGTCAGCAGAGCAGGAACTGGTAAATGAAACTGAAAAATATTAAATTGCCTTTCTTCAGATACAGAGTTATGGGGTCTGAACCGCTTCCTTTGCACACCCTCTGAAGGCATTAAGGGTGACACAAAGAATGCAAGATCAGGAGCCTGCAGCAAAACCAGGGCTTAGCTCAGCGGCTCAGGGAATTTATGTTCTCTCTGCTAAGATAAATTAGAATAACAAATATTGGGAGAGACTAGACAGGGAGTTCACCTTGTTAAGTGGTTACCATTTGTGCCCCAAGTAGAAACATAAAGTAACAAGATTACATCTGATTTACAAACAGGCAAATCTTGGAAGAAATAATGATGCATACCTGTCTTTATGTGCACTTTTAAGTCTGTACTCATCTAAGAGTTAGACTTTTTAAGCTGAAGCCTTCATTGTTTAATTCATTATTTTACTAGTGTTAGCATTAATCTTTCATAGCCATTGGTCATCTGTGAGTTAAAAGAGAAACCCAAGTTTTATAGTCAGAGAAGCAAATATATGAAACTGTATTTTCATATATAAAATTGCTACATAAAAGAATTAATGCAGGAGAAGTTCATGTTCTCTGCATATAAACTTCATTAGTAATTCAAAAGCTAAGGTTAGAAATCCCAAAGGTCAAGTCTTCCAAGTGATCTGGCTGACCCTGGGATTATTCGGCTGGCCTCTCTCAGTGCTCTTGAGTCTCCTAGGCCTTAGTGATATTAGATCTTTTAAGCCTGGCAGCTCTCAACCTTCTCATTTCTCTTATGAATCATAGAGGAACTCTGCCAAGACACACTGGATATATCCACAGCTTCCTTTGCCCATTCTGTAAATCTGTAAAACATCTCACACAACTACCATTATGCAGCAGGTACTTATTCAAATTATTATTATTTTTTTTTTTCAGTCAGAACAAGAAGTCGACCAGCGCAAATAGAACCACTATAATGTGACTTTCTTACCTGACCATCAAGATATTTTCACAACAAACAGCATAGCCACAGAACCATAGATACGAGCACTCAAAAGCAGCAAATGCCTGAGACACTTCGGTTGCTGCTGCTGCAGGTCCTCACTCAGTCTGGAGCGAGCAGGTCCAGAGGAGGTAGATGCAGCAGTTGGCAGGAAGCAGAGCCAGCTGAGGCAGCATCCCAGATGCTAAAATGTCTTATTACAGTCCTGTACAGACATGCTTAGTTTAGCCCATATTCAGTATCACAACAGGTGATTTTCTGTTTCCTTTAAATTTTATTATTGATCTAGGACTCCAGATTCTCCCTTACTGTTTTATCGAGACAACCTTTCAACTTTGCATCTTCTGAATCTAGCTACTAAATTGAGTTAGATGATAAAGGATAATTTTCAGTATTAAACAGTAGGACTGTGGATATATATGATTTACACAGAATCTCTCAGAAATTAATCATGGTTTTCAATTAAACCTCTACTAATCTTTTATTAGAAAGCTATGTAACACCAACTAATGAGGAAAATAGTAACTGTTATCTGTACATATGCACGTAATAAACCACTAACTATGACATAACGCTGATGGGTTTAGGTGTTGCCTTTAAATACAAAAATTCAAAAACATGAGTATGTAGATGACTTTTTTTTTTTTTCCTCTTAATGTACAAACTCCTAATCTATGAGGGGATTTGCTATGAATGTTATTTGCTGTGTTTTGAAGATTTGAGTCCAATTTTTCAGGGCAATATCTTTTATTATTATTACTTCTAAAAGCTCCTATTTTCACTGGGCTTCCATTGGGCTCTACTTTTAATGTACAGAGTTTTTCCTGAAAGAAACTTAGTTTGAAGTAGGACTAACAACTCTATATTTGCTTCACTGACCCAATTTATTTCCTGGGACATTCGTAATTTTACCTGCCACTCCCAATTAATCTCTTTTTCCTTGGAGTTATTTAACTCTAATTCAAGGTTTTCTACCAAAATGTGTAGGATTCACCTGACCAGGTATAGACATCTCCTTTTTACTTAACCAGCCTCTAATTGCTCAGAAAAAATAGGCAATTCTAGGATATAATTGATCTCATTCTGATGTGGATGCTGAAAATAATGGAGTAAATTGCATTCCCCAAAGTACCTTTTTTATTCACAACCGACAATAAAGGAAGTGGGTAATGTCTGGTTCAGTGGAGATATCTACAATCTAGACCACTGTTGGAAAGTTCCCAGTGGAAGCTGTGTACCATTAACCTGACTTTCCAAACTCATCAACTTACTCAGGTACAGATCTATGGTTACTAGGCAGAAAAGCACATTGGAAAAGATGTCTTTAAGTTATGTAACACAGCATGCTGGAGGCTTAACATTTTACCCATCCCAGAGGCTAAATCATGAAATATATCACTGTATTAAATTAGAAAATATAAGCAGAATTTTAAAGCTTAAGGACTCAGATAATCAAGGTGGTCTAAAGGCTCAAGGACAGGAATTAATGTGTGCTGCATTTATCTCAGCAATAATGATTTAGAATTAGAATATACAATAATACCGTAACAATAAAATTATTCTTTCGCCTTGAAAACAATGCTATTACTTATTTTATTTTTTATCTTTCCTTTTTTAATCAGTTCTGTAAATCAGTAATCTGAAAAAATATGATAATATAAAATGAAACCAAGAGACAATAAATAAAGCCTCTGTAAAGAAATATCTGATTGAGCACCTTGAATAAATACAAATAGGTAGATCTAGATGCAAAATTTTTACTAAGAGCATGACAAATATACCTTGCTCTGAATCTTTTAATTTCTCTTGTTGCATGTTTAAAGGCTTCTCTGTTAAGGAGATATTTATATTTGACATTCCTTAACTATAAATCAGTCTTTTTCTCCCCTCTTAATCTAAATCATAGAAACATGATTTTCACCTGTTTTTAAAGTTAACCAAATAATTAGATGATCTTTTAACTAAATAGTTGACAGGCTAGAAACAATTCTCATTTTGTTGGTTTTTGTTTGTTTGTTTGTTTCTAAATTCTTCAACATCCTCAGGTATGTTTATTTAATGCATTTTTGTGCCATAAATAAATGACAGCAGTATTATTTGTTGATGGTATGTCAGCTGCCTCTTCCACTGAGCTGGTGAGAGAACACCTGATTTCTTTATAATGTCTGATAAAACTTGGAAAAGGAGTCATCCCTATGCTTTAGATAAGAATATACTTCAGAAGGTACTGAAGTACCGATTTACCTTTACAGTTAATTGACTAGCAGCAAAGCTAAATGAATGACTTTATAGGATGAAATATACCCCTAAGCAGAAGGCTTGCCTAAGATCAACACTTTTTTTAGATTCCAGGTAAGCCTTACTTGGCAAGCTTATGTGAGATTTAATTATGTATGGCAAAACTCTCAGATGTGAAAAAGCCACCAGATATTTCAGAAGTGAAATCTGCAAAATTTCAACTGAGAATATGACTCTTAGAAATGAGAGTCGTAATCCACTAGGCTAGCTTATCAACAACAGTGATAAATCTTCCATTACCTGGACTCCTTATGGCCTTGTTTTAGCAAAGCACTTACACTTCCATACCCATCTATTCCACTGTGTAGGTATAGTCACAAACATTTGTGTCCAGGAAGGCAGGTTTTGTGGACTATCCAGACAGAATGTAGCACCGGCTTTGTGACATCCTCGAGGGAGAGCTGCAGAATGCAAGTATGACATTAACCAAAGAGCTTAATGGAGCTGAAGCGCTATTCCTTTAGGCAGTGTCTGGTATAGAAAAAGTGCCTGTGCGTCTCCTAAAATGGATATAACAGTGCCTGGGCACCCCATACATTCAAATTGGACTACACACACAGCAGATGGAGGCAAGAGGTAGGGTCACAAGGTGCAAATGGACATAGAAACAAGGAAGAGTGGTGTGGAGCTGAATCTCATTGATTACTTAGGTGGACGGATAGAAAGCAAAGCAGATTTATGCATGACTGCGTGGTAGTCCACTTCTCCCTGCACCTCAGCATAACCTTTAGTAAAGCAAAAGCCAGAAACTTTTCTTTTTCTTTGAACACAAAGCCCTACAGAGGCACGGATCTCTAATATGATTTCTCAGATTTTATGAGCATGACCATACTTTGCAGTGTAAGTCATTCCGCAGAAAAATAGCATTTTGGCATTCTTCAGATGACTTTGCCAGCAAACAATCACAGGGGCTACAAATGCTCTAATGTTTGTGTTAACAATTAATTGGTGAAAGTAGAAATCCTCTATCCAAAATGATAGAGATTCAAGGATCAACATACAACACAACTCTTCCCTGGAGCTCGGTAGAGATCTAATTCTGTAAGTTCCAGTTAAATCCATTAAGAAAATGTGAAATCAACATGCAAACTCTGTTACCCTTTCAGAAAGGACAGAATTGCAATTTAAAGCAGGTAGCTATGTTATCTGCAAGTTCTACTGGTAGGGGTATTTTTGGAGATGACAACTGCTCCTTTCTTATTTATCCTGCTGAATCTTGAATGCCTGTCTAAATCCTTCCCTCTGGGTCTTTCAAAAATGTCATAACATAACAAGCTGCTCTTTTGGATAAATAAACATTGACAGCCCAAAGGCTGATAGAGAGATTTATTTGCCTTTACCACCAGGAAGTCTGTGCGTAAAATTTTCCTTTACTTACATGTTTTGCAGTCCCCCAAAGCAGCAACTTGTGTTCCTCTAGCAATCAATTGGGTGTCAGGAGTCATTATTCCCAAACTGTTGATTTCCCATAAATAGAAATTCCATGCACAGAGTGTAGGATATTAGTTCTCACCACCAGTAGCACAGGTCCATGACCAAAGCATCTTCAGCTTTGTCATTCTACAGTCACTCCACTAACATGAAGAAAAGCCATCAGTATATTTGCATTCATAAACACGTACATCTGCCAGAAATCTACACCATGCTGCTACTCTGAGTTAAGAGGAAGTTTGGTCACTGCTTGGGGAGCCTGTTAGAGTTTGAAAAGCGTAGTTGGTTTGCTGATGTGACACAGATCTTCTGCTTGACTCTAGACAAACCTCTCAGGCTGTCATTCCAGATTACTAGTTCTGTCAGTAGCAGACCTAGTTTAAACTCCTCTGTCCAGACCCTCTTCCCCTCCATCTCTTCTGTACCAGAGCTTACTTCCCTCTGTCATGCCAATTCAGCTGTTTATACAATTGTGCTTTGCAAAGGTTTTGTGAAAATATGTTTTGCTTTACCCATACTGGAGGTTTCAGTTTCAAAAATGTGGACAGTTGCATAAACCTGGTTTAAAGACTAGTCACCTGAACAGGTGCAACTGAGGGATGCCAGTTTCTGGTGGGAGATTGCAACCATGTGCAACAGAACATAAGGAGGAAGGGGGAGCTGATCTGTTGCCTACCAAATACTAGAGGGGAGCTGCGGTCCTAGTCTTTTCTCTGGCTTCAAAGCCACATCTGTAAAATAGATGTAGCTAAGGAAGCTGATCCATAAAAGACTGGATGAGGTTAATATCTTAGAGTAATTATTCACCCAAATTGCATTCATGAGCATACCTACTCTTAGAATCCACTCATCACTTGCCTTTGCACTGGTACTTGTCCAGGAGCTACATTTGCTGGATGGGGGTGGGGGGAGGACAGGACAGTGCTAGAGTTGCAGTATGATGTAGCTTTGCATGTGCCAGGCACATCTTATGGGATTTCTAATGTGTTCCAGAGGTCCTTTTTAGATGATGGAGAGAGAAAGCTGCTTTTGAAAGCTTCCAGTGGAAAAACCTGCCTGTGTCAGTTCAGGCACCTAAGGTAGACAGACGTGATCTGCCTACCTGATGCCTTTAGAGGCACATATGTGAAAGCCGTATGTTTAAATTAGACAGATTAGATCCCACTCCAGGATATTTACATCAACCCAGACTATGTGGCACTCTTTTTGTAGTGAGAAGGTCAAATATTTTACTATTTTTTTATGTTACTGTTACGCACTTCACATCCTTGCCATTTGTCACCATTTTTAACACACTCTCAGAAGAACAGCAATGCCTATTAGCCCGTAAAATGTTCTTAGCAGGAATATTTTTCAGTATTAATGACTTTATACCATATTTAAAACAGATTGATCTACTTGTACATCAGCAAGGTTGAGGGTTTTTTCCTAATATTTAGATTAATATATATTACTTAACAGATATTAAGAAACATTATGTAAAAGCTACAAGCTCAGAGCCTGATTTACCAAGGAGTTCAAAAACTGTAAAGAGTGTTTACCAAAAGCTAGATCTAGTGAGGGTATAAATACCTTCTCTGTTTTGATAAAATCCATCCTAATGAATGCAGTAAGTGCTAGCAACAGAGCTCAGCGCCGTATGAGTTGAAAACCAGACCTCTTTTAACTCAGCTGTCCTTCTATCTTGTGCGTACAACAGCCCAACCTTATTGTCCCACAGTATTAAACACTAGAATGGGTCTTAAGCATCTGCCTTCTTATTTAAACCTCATGACAGTATTTTCAAGTATAAAGTTATTTTAATATCAAGAATTCAAGACTTTTTGGCTACACAGATCAGTGCTTCAATTCTCTTCAGAAATACCATATACATTTATCACCAACATTTAAATAAAAAAATAAAGTTCTGTGGACTAGATATTGTTTACTTCAGATTAGTCTCATGGAGCACAATTGGGGAACACGTAAGATATTTGCTTGCTTCCCCTGTTCTACAGATCACTGTTAATGCAGAATATTATTGGGGCAGGGGATGTCAAGAAAGTATCTCATGTACAAGAGTCATTACAAATTGTTTTAATACATTTCTTTTTACAAAATTGCAGTGTTGGTCAAGGGAGCCCACAATAGGAAGGCTCTACAGAGTATATTTAGCACAACTCAAACTGCTATTACTACATTCACCAATAAATTATTTATGATATTTTACTCTGAATTAGAGTAATGAGACCATCGGAACTAGCTTCAAATCAGAGTTCTGTGAAATTCAGATTTAATGCCCCATGGAATTCCATGTATTTGCAGCATGATTTACCCACTTTTGCATATTCCTAATGTTGTTTTAAGGAATATCTTCACAAAATGGCTAGTTTTCCATTGAAAGCAAGACAAAAAGCACATGTACCAGGCAAAGAGAGTTCCTGCAAAATGTCTGTGTTGAAAACCAGACCTATTTTAACTCAGCCGTCCTTCTACATTGTGTGTACTATAGACACCACCTTGGCAACAAAGCTCTCAGTTAGGTAACCACTTCATTTCCAGTTAGCCTTATGCAAACCAGGAGAGGGAATACCACAGGAGATTCTCAGGGAGAGGATTCTCTTTCACGTTGGTTTCTTGCTGAGGGTCTGCAAGGGGAGCAGCTTTGGGTGGTGATTTCCATTTCAATCCCATCCCTACAGTCAAATATGGTCAGCTCTGCTACAAGAAGTTGAGACACTCTTGCCAGAGTTAGTTTGGCCATAATTTTATGAACTGTTCTAGAAAAAACACTTTGAGAGAAATTGTCTTGGGTGATTTATCAATCTTTCCATTGTCATTCCCACCTACTCTGACACTGTCTAAAAGGTGGTGACCATTGGTCTGAGAAAGAGTTTTCTGTTTGGAAGGGACTTGCCTCTTTTGGCCGCCTGATGTCTAAACTGAGAGCTTCCTAGTTTTTCTTTTATCACCCCAAGATCAGGGGTTAGGGACCCACCGTACATTTTGTTGCTACCCACAAGAAAATAGTCCACAACTTCCAGTCCGAGATCGCTGGCAGTGCCTCTCATGGCATGTGCTTCACACTGCCAGTGTGAGCTGATCTAACACCCTAGCTCCATGAAAAAGTAAGTCCCTTACCCAAAACATTCCAGCGCTGTTGAGCAGCAGCTTAGCAACCAGGTGTTTAACACGCCAGGAGTCTTTCTGCTGCTTCCAGTGCAAGTGCATACCGCTTTCCTCCTCGCAGCCTCCCCACAGAGGAGTCTCATACATATGGAGGAGTTACAGCACATCGCACTCAAAAACCCAAGGGGCGCCCCTGCAGCTGCAGGTTCCGCTACCTGTCCGCACCAGCCTGCTGGACAGACACTCCTGGCGGCTGAAGCCCTCTTTACAGGCACAACAGGTACGCTGCCGGCAGCAGCCATGCAAGCCTCCCAGTTAGCGGTTCAGACCTGAGCTGGATTTGAACCACTGATCTAAGTCACTGAACCTCTGCAAGGAAGTGCCTTCTGTTTACTGTCCCTGACAACAGATCACCTCTAAGACATGGTGTTAGTCCCTTCCTTCCAACGGCTGAACTTCACGCTTTGCTTCCTGGTGCCTGTCTGTGAAAAGGGATCTAGTATTTGCTGTCAAAAGCTCCATTATAACCAAAAGACAAAGAGGATCTTTGTGAAAGCCACGCTACCTGCTTTGAGAAGAATCTATCACAAGTATGGTATCACCACAAGCAGTCTGCTTAACTCTTTGACTCCTGCTGATGTAATCCACCTCTTCAAGCAGCAGCAGTGCAATGAGAGGAATCTGCCCCACTGCTTCATGGTCAAGCACAGAGGCACACAGTCAAGTGTTACATAAGCTTTCTGTGGTCCGAATGAAATCCATATATCTGATACCAGTATACCGGCTTTTCCCTCCAAGGAGCAGCTGGGAAAGCACTGTTCCTAATGGCTAGATTCTCATTTGCCAAAGGGAAAATGAACATTGTATTCCTGCCTTGGGAAGCATTATGTTGTTCATTATTTCACCATTAGAGACAGAGTACAAAAAAAGTTGATTTGCAGCACGGTGATGGAGTACCAGGAAAAAGTGCCGATCAGCACAAAAAGTGAGATATCACATTAAATGAGTTGATCAACGCATACAAATTTTTATGAATTTTTCCACAAGCTACCAGGCAAAATCATCTCAATTACATAAAAATGCACAAGTTTGCAATGTCTGGCTCACTGAACAAAATTATACCACTGCAAGGGCTGTCCAAATTATCAAACCTCATAAGCATAAAGAAATAAAATACCAATTAAATGCAAAGGTATTATAAACTGTAGCTACAAGAAGAAGTGGGAGGGGGATCAAACAGCGATTCTCCCTCCCTTTTATTTTTGCAAACCATTGGAATACATTATCATCTGATCAGCCCAGTTTTTTGTAAGCAGTAGATAAATGGCTGGGTTAAATGCTATTCCTTGTAACAGCAAGAATAATTTTTTTCCCCTATAAACTTTATTACTATTATTTATCACATTTTGAAATACACAGTTATTTATACTTGGAAGGAACTAACCAGGCAATCACCTGACAGGCAAATTCAGATAATACCCTCTAGCAAATAAAAATGGTGACTGCCTGCCAACCTCCAGTATCATTTTCTCAGCAGAGCAGCAATTCACGAGTAATTCAATCAGGTATTCAATAGAAAATTATTCCTGTTTTACAGACTGCCATCACTAACACTGGGGCCTGATTTTGCTGCTTTACCACTTTGGCACGCAACCAAGGAACGTGCAGTATTGGATTTTCTCCCATGCCATTTCAGTAACAGCAATGCAAAAAGAATGAGACAGTATCTAGAATGTGGATAGAGTTATTTGCATGTTAACATAACACAATCTGCAATTCCGTAATAATTTTCAAAAGATTCTTAAGTGGGAAAACATTCACAAAAATTAATAGTAGGTCCATAGAGTATGAGAAGCATGGTAGTAATGCATTTTAGCCGTGACAGGTTAACAGGTGCAGTTATTCTGTGCTTCACAGAGTTGTCCAAGAACAGTCTTTAGACCATGGCAGACATATTGCCTTTTTATAGGAGCACAGACTGTCTGAGTTCTTCCAGGAGTGATCCTCATGACAGAAAATACACCTCAGCTACCGAAAAAGGAGAGTCCCAGATCTTCCTTGCTGGAAGGGTAGATGAGATGGCAAGGGGCTTCTCCCAGTGCAGGATAGTGGTCTGCCACCCTTCCTCCTGAGCATCCAGAGGTTAATCTGTGGTTGCTCCTACAGTGTTGGTGTCCTGCTGACCCCTTGCCTCCCTGTGGCTGCTTCTCCCCACACACACTACTTTGCTATCAACTTCCACTGTCTCTCACTCCTCTTATTTACAGCATGCATAGTACACAGACCTAAACTCATACTGTCAGCTCCTTAAGGAGTCTCCTCTGATTTCTTTTTTTAGAGTAAATACTTGAAATATCACGTCATATTTTATATGCCTCTTTTCATGGAAATACCCCCCCCCCCCCATATGTAACGAACAGCAGCAGATGCCTCCAAGCCTCCTCTGATCCCTCTCATCATCTTCTCTTCTCCGGTCTGTGGCCAACATAAGGCTTTTCCTTGGTTGCTCTGCCTAATAAAAGTCTCTAACTTACATGTCAGTAGAAGAGCAATGTCCCAGCACACATCCTTTGTAATATATGGTGTGTCACAGAGACCAAATGAAACCTGCACCTTCAGTCTCACAGAAGACTGCAAAGTAGGCTGGTTCAGTTATAACTGAAAGCCCTGAAAGGTCCTCTGAACATCTGCTCTGTTTAGCACAAGCTTTAAAGCAACTCCATCTCCTTAGGGTAAAAACTTGGGAACTCAAGCTTCACCAGTTTAAATTGTAAAAGATGTGCTCACCAATGTATATTTTTAAATATCCAAGAACTTTCAAGCCCTGTCCCAGGTCACAGTACCATCCATCTAGCCTAATAGGCTTACCCCAGCTTTGGAAAGGACCTGGAATATTTGAAGTACTTTTAAACAGGACCCAAATTCTTTCCTGATTATTACACCAAGAATTACAGCAGGAAGCACGAAAACTGATTTTCTTTCATATCCCTGCTTTAGCTTGTTTGAATTCCAGTTCAACTACCTTATGAGGGGCTAGTATCTTGCTCTCAGTGGTATCATGCTGTAGTATCAACAGTTTTATCCTCTAAGTTACTCTTCACTATGACAAACAACAACAGAACCTCATTCCAAATGATCATATCTACTTTTCAGTTCTAGGAAATTTTAAGATACTAGAAGACATTTTGATCTGAAATATTCTAGCAGGCTTTCACTGTCAGGGGAATGCACTGTCAGGAAGAATCACACACTGGAAACAGTGAGAGAGCAGCCCCTGTCTAATCATGGTCTGTCATTTTTTAAAGTGCAAAGCCTACAGATGAATGATATTGACCTCCAGACATTAGCTGGGAAAGCAGTTCAAGAAAACCACCCCAAAGAAATTAGACTTTCATGGTAAAAGACAACAAGAATTTTATTTAACAGCTTGTTGTGCAATGTAGATAGGACATGGAAAAGTCATGTGCTACAGTAGTACATAGGAGACATATATAAATGCTGAATAGAAATAATAAAAGGAATAAAACAATTAGGTTTGGCAAATCAGGAGTAAAAAAATCGAACAAATGCTAGTAGCAAAATTACCTTCTGGGACAGGTCTCTCATCTAATTTTTATAAGTTTCAGGAAATATTTTGACTCCTGCAGACTGAAATATGTGCATAAGTGAGGGGCGGATAAATGCAGTTGGGGTACCAGTAATGTAATATAAAATGTCTTAAGATAATCGGTCATGATCCAGCTTCTCTGTCTTCATCTAATAATGGTAAAATATATTTATTAGCTGCTCATTTTTTCAAGTTATTTCTTCTAAGCTATTTTCTATGGGAAAAATCTTTATGATACATCTTACATCTCTGATATTTTTGGTCATAAAGCTTCTTAGCCTAAAAAACCTGAGTTTGCATGAGCTACCCCAATGGTTTCACATATAGGCTCACTACCTAAAAGAATTAGGACTATATAATAGGTCTGAAAAGACAACTCTTGAAAGACCCTCTGAGGTAAAAACCTTATAAAAAATTTTAGGACCACAGTTAATAAAGAACTGCATTCTATTTTGGATTCTCTTCAGAGATGAAGGCTTTTAATTTGCAAATAGCAAATCTATATCAAGTCACCTTAAGCCAGCTCCATGCTGATCTCTAAGGCCAACAGAGTGAGAGTCTGATATCTCACCTGCAGTTCAGGAAATGTGAGGAGAGATTTCAATTCAAACCTCTGCAGGAGCAGAGAAGCCTTGTTTGGAAGTTTCTTTCTTGGTGGTCCATACATAAAAGAAAACTCCTTAAAAGAGAATAGATTTTGATTTCTCATTGCAGAAGGGGTCCTTTTAGTCAGTTTTACATTGCAGAATGAAGGCTCCATGCAAGCTAACATCTACAAATACTTTTCTTTCTGTAAAACATGTTCCTCATTAAAATTTACAGCTTGCACATTTTTTTTTCCAGTGCCACTGCTATACTAACGCTGTCTGCTTTACTCCTACAGCAAACATGCCTTTTCCCTTACATCTATGATGGAGTTTTTACATTAAAAGTCTGAAATTTATCAAGCAGCATGGAAAGGGTTGTTATGGATTGATGAGGGAGGGAGAAGAAAGTGGTGGTAAATGTATAAAAGCTGATCTTCTCTACACATATAAAGATAGCATAATTACTCAAAAAAATGGTGTTTTTCTGCCAGAAACGGAAAGTAATGGGAGCAGAAGAAAAATGCAAAATGAACTACAAGTCCCACAGAAGATGTACAGAAGTGGGAATAAACTTCTACAGATTTTACCTTACATTGGGCAACTTTTAAAGCTTCAGCACTGTAAAGAGAAGCTTGCAGGAGAAGAAATAAAAAGCATTCAAATGGCTTTGTGCACATAGACGTGCTTCAGATGAAAACAGCACTCTCATAGACTGTGGAGGGGGGTGTAGTAACAGGTCCCTGCATGCTTCTGGAGGAAAAATTGCTCTTATTCTGTATTTGCAGAATGTTGCTGTGGTGCTCTTGTCAGGTGCCTGGTCCTCTGTAATTCTGAGTACTTCCAAACTTTGCAATGTTTTGACATGTTAAGATGGTTGAAAAATGAAAAACTACTTTGGAAAAATGAAGTGGAAAAATCATTCTCCCTTCAAGACTTGAAATTACTTTTTTTGTGATATTTCCAAATTTTATCAAGATCATTATCAAATATGTTTTAAAAATGTGTAACAAAAGGGATTTTTATAGTTAATCCAAATTAATCTGAGGAAGGGCAGATAAATGAACAGTTCACATTTTCAGTACTAGTTACAAAATTTTGAGACATTTAAAAATCAAGACTTCTTAAAAAAAAGTTAATTTAAAAAACAACCATCCAGACTTAGTTTTCAGGAAAGTAAAAAAATTGCTTTTGATTGAGCCAACCTTCTCAGAAGTGCTCTGCCCATAAATGATTCCTATTAAAGAACAATTTATAATTCAAACTGCTAGTGTGCTTAACTTCTAAATAAAATCATCAGTCAATAGCTTACCATTTCTTCCACTGTTAATCATTCATCTGATCAAATCCTGCAACCCTCTCTGCAGTGGTAGGGTGCTCGGTCCTTTAGGAAATCACTCACAAACTCGAGAACACTTTTTTGGCCCTGAAAACCCAGTCTGTTACGACTTCTACATACGATTAACTCAGCCTAACCTCAGGCCCATTTCTGGAAGGGGAAAAAAATGATTCTATTTGCTGTGTGATGCTCCATTAGCTGCCTGATACTGTGCAGTTCAGATGTGCTGGTGTCCTCAGGTTTGGTGGAGCCACATCTTCCTGGCCCTTCCTAGTCAATAGTGTCAACTGGCCATTTAGGATCTGTAATACCTCTAGAAGTATCACTGGTTTTACGTTGTTTGTAAATAGAAACATGAGGCGACTGAGATCCTAATTTATGCATCTCTGTTGAGTGCCAGAAGTTAGAAGGGATGAATCTTCACCTGAAGTCACATTGACTAGAATTTCAAACAGCAGTAAGATGCTTCAAAAACTGAATTTGTTTCAGCTTTTAGTAAAACTGAATCTATATGGCTAGGCTGAAAATGGAACCTTCAAGTCACTGAAAACTAAAGAAAAACTACTGCTGATTTCAGGGTTATCTGACTTTCTGTAAGTCCCCTGTCACTCATAGTTTTCTTTCCTATGTTTAGTAATGCTCTTTTTCCCTGTAAAGTTTGTCAGAGCTAGACTGGTACATCACAGACCATATTTATGACACACAGTACAAAGCCAGTGCAACAAGTCTGGCTCTACACTAAGTAATGCAAAGAATAAAACGGAATAAAGGGACATCTAAGTTCTTATTTTTTAAATGTACTAAGGCACCATAGGAGATAGAGCAGCTGGAATTTAATTTGCTATTTGTTTGCTGCTGGCTGAGAAAGCCTGGTTCCTATCAGTTCCCTGATGAGTCTGATGAATGTTATCACATACTGTATCTTTAATTTGCCAGAAATCTTGTTTTTCTTCATGCTACAGATAATCCCCATGGCTTCTTTTTCATGCCATTGGGTAACATCCTTTTCCTGAGCAACCAAGAACTAAGAATACTGAAAATGTCCTTTCCAACCTTGTGCATCTCTCAATGGGACCTGGGTAACAAGGTTTTGTTCCATACTCCTTCACAAGATTCTTACCTTGAGAGAAGAAGTATTACTGAGAGTTCTATAAGTAAGCCTTTTATAAATATTCAGATTGTAAAAATCTTATAAGATTTGTGTTAGAAGATTGCCTGTACTCTTTTCTTGTGGTAACATTCAATTAAAGAAACATGCCAAGTAGCCCCCAAACCATTGGAATAGCTAGTAAGTCACTGTAACCAAAGGTCTATGCATAAATCATGTATTTCAGTGTATGCATTTTAGTAGACTACAGGGTCTATCTGGAGAAATCATTACTCAAAGAGATAATTGCTATTTCGGTTTTTTACTGTCCACTGAAGGGTCCTTTTGAGAGTATTCATTGACAATATACTTCCAAAAATACTATTTGGCAGCTAGTAACAAAGCCATTGTGATTCTAAAAAAGTACAGTAACTTCCTGAGGGAGTTCATCATAATATATTAGTGAATTCTTCACTGCAGCAGTTTTCCACCTGTTAATACCACTAATTATTGTCTCTGGAACAGAGTGAATAGCTACTGAATAATATACACAACCTTTTCCTCTGCATCAAATGAATATTGGCTAGCACTAGTATATTTAAATAATGTATTTCAAAAAGATAACCATTTTACTGTAAGAAAAAAGGCCTCTCATATGATGAGACTGTATTCTTGCAGCAAAATTATATACAGGGAGTCTGTCCAACAACTAAATTTCAGATTATAGATGTTAATAATACTTTGCATTTGTGGACTACTATATACAGCTGGTCTGGAAGTGACTTACAGATACTACTGAATAATCCTCATTCATATTAGTAGTCCTTTTCCACAGGTAGATAAAATGAGATACAATGCTGATTAGGCTAGCACTGTCAAATCACTCTGCTTAATTTTATCAAGCTAAGCACTCATATTTATCCTCCTAAATCAGTGGACTTGATTCCCAAAGAAGCTGAGGGAATTTACTCCTTGTTAAATTCCCTGCTTAATACATTAGTTATATTTATGCCTCCAGACTTTAAAATGTTGCCCTAATTGGCTTAAGAGTCAGAAAAAATTAATGTCAGAGCTATAACTAGCCATATTCTGGCTCCTGAAATTGTTTTTTAAACACTAAGAAAAAAGTTCTCTACTTCTCTATTGCAAAATACAGTATTTCCTATTTTTTTTTTCCCAGTTTCCAAAAGTTGATGTTAGAATTCAAGTCTTCATTGGATACACCACCAGTTTTTCCATCTCTTTATTAGACTTAATTGCACAGCTTTGCAAATAAATTCAAATTCAAATTCATATGGGACACTTGCAACAAATAGAAGTTGTGATGCTGGTTTTGATGTAACCATGTAAACAGACTTATCATTCTGCTTTTGCTTGCCTACTAATAGGCCAGTGATTTCAGAAAATCATTATCCTTTTGGAAGTTAAGATCCTAAATATCAGTTATCCATTCAAAAGCATATTACCATACACATACATCCGCACTAAGCATTGTCTTTTTGCGTCAGCAATAATGTTTTTACCTCCAATTTCTGCCAGTGAACTTGACAGAAATTTTCTGAGCCATCAGTACCTTGATTAGTTGATCACACTGAAATTAAAGAATGAATCTGTATGCCGAGATGATGTTGGCACATGCTTTGTCCATGTGCACTGAGGTACCATAGCGTGGCTGAAGGCATGGCCCTGCACTGAGCTCATGTGGCAATCCTGTGACAAGGCTGGCTGGCAACCAAGCTTGGACTTCTCTCTACCTCACACCACAGTGCTGTTGTGTCTTTATGCTCCTGAGCTTAGAAAGGTTGAATGGTGCCCAGATCTAGGGTATGGAGAGCTGTTTGGGCAGGGGCTGTCTTTCCGCAGCTGTGCTGGCAAGCTTCAGTCAATGCCAATTTCTGTCGGTTAACAAAAACCTTCCAGAAGGGTGCATAAAAAGCCAAAACATTCCCTTTTGGCTCAGTCCTTGAAAGCTTCAGGTCCTGAAAACCCATCTATCTTCTCCCCACATTTTTTTTTCTTTACTTTTCACACCCATTTCAGAAACAAACAGACTTTAACAATGTCTTTTTTCACCAGAAGCATCTGCTATTTTCCATCCAGCTCTGTTAATGAATTAATGAATTTTTGACATCTCTAGTGACTTTATAGGAGTGAAAGGGGGAAATTCTAACCCAAAATATTTCAGCTGGCCTGGAAGATTCTGGGAATCCACATAATTTGCTCCTGCCCTGAGCACCAATGGTACAATGAAATGGATGCAAAATTCAATTAGATTTGAAGGGCTCAGCTGGCCACCGTTTTAGAACAGTATCAAAGGCATTGGGATCAGCACATCGCATTCCTTTTGACGGCTTCTGGAAAAGCAACCAATGAGAGAGTACAAAATGTCATCCTGGCACTCCTCATATGTCAGTGTGAGACATGGACCCCAGGAAACCTCTTCTATGGAGTTGTTGAAGAGGAACAAAGGACTTTGCAGAAACATTGCAATCCAAAACTGAAAACTCATGTTCCTTTGTCAGAGGAAAGTTGAGAGCAACTACCAATAAAATGATATAAGGTTATGTGGGAAATGTTTAAATGTTTCACAATCCTAGAAATAAATCAAAATCCTGACCTGGAAAAAGCTTCAGAAGGTCTTTATGTGGCACTGATGCAAACAAAATGTATGATACGTAGAACACAGCTAGGTACAAAATTAAGCCAAATTCCTGAAGACTACTAAAGGAAATAGCAGGGGGAGAAGAGATTAGGGATTTAACTGTGACAGCTGAGAATGGAATGGCTGCAGCAATAAAAAAAAATCTCCAGCTGAACAAAAACAACAATCTCTGACTAACTCAGATTTTAAAAAACAAAACAAATCAAAACAAAACAAAAAACCCAGGATAAACACAGAGATGGAAAATCAACTACAAAGGCAAAAAAGTCCAAGGAAGTTAAGGTGTTTATCTAATCAACTTTTGTTGGAAATGTGAAAATGTTCTGTCAGGAAAAGGTGTTATGAAAGTTTGATTTGCACCATATGTAATCTGTAAATTACTTTTCTTTTGCTTTCTGTTCTAGATGGCCTATAATGACAGTCACCGTACTGGACTCTGCTGTAAAGACGGGTAAAGCAAAATTATTCTTGGGACTGGTAGCTGTCATTCATTCAGAACATAATGTTCGGAGCTCTAAAAACTGGAGCTATTCCTCAAAATACCAGCTGCATATATGGCTGATCAGAAACCATGTTAATTGAAGAGTTTTTTCTGTTTATTTTCTTGGTGGAGCTTTCAGAGTTTGTATGTGCTCAGAACTCAGGAACCTTTAGAAAAGACAGTGAATTCAAACTGGAGCCAGAGAAGTACCTACTGTGTGATACTTAAATGGAGAAAAAGCTTTGCAGATAAACTTCTAGCTGAGAAAGTGCCCTGGAGATATGGGAGAGAAGCCATATCTTGCTGTTTTGTTTCTACTGTGTATAGGGAAATGAAAGCTTGCATATATTTTATGAACACAAAGTAAGTTTTACCCAATTCCATATAGCCTTTTTTTCTTTCTAGCTGATGAAACCTTTGGCACATATGTACTGGCAAATTACTGAACACAAAAGGATCATCAATAACCATAACAGGTAACACAAGGTACTATTATAGGCAACTGATGCATAATGCAAGGGTCATTTGGGTACAGAGGGCCAAATCAAGAATTTGTTTAGTTAATCAGGACATTGTTAAAATTCACTTGTGTGTTGGTCTTTCAGAACACCTGCTTAACCTCTCATTTTCCCTAACTAAATTAAAATATGCAGGTCCTTCAGATCTAGACTTATTCACAGACTAACCAAGGCAGAAGCACATGGGTCAGGTAGAAGTTTAAAAATTCCTTTAAGTAATGTTTTTTCTAACAATATAACCTTTTTCTTTGCTTTAACTACCTTAGGTAATTAATCATCCACTCCTAGTAAAGGTCACCATTAGCAATTTGCCAGTCTGTTTACTGTGGATGCCATTACATTACATTCATATGCTCTTGTATTTCTCTTATTATTAAACCTTGACTGAATAGATGGCAGCACCATTCCTCTGTCATACTTCCTATGGAAATATTTTCTGACTTACTGTCCCTTAGCACAAATAGGATCTCACAGCTCACATATCCTAAGCCCTCAGGACCAATGCTAACATCACCCAAACATAGGCACTTAAAGGATACATGCACCGAAATGCCTAAATTTCTGGAAGAAAATGAGCATCAGTCTGGTTCTTAAATAATGCGTCCAGATCAGGAGACTATGAATAATATTGGCAGTTACTAGCCATGAATCAGCCCTTTTTAACCTCTAAAGGGGTTTTCTAAGGAACAGGCTTATATTGAACAATGGCAGAAAAGCATAATTTTTGTCCCACTCTTCCATGTGATGCTGGTGTTGGAATTGTAATCAACACTTATTTAATTCTCCAAGAAGAAAAAATTAAACTGTTTTTTTTACTTCTAAGTTATGCTTTTCTATAACAACTATAACTCAAGTATTTTAGGAATATTTACATTACATCATCAATTAAATACTCTATTATTAGTAGTTATTAACTGCAGATGATGAGATGCATTTTAAGAAAAATATGTATGCTTAAAAAAAGAAGTTAAAATGGTAGTGTCAGCAGAATCAACCATTTTGGTGTGAGACTTTGCAGGTTAAACACTGAAATATTTTCAGGAAGTTCTATCAAGTGAGCATTGGAAAGACTGTAGTAGCCACAGTGCTCCAAAAGTGTCTAAAAGTGAAATGTCAAATCTACAAGGGACACTGGGGAAGATCTCGGTTACATGTTCTCAGCCAGCTATTTTTTTCTGGAGCCTTCACTTGGAAATACCATTGCAACTCTACAGAGTAGTAAATTCTAATTTGGTTTATGAAAAAAATAAAATCTGAATATTTCTCACTATGACCATGATGTCACCTCTACTGATCCAATTTGTAATTGGAAATAAAATTCTCTATGCAAATTTGCAGGCGGTGCTGAAGAAGAGATTTACTGTTTGACTAATTTGCAGGGACCCCATGTTTAACTTTATAATTATATTACATTAGCACAGGGATTACCCACGTGACAAAGCTCTGACTAGTCACTAAACTTTTGAAGTGATGTAGTCCAGCTTTTACTACTAATTCATAATGCAGCGTTTCCAGAAGCAGAGCAAGTTGTCACAGTTCAATACCAGATGCATGTACACTTGGTTTTCACTGAGGTGAACTAATATCTCAGCTCCAGGCAAGCTGCCTTATTTATCCCCACAAACAAGCCAATATTCAAAGAACTGCATAAAACCAGATATTCCTTGGCCTCACATCTTTTTAATTTTTTGACATTAAAAACATTTTTATATGATATTCAGTAACAAGGTAGGGGATTATTATTTTATATGAAGAGGACTTAATTCTACAGTCAAGTACTTGTATAATGGAGAATCTTTAAGTATAAAGTAGATTTGCATACCACAAAACATGCCTGCCAGAAGACATTCTGCTTGAGTTCAGAACAACTCTGGGGTGCTAGATGAACAGTGGGCATACCTATGCAGCCACAGGAGATCTGGATTACCTTGCTTGCAGAAACTGAATAGCTTTGAGTGATGCTCTCTTCTGGTGCAAGTAGACTGCTTCTACCATACAAATGCCTTGTCCTATACCAGAACTTTACCAGCTAAACAAATATCTCCTCTCCACACCATAGTTTACAACAGGTACCATAAAGAAATTCTTCCACATTGAGCCAGACCTAAAATTTAATAGATTTATAGTTTTAGGGGCAATTCATTTTGTCTTGCTGCCTGTGTGACAAGACTGTATCATTCCACTCTCTAGTTTCTGAACCAAGGCAGCAACCTCTGATAGTGCTGGACAGGACATCTTTTGAAAGAGAGCCAGGCTCAATACAAATTCTTCTATCAATGAAGAACCTATCATAGCTTACCTGTTTTAAAATAAGTCATTCTAGTGGCTAATTACCTTAATTCCTTGATAAATGGGCCCTTTCCACAGTTTGAATTAGTCTACCTTCAGCTTCCAGCCAGAGGCTTACAACTACTTTCCTGATTAAAAGGTCTCTACTGCCTGATGTGTTCTGTCCATTTAAGATCAAGAATCAACTCATAACATGAAGGTAAAATCCATGTTCTTTTTTGTCTGCTTTTTCTCTGCCCCACTGAACTCTGGCTGAAGCCCTAATGGAATACATATGTTGGCTTCTGCTAATTTTTATGTATTTTACAAAAACTGTAAGAGGTTACATTAATGTAACAGGGAAGGCAAAGGTTTGGTGGAGCTTTGCCTTACGTACAATGTAGGAAGTAGGGTCATTGAAAAGAAAGCATACATGTTCCTTCTGCTAAGAGTCTTAGACTTTGTTGTTCTTCTTTCAGCTACAGTGAAGTTGGGGTACACAGGGTTCTTTGTCTTAAAGGTCTCCATTTTCTGTTTAATGGAAACTGGGGAGTAAGAACAGAAGGAGAAATACTTTGTGGATTTCAGCAGAATAGCTTTTCTTAGCAGAATTATCTCCATTAATCCATTCTTAAATCTAATCACGTAACCAGACAAAGAAAAACATCAGATCTAGTTTGAAACAACAAAACTATAAATAAAGAACATTAAATGGTCAACCTGTACCTCTTGAAACTATCTAGTGACCTTTTCATTTAGATGTTACCCTTAAAAAGCAAACACTTTGTTATAGTTTATATAATTTGAGAACCATAACTACAAGAAGATCAGGGTGTTAAGTGAACAGCCTTGTTACTGCAGATTCAAGAATGATATAGCATGCAGTTGTTGAAGTCACCAGTAGCAATTACATAGTTCAATTTACTGAAGGTATTACACTCTTAAACTATATTATCTTCTCCTTTTCTCTAAAATAAATCCTCTTGTTTTAAAATTTGTCTGTCTCGATGTCAGCTAAAATTGAATATATTTTGGAAAATGTGACTAACCTCCCATATCTAATAATTACATCTTTCATTAATATTTAATGTTATTTCACTGAAATCAAAATGGATTCTTCTTACCTTGGTTAGGCTGCAATGTCACTCCATGCATTTCACTAATGAACTTTTACCTGAAGAGTCATAGCTAAATTATTTTGTTTAATTAAAAGAAAAGTTAATGCCTTGATGTTCACAGTCAACATCTCTCAGTTCTTCATCTTCCTGTCAATAACAGGCTGTGGCAGCATTACTAGAAGGAAGTATGTTTCTTCTGGTAAAACCACTGGATTAGGACTCAAGAGATATGGCCCTGCTTCAGATTACCTGTATGACCTGTGGCATGTCACTTGATAGATATATGCTTTATATCTCTAATCAGAATATATATATGTGTGCGTGTACGTGTCAGGTGGTATGTTGTATTCCCTTCATATTTAGGGGTCTAGAAGTAGCTCAGAATGCTGAATTCTCCATGAAACAATGAATTCGAGAGTATGACTGGAATAATAAAGTAATAAAAGACTTCTGAATTAAAGAAACTTTATAAATCTACTGAAAGGATGATTTAGTAAAAATACTGTTTAAAACAAAATCTATTGCATGATATTGTGTAATAACAAGAAAAGAAACATATAACTACTAGCAATTTTGGCAACAAGCCTCTTCAGGACCAATTAGAGATACCAGTATTGTTCACAACTGTTTTTCTCCAGGCCCAATGTTTAATTACTGGTAATTCTTTTCAAGTCTCCTTTCCTACTGAAAACACTACAGTGCAGTGTCATGCCTGAAAATGTGTTTCCCTTCATTCTTCCTGTAGGGAAAATCATTCCTAGTGCTTGACTGTGACTACAAAGTGATACCTGGAGGGGAAGGGCAGAAAAGAAGGAAGCAAACTATTAGAGTGGTATTCCCAAAATAAATTTTGTGGTTTAGCAGTCCTGGAGTACCGATGATCATAGAGAAATACATGCATCTGATTTGGCTACCATGAATCTGAGGGATTCAGCTAGCATCAAAAAACAGCATGCAGAGTTGTGTTAAACATATTTATAGGCACTCCTAACATGTTAGAAAAGGGAAAATCATCTTTATCCACGGTATAATATAACAAGTGTAATATAACTGCAACTAAGTTGGCAAGATTCTAGGAAAAATGCCTTTTACAGAGCTCAGACAAGTTTACAATGCCTGCTGAAAAGTGCTTACATTCCATGAACAGCTTGCACTACACACACAGTCAGTGGGTAAGAACAGGGAAAAACTGCACTAATGAAAAAGTTAGCTGAATCATCTGGGATGGATCACCTGGCAACAAGATGCTGTTTTAAGTGCAGTGGTGCAGCAGAATTTAATGCATGAGAGGAGGTAGTGTATACAAGGAGAAAATGAGAGAAAATATATAATGGTATACAAAAGCCACAGACCAGACCTATGCCATGTTGCAAGCAATGAAAAAATAATCATTAATGCACTCTAACCCTAATATACTAACTAATAAACCCTAATTAACTAACCCTCATAATAATTACAGTGACTACTGTTGCTATTTCTTATGGACATTCTGTCCTTTCAGAATACCTATGCCAACTCTACTCAAGTGTTAGAACAAACACTTCAGGCCCTCAGAAGAGACTGCAGAAGTCTGAGGAGAGTGCAACATCTTTCATAGGGAGAAAGGAGGAAAAAAGATATTCTTGCTTTCATCAACTTTTCTTACCCAAATTTTCTTCTTTCCTATCCCTTCTACTGGACAGGTTGCCTGCTTTCCAGTCTTCTCATCTCCTCTTCTTTTTTTTGGTCTCACTATTACTCAGCTGGTAGGAAAGTAAGACAAAGGGAAAGCAAATACAGTACAAGAGTACTTGGTAGACAGCAGGGAGAAGATGGAATTACTTCATCACTGAGAGAAGGTAAGGTAAGGGGGAAGACGGAGAGAAAAATCTTCTTCAGAGGCAGTGAATGAGTGGAACAGCCTTTTCTGATTGATAAATGTAGGCTAGTAACCATGCCTTGCTTACTCACAAAACTCATTTGTACATATGTACCTGAAAAGGAAAACAGGTCAACTAAAGAGCTAAAGTTCACTGTTATGCACATAGATTTGTTAAAGCTACAGTAACAAAAGTTGTTTGAATGACTGTAGTATCTTTTTGTTGTTTAGGATCAAAGCTTAACTTTGCCACTCCAGGGCATTCTCACAATAATAATGTTCAAATCACATTCCTCAGTCTCTTGCCTGCTCACACAAACTCTGGTCAGATATGGAAGTATTCATGCTATATTTTTATATTGGTGAGACTTACTCTGAAATCCTGCATGTTGTCACCAAAGATCAATAAAGTTGATTCAAAAGGGATGAGAAAAGGTCCATTAAAATGACCAGTATGGTGTAGAACTCACTTTGCGTGAGTAAAAAAAAACCAAACAGAATTAACTTCTTCAGCTTAGCAGCAAAAAAGCAGCAAAACCAAGGCTGAGTGAGGATATAATTGTTTTCTATAAATATGTCAGGGGAAAAACCAGCAGAGAGGGAAGTTAAAGCAAAAAAAAAAAAAAAAAGCTATTGCCTAAAATGAGCAAAATATCATTTTATGGTAAAGGGCAATACTAGTAAAAGAACAAATGAGCAAAACCTAGCTGTGACTCAGTTTAACTTATGAGATTTTGAAACAGTGGAAGAATAAGATTTTGAAACAATATTCTACAAGAAATATTGGGAAAGAATCTATTTTTCTTTGGTCTTAAACAGAGCTTATTATGATCAGAAAGACATGACTACATGATACAAATTGTAATGTATGATGGAGCATTATGATCCAAGAATCTTTATGTTTCTATTGCAGATGTCATGTAGCCAGTCAAGACATGTAGCCAAAATGGCTCCTAAAATCACAGAAAAAGGATTTATTTAAGCAATGCTCATAACATTCTTTAGTTCTCAGTTTTTTCTTGTTCTATAAAGATATGGCTAGAACACAGCAGTACACAGGCTCTTCCTCTTACCCACATAGTCCCATTGCATCATCACCTATGTACATACAGTAGATACAAATTGTTGATGTCTATGTGCACCTACTCGTTTCTCCTGTATGTATATTCACAGGTAAAATACCTTGGTCCTAAGAAATGGCTGCTATTTCTGCCTGCCTAAATTTAGCATTTTCCGTTATGCTAAATAGGTGAGTCATATTTAATGCTAAATATGCTAAATAGTGAGGGGACCATGTATAACAACAACTTCACCTAATGGGCTGGTAAATATTTCTTTAGCATGGGCTATGAAGCATAAGGATTGTACATATATTGATTTTTTTAATGTCATAATACTACCTTGATAACTGTGTTGCAAAAAATTTACAGTTTATTTTGCCTGGGAGAAGACAACAGAGAATGGTGCTGCAGATGCCCCATCCCAATACAACATTAAGTGAGGAGTAGCTATACATATGGAAATACATAGCATGAACCAATAGCAACTTTTAATTAATCTACTGTTTTAAATCCATCACACAAGTTCATTGCGTAACTTCTGTGCCATCAGTCAGCATGTTACCTTAACTAAGGTGATTTTGCTCCTCAGCAAAATCACCTCCAGGAACCAGAGGGATGTTAGAAGGTATATCCATAGCTACAGTTACAGTAGAGTAATACTATTGCAACATATATTGTATATGTATGTGTATATGTATTATATAGTAATATTATATAACCGTTTTTCTGGTATAGGGTCTTCAAAGAAAGCTATAATAGCAGGTCTGTAACAGCACATTTTTGCCACTATTGGTATACTAGTGAGTTCCTATGATTCTTGCTCAAACCTGTTTTGGAATGGGATGTCTTCCAGTCTCTGTGGCTTCCTCTACTCCCTCACCCCCCCCAGAAATAAAAAATTAATTAATTTGTCTATGTAGGGAAGCTGAAAAAGCCATCAGAGTTCAGAAAAAGAAAGGCCATACTCTATGGCAGTAAACCAGAGAATTTCTGATAGTCAGTGGTCAACAAGCAGTAGTGCTTTTGGCAGAACGCAGCGAGCAACCGAGGATACGATGTTTAAATTTGTTTTCCATAGCATTTGTACTACATGATAGGTCAACACCGACAGATGCATACACACCTGAACTTACACCGTCTTGCCAGACCCAGAAGGGCACACCTAGAAGTGAGTTGTTAAGTCTGTGCTTGCTGTACCAAGCGAGCTTTCTCTCCTAGGCCTCAGCCAGGTGAGGGGTTTATGTACATTGCAGTTTTTATTAAACATAGTGTGCCTACACATGTGAAAGTGATATTGATCTCCATATCATGAGTGCAGAGAACAGCCAAGACCTGAAGACCCACAACATATCTATTATAAATTACAGCAAATTGATAGACACTTTAATGCAAAGCTGGCCTTCTGGGCTAAATTCATATAAAGGATCTCTGCAAAGTATCTTATCTGCTCTCCTGCTGCACAAAAAGATCAGCTATAATACTCCACAAAAAAAACTTTTTTTTTTTTTTTTTGGCCTGTTCTTAGAAAGCCCTTTAACATCTATTCCATAACCTTCTCTTAGACAGAAAAAGACATTCAGTTTATAACCTGTTTCTCTGCTACCTTCCTTCACTTTGACCCAGTATACCCTTCTCAATGAGAGAAAAAACCATTCCTTTACATGATGCTTCAAGCCTGTTTAAGAGATTGTGAATGACACTTGTTTATACTTCTTCACCTTCTGGTTGAACACGGGCTTAGCAGGTATGGAAGGACCCCTGTGTTCTCATAGTCTCTGGCACTTCATCTCCTGCATTGCTGTCTGCAAACAGGTGCCGATTCAGTGCTCGTGCACTTTCCATCACATGATGAGAAGCTGTGGCATCCCACGAAGACGACTGCTGGCGTTTTGTTCACATGATAGATGTTCATCTGCCTGTTCACTGTGTGGCAGTGGCACAAATCCTTTAACTACATCCAAAGAAGAGGCCAGGTTTAGAGATGGATCCTCTGATTTGAAGCAGCAGCAACAGCCTGTGGAAGGCTGCTAGTCCAGCTGGAGCTTGCTGTGACCCTGTCATTGCAGTTAATTTTTTTTTTCTGTCACTAAAAAAACATTGATAATGGATTATATTGGGAGTAGAGGGCACAAAAGAAAAGGAGAAGGTCTGTGGATCTGGCTGCTCTCTGTAGAGTTCCGAGTTTTAACCCACAGTTACCCTTGCCTGTCAGCCCTCCTGTTTACAAGATTGCCATTTTGGAAACATCTAGGACATACTGTCCTGAGACTGTTTGTTTTCTTCTACAACAAACTTCCCTTACTGTGCAAGTAAATTCTTGTAGCCATGTATTGTGTAAAGTGAGATTTCTTGTGCAAAAAATGGTGTGCATATATAATTCAGCCTGTTGGGTTTTTTTTTAATTTATGGAGTGTTTGCTTTGGTAATGGATAATCAAGAGAGTATGACTGACCTTGTCCACAGTAGGAACTATTATGCGTGCCCATTTTGTTATATCTTCTCCTGTGCTTATTCTTTCCATAATAATTAGCTCTCACTTCTTTAATCTTTCTTCATATGGAAACTCCCATCAAAGGCTTCCACAGAGAAATGGATTTGGTTTTAGAAGAGAAAACTTCTGTTAAACTAATTGAGAACCTCTTTGATGAAAATGGAACAAACATATCAAGATAAAGCGGGACAGCATAAAAAATTAAAAGTAAGCTTTCTTTTCTTTGCATACTGGAAATACCTCAGGCTAAGAGCTTATTGAACAGGGCACATATTATTATCTCCTTCTCAAGGGACTTGCTACCAAAGGCTTTTTGTCCTCACTATTAGTTATGTTGGCAGGTGTTCCTCGCAGCTCAGAACTTGGCCATTTGGAAATCATGATTTAAGTTATATCAGAATCTCGGTCTCCTGACAGGTGCAATTTGATGTCATTCTGCGCTACACAAAAATATATTTCTTAAATGCAACACATTGGGCTGCCACTTTTTCCCTGGCATAGAGCAGAACTTTACTGAACACTACCACTTGATCTCAGCACATGGTTTGGAGCTCCACTGATTGATTGGTGCTAATGTTCATCTTACTGTTGTGAAACTGTCTCTGCTATTATATGACTTTTGTTTAATCACACTAATAAATCCACACTTTTAATTTTAGCAAGCTCACTACTGATCTTACAAAATCAGATTTTGCATTCCCTGGAACCTGAGTGCTTGGATGAAAAGCAAGTCCTGTCCTGCATATTGAAGCTCAGAGCACAGACACTGAGCTAGATTGTGTCATACAGAATTTTGGTAAACACTAACTGAGTTTTTTGTTGCACAACATATTTTCCATGAGAATTTCAAATGGCATGTGTCATTGCATCAACTGGAATCTCCCTCAGGAACTTGAGAAAATACACATTATCACCTGAGCATTCCCAAATGACAGGATGTACTTCCTCACATGAGGCCGTGACTTTAGATAAAGGAGCTGAAGAGTTAGAGTTTTATCGAGTGGGAAAAGATGACAGAAACGTATTAAGGCAATTTAGAAAACCTAAGTAATGGAAAGAAAGGAACATTGTCCCGCCTGGGCTGTGTTCATTATCAGGCTTCCCTCTTCCTACAGCTGTCGCTATGTTGGCAGAGTGCCTTTCTCCTTCCTGGGCTATTCACTGCTCAGTTTTTTGCCCAGCCTCAGAGAAATCCAACTATTTGGCATGTTCATTTGCTGTTGTTTCTAAGTGATATATATTTTCCTGGGACTCTATTGACAATATGATCTGAAGCATTGTTGAGTAAGAAGCACCAGAACTCCTGTCCGAGGCTGCTGTTTTGGGCACTTCAGCCTCAACAGCTGTTGGTTTCACCCCTTGCTCTCTGTTGTTGTTCTGAGCCATATGGAGGTGTGTTCCTTGTCCTCTCTCAACCCTTCTGGCTACCTTTCACAAGTCAGCTTTTGTTTAGGATTCCCACCTCAGAGACTTGGCAGACCTCTCATCCTAATACTGTCCATGGTTTTCTTGTCCATCCATTGTGAACCACGAATACAAATGTTGTGTACACTTCAACTTTACAGCGCAGTCTTCTTTTCCAAGCCACCATGGCCCAAACTGTTAGCTCATGTGCATGCAGATGAATGATGTTGCAGGGATCTGTGTGTGCGCCAACACATGCTGGCAGCACACCCCTTCCCTCAGAGGGATGTCTGTCTATCTGAAGGTCTCAGAACCTATAGATTACCCCTCTTTCTGTTCCTCAGCAGATGTCAACAATTGGATCTTGCCTTCAGGCTTACACCTGGGGTTGAGACATTTCCAAATTACATGAACAGGCCACAAACAGGAAAAATACAAGACTGCATTTTAATATGGCCATTGTCTGTGCTTATGCATGTATGCTACGCTTCCGATGTGGAAGGTCTATTTGACTTAATGGAAGATCAAATCCATTTTTAGCTTATCTTCTTCTAGATACAATTTTACGGTATGTCCCCTAAAGGCAGTCAAGCTAATTATGAAACAGTCACAGTATTTTATAAAAACAAGCATCTCAATGGATTTTTGGTGAAAACATTTCAGTATTTTGAAGTCAGATATTTTCTCAGAAGTTAGGACACAACACTACAAAGTGTTGACTGACTGGAAAATGAGATTTGACAAATCAATTACGCCATTGATTTATCTACACGGGTAGCTCACCTCCTGCAGTAGGCAGGAAAAGCACTTGCTCAAAGGGTAATGTACCAATCCAATCAGCCGTTAGCTGTTTATGTTGGCTTTTTTGGCATGTCATCTATCAGAGAGAAATATACACATTTCTTACCCAACTTCATCAGATGCTAGTCTTTTTCCTGAGGCAAAAGGCTGGATGCTTTATTCTCCTGCAAAAAGAACTTTTTAAGAGACCTAACATGAATTCTGAAAATAGTTTTGAATGAATCTAGGAAAGAAACCTGTTCAAAATTGCAATCTTCCTTTTCCCAAAAGTTGTGCTGGCCTGCACATTAAAGCAGACTTCTGAGTATACGTCAAATGGAATAAATCTCTGTCCTTCTATGAGCTCAACATAAGCGAAGTAGGATTTGGGTAGTGTTGGCTTCACACCTCTGCCACACATGAGCATAACTTTCCTCACCCAGTAGTCATCAAAGCTGAATCTTCTGAGATGCTGTTGAAGGTTACTCCTGTTCAGTGGAGAAAAGGAGAATGCCATGGAAACTGTGTGTCAGAAGAATGTCTTTGGGGGTGCTTGTTACTTCTCTTGGAATGACGCACCACTCATGACTCAGCTCTGAGTTAAGGGTTTGGTCTACCCTAAATGCACGTCAGCAATTAATATAAAAAAAAAAAAAGGTATCCTAGATCATACATTCCTTAAAAAAAAAACAACACCCAAAAACCAAGATCAACCAAACAAAAAAACCCCACAATGATAATAAGTAAAGTATTCCTCTGAAAGAACCAGGTAAAAACAGGTGGGATAAAACCTATAGAAATGGGCAAGGTTGGGAGACATTTTGTCTTTGTAAAGTTCCTTGTACTGTTTTATTCTTTAAGACACAATTTGCTGAATTTTCATACTATTGAGCATTATATTGAAAATGATTCATGCTTTTGTTGCTGATTGGATTACTTTATCTCATATAGCCTATCTTAAGCACACAGCAAGCTATTCAGAAATCTGCAGTTCATTCTTTTTCCAAGAATTAGAAATTCAGCATTTACTATAGAAGCTTACTACCCATCTTTAGTGTTTTGAGTACATTATAACTGGTCTACTGTGGGGCTTTTAAACTTATTTATCACTTTTTTCTACCACATTCTCACAAAGTTGTCTCCACAGAATATTGCATTCTAACCATGGCCCTTTACCTTTTTCAAGTTAGGAGCAACCATGCTTGAACTTCAGGTAGGTATGCAAGACAAACACTACAGAGAACTATAGAATTAAAGAATTGTAGACTTATCAAATAATTAAGGCTAGAGGAGATGTCCAGAGCTCATCTAGTCCAACTCCAGCCTCAAAGTAGACCATGTTTCTCAGGACTGTGTTCTCTCCAGTCCTGAACACCTCCACAGATGGAGGCTCCACAACACATCTAGGCAACTTTCTCTAGTATTTGATCACCCTTACAGTTAAAAAAGAAAACATCTGAATATTGAATCAGAACTTCACATGTTTCAACCTGTGCCCATTGCCTGTCATCATGCTGCTGTGTACCTCCAAGAGTAAGGCTCAGTCTCCTCTGTATCCTCCAGGCAGCAATAAGGTGTTCCTTCTCTTTCCCATCTCCAAACAAACCCAGGTCTCAGCCTGTTCTTGTATCACATGTGCTCCATCCTCCTAGGCTTTGGGGTCCTCCAGTAGACTACATTCAAGTATGTCAATATCTTCCTTGTATGTACCCATGACAAAGGAAACACTTTTTTCAAATCGGATGGAGTTTCTTCTTTGATCTAGAGATGTGGGAGAGGGGACATCAGGAGAAAAGGCCTCAGTGTTTCCAGCTCTAGCAGAAATCCTCCTGACAGGGAACTAGATGACAGCAGTGTTGGGCTTAAAATTCAAGCCTGATGTTTTTATTCGCCCTAAGCAGACAATAGTGTTGGTTTTTTTTTCCCCTTCCTCCTAATTCAGTCTACTAGATACCCTTTGTCAGAATTTCATGAGTTGATTCATACATGACAAAGATATTGGTCTCCAGAAGCACCAAAGAGCTTTCACACACTATTTCTGTCATAACCTCCTGGGAATCAGATTCTATGGATGTTTGGAATTTCTATTTAATTATTATAGGCCTTATGATAGCTGAAGCTTATTCCACACATCTCTAAAACTTTAAACTATACCAAATAAAACACATTAAAAAAAAACCCTTTATTTAATTATGTGAAAGAGAAACAGACAATATATGTCTGTTTTCCACATTTCTCTAAACATTATCTGGATTTATTATTGTTTACTATCTGTGGGGTCCACTGAAGCATTTATCATCCTTACACAATGCTTAGTGTCTTATGTTTTCACAGAATCTGTTTCTCTGCTGCTGTAATGTTAGTCTCACTGTTAACTTAAACCTTCTATACACACCCTCTATCCTGCACTTAAGGAAAATGTAAATATTTTCCTTAACATCTTACTTTGTTCCAGCTCATGAAATTTCTAATCCACAAACTCTAGTCTTTCATAGGGTATTTTCTAAGCTCGTTTGCAGAAAGTCAATCTGAATTTTCAAGTCACATAATATTCCTCAACCTAAGCCCAGAAGGGCCTCCCATTCTCAGGTCAAGCCCTGCCAATAAGTTCTAGTGAGTGCTTTTCCCTTACCTTTTTGCTTTTTCCTCTTCCTCTTCTCAGAGTTCACAAAAACTATTTTATAAATTTCATCTTAGGGAAAAAAAAACCCAAACTGGAGAATTTTTGGCTTTTAGTTGTTTTTCCTAAATAGAATGTTCATTTTCTGAGTAGATTGGAACCCACAGGCCCACACCTCCTCACCTGAGATGCAGGCAAAGCTCTTCTCCCAAGAGAGGGTACTGGGCAGGATCATCTAAATGTGACAGGAAGAAAAGGGACAAGGAACAGAGTTTAGTACCATTCAAAAGAAGAAACAGCATCAGGTATTTTATGATATAGGAGAAATTTTGTGCCCTAAGCTATTTATAGGGAAGTATGTCTACATCCCATCTATAATAGAAAGTTTCTTGTAAACTGTCATGTGATTTTACTTGAAATTTAGCCGAGTCAATCTTGACTTTCACCTGTGGCATATGAAGGCATGGACCCCAAGTGAGGTCCTTTATTATATAGATAAGTGCTGGTTATATACAATTGCTTATCCACCCAAGTTCTGCCCTGGAATATGCCTAGGTGCAGCAAAGCACCTTTGCAGTCAGTTCACAGTCCACAGAGCTGTTTACTTCCTCCATGCTCATCTGAGAGGATCTCTTCTTACCCAATACATAACATGTGGGAGGCTTTGGGCATGCCCCTCGTTGCAGACAGGTGTGGCATAATCACTCTGCAACCTGGTACCCAGACAATGAACAAAGCCTTTTCTCAGAAAAAGCCCTTATAATTCCACCCCCCCTTTTTTTTTTTTTTTTTGTTAAATTGGATAAGGTTAAGGCTATGTGAATCTGAACCGTAATAACTTGATGGACAGCCCTTTTTATCGTGGCTCATGTCAGGTTCATCAAACACAGCAGACGTAACAATGTCCAAAACCCCCTAGCAATATAACAAACACACACATCAATATTTTTCATATCACATCCTAACTTATTCAGTGTGGTTAAAGTTTGTGCGGCGGCAATGCCAGGTGCAAGGAAAAAAGCATCAAGAAATCCACATTATTCTGGCTTGTTGTCTGGCCCAGATTCAGTAGGAGGTTTGTGTTGGTCGAACAGAGGCCTTTGATCTATATTTTTCATGTTTGTTAAATTATCCATTGTCTGCATGGTAGCTCAGTCCCAGTACTCCATTATTAAACTGCATGTTGTATAAAGGTAAGCATCATATTACACAGCACTTCACAATCATATAGGGTCATATGATATATATATCATAATATATAAGGTCATACATATCCTTCTGCAATGGCAGCATACATGTTCACGGTAAATGCCCATCTGAGTCCAAAAAGCTTTAACTGAGCATCCAAGTTCTTTTACAGCTTCATACAGGAGTTGTTCTCACACAGCTAGTTGCTCTACCTGGATTCAGACAGGGAAGGCACTGAATAATTCCATGGCTCCCTTTCGCACAGCCTCCTTTCTGCAATGATCTAAGGCATTATAGCATACTCTTTCTTTTGCTTCCAGAACTGCTCCAGTTCAAGTCTCTCTTCATGTCTTTGTCAATAAAATGCGTAGAACAATTAAAACCCACATATCTAGTCACAGTTGCAAAACCGCACAGCAGAGACTGGTTTTTCTCTTGCTCCTTGCTGCAAATACATGAGTGTAATTAATAACCTACTGTTGCAAGAGGATAAACATGATTACCAAGGGAATGTTTGTTTCAAAAGACTATAATCTCAGACAACTCACTGGAATGTGACGACTCAGACTGTTCTGCCCAAAACACAAAATCTGTGGGTGTGGGCAATTTCAGCTGTTTCAGCCTAAAACATGACTATCAATTTTCTGTTCCTGATTAAACCTGTATTAATGGTTGTCCCATAGTTCCCAGTCACTCACCTGCCATTCCGTGGTTGTGATGAGAACATTCCCTTATCCATCTTCACATACCCACCTTCCATGGTTCAGCTGGGCTATGCCTCTAGGTTTTTTCTTTTTTTCCTCAAGCCTTTCTTCAGACACCATTTGTGGCATATGAAGGCACAGACCCCAGGTAAGATCCTTTATTGCATACGTAAGTGCTGGTTTCACTTATCCACCCAAGTTCTGCCCTGGAATATGCCTAGGTGCAGCAAAGCACCTTTGCAGCAAGTTCACACTCCACAGAGCTGCTTACTTCCTCCATGCTCATCTGAGGACATCTCTTCTTACCCAGTACTTAAGCTGTGGGAAGCATGCTCCTCATTGCAGACAGGTGTGGCAGAATCATTCTGCAACCCGGCACCCAGACAATGAACAAAGCCTTTTCTCAGAAAAAGCCCTTAAATTCACCAGCTTTACCTTCATCTTAGCCTTAGAGAAACTTGTCCATAGATTTTTCTTAGTGTACATAGAATTTCTTGATGTAGAATTTCCATGAATCTCCATATATATGCATATACTGCCAAGACACTGACTGGATATGACATGTCAAGTTAATATAACTGACCATCATCAGCCCTTGCTATTCAGACAATCATGACAGTCTAGGAGCTCTTCAAACTGAATGTCTTACTGTGACCAAGGGTTGATCCATGTCATAATTATAACTCCTTGTGTTTCAGCTAATTGTCTCTGGAGTAAGAAGAGAGAAATATTCTCCTATAAGATCACAATACCATCCTCCATTTAATAGCTATTTAAAACCTACTGGTGCTACAGTACTAGTGGAATTGTGGACAAAAGTAGAACAGGCTGTATGCAGTGAGTTCTGTTTATTCCACTAATCAGAACTGTCTCATTCTTGCTTTGGGCTTTCTCATGTTTGTTGCTGTGTATTCCCCCACACCCCACCCCCTTTTTTGTTTTTCAATAGCAATGAACAGCGTTAATGGTCATGTTATTGTAATTACTACCACTACTACCTGTCTGTTTTTCTCAGTTTTTCTTAGACTTCTGGAAATGAATAGGGACTTGGAGGCTCAGAGCTGTGTTTTGCTTGAATGCACTCTTTCTAGTAAAAGGTGAGAGATTGGGATATGCAGTACTCCAGCTCTATTACTGTTGAAAACAGTCAACACTTCCAGGTCAACAGAGAGTCTAACAGAATACATGTTTGGATCCTTACCTGAGATATTCTGTCCAGTATTGATGATTTGCTGTTGTGCCTAAGATTAGCTTCATAAAGGAGAGTAAAAATATGGCCTAAGCATTAGATGCCTTGCAAGTGACTAAAAGCATACCCACAGATAAGGAAATTGGACTGCCCCATAAAATGGATGAACCAAAAAACGAATCCACTTTTCAGAAGAAAGCTGCCTAAGCTCATCTGCAGGAAATGTCAAAGAGAAAGAGAGGATGAGTTATATGCTTAATTCCAGAAGAGAACAATATGCTTCCCTCTGCTTGGGATCTGCAGCTAAAACCTCTCTCCTAGAGCGAAGCATTCAGCCTACTGCCCCCTCCCTCCCCCCCAACCTTAAAATAATATTGATGCTGCTTTTCCCTTCAGTACATATTCAGTTGTTGGAATACTGCAGTGTGAGTAGACCAGGTTTAATTGTCTGATCTACAGTAACAATTTAAATCCGTGCCTATCCAAATGCATAAAGCCCTGGCCTCGATAGGAATGCCTCTTTTCCTCAAGAGAGGAGTTCTTTGTTCATTCTTTTTGAACAATTCTAATATGCAAAATAATTAAATTTTGGTGAAAACAGAGCAAGGCTGAGAACAGCCTTATAACCTGTATTTTGGCATTCCTTTGGGAGACTCAAGTTAAAACCAGCATTTTAACCTACACTTAAAATTTTGTAGAAAACAGAACACTGAAGTCAGAATGGTTTAAGTCCATCTTGTCTCCATTGCTGCACTGCATCACCAGTTTCTTGTCACTATTTTGGGAGGACTAGGGCCTTCGACTGGGATTTCCAATGAGGTATGCTAAGAAATGCCCCACTTGTGCATTACACAAGTTTGGCTTACGCACAAGAGTGGAGCAGACCCTGAAATACTCTATAGTGTCCCAGTTTGTTTAGTGATGTACAGATATAGCTGTTGAAATGTAAGCATTTGGACCAAGACTCACAGAGGTTTTAAAGTCCTGAGTCTGAAGCATTCACCATTTCTATTACTCTCAGTTAATTAAAAGCTGGCGGGATAAATCCCTTTGGGGATCAGCTTTCTAGCAGCTGCAGACTTTTACAGGCTTAGCCAATAGCTGAGTAAGGTCTTATAAATGCTACTGGCACCTGAATTTTAGAAACCCTCAGGTGTCTGAACTAAAGAGCTTAATTCAGTCTTGTCAATCTAGCTCCTTCTGTCTATCTTTAATCTCATTTCATCCTGTCAGAACTAAAGTTTCCTCAAGGATAGATTTGCTTTTGTGCTCAGTCTATATTTGCTGGTTATAGTTATTTGGTGTTTGAGGACATACAACTGGTACTGAGAGTTACGCTGTTTACGTTGACTAAGGTACTTTGGGTGACATACTTTGAAAAATATTTTTAAGCACAATACAGTATCATCCAGGTATATGAAATGAATTAAGAAGTATTTTGATGTCATATTTCAAATGGTATTTGTGGATGAACAACCATCAAATAAAGAGAGTCCTAGTATAGGCACACATGAATTGATATGTAAAACTAGCATTTTCACATGAATGCAATTATAAAACTATAATTCACAACATATTTGGCTGACACAGACTGCAGAGTGGCAAACTAATAAGGACAAATTAATCGTACAGAAGAATCAGAGCTGCCCAACAAGCCAGGCCCTCTCATGCTAAAGGTGAATGAAAAACATGTACTGAAGAACTAGGAACGTCGGCCATGCCTACATAGTAAGACATTGTCACCTGGAAGATAAGACTTCTGAAACACTTCAAGTCACTATAAATTAGTTCCTGGGCATGAACCTCCATGCAACACAGTGGCAGAAAAAGCTCAAGTTTAGACTGGGATTTGAGGAATGATTTTGTCATTGTATAATGCATTCCTGGGACTAAACTTGAGAAAACTACATACATGGTTCTGTTGTAACTGCGGAGATTGACTTGATATAACATAGACATGGTTCTGTTGTATTTCTTTTTTTTTTTAAAAAAAAGATATTGGGAAATATGTAAAGCATACAGGAAGGAGCTATTACAATTGTTCAAGAGCTGAAGAGAAGGGCTTACCAAGACACTTAAAGGAATCAGTGTACCTTATTAAAAAAAAAAAAAAAAAAAAAAAAAAAAAAATTAAAATGTGGCTTCAGCGTAGTTTGTAAGGATCTTTCCAGGGAAAAAATACTGGGGTTAAATGGATTCTTTAATCTATCAGAGAAAAACATAATAAATCCCCTTAATAGGTATATGGCAATCACTGCACTCACCACTGAAACACATATGCTTCTGAATAAAGTATGGAAGTTAGGAAGGGTAAAAATAAAGTAGGATGTGATGGGCAATTAAAACTACTAGAGTAATTTTGCTAGGGAGGATATAATTTTTCCAAATGGATTTTCTCAGAACACAAAGCCAGAAACCCTTATTCTTTGTAAAGTCACTTATGAAGTATCACAGCTTCTTTAATGACTGAAGTGGTCAGGACTTCCTCTCTCTGCACACCCAAAGCGTATTTGTGCAAGTGAGGTTTATTAAGTGTCACAATGAGAAACAGAGCAGTCTTTTCCTCACATGGGTCTCTCAAGCTGTGCTTAGCTCCCAAGGCACCCCTATTCTGTTCATACAACTGTATAGCCACATCAGTAATGACTTCTCATGGCTGTGACAGGTTTTGCACAGAGGAAACTATTCCCAGTGGTACATCGCATCTCATTGTGTATGAACACTATGTCACCACATGCTCTTGAGGTGTGAAAAAAATATGAGTAGCTGCTCATATCTGTCATTTGCTGGAACAAAAACTAAGCTGACAACTGATACAGTGGCTCGTGTTAATTTGACAATGTTCACTTGAGACTGAGACCAGAGCATTTATCTGTTATCTAAGCCAAACTCCTGTCATACAGATGAACAGGTGGGGCATTCATTGTTTTTGTGTCACTTTGTCCCTTAAGCTGCAAGGACAAAAGAGCAGGAACTGTTCAATATCCACTTTCTGCCTCAAGCAATGTCCTGAGTTTGACTCCAATTTCCTGGGAATCAGAGACTTTGCTTTTCTAATAGAAAATAATTTTGTGATGAAGTTTTAGAAAGTGACAAAAAAATCTTGATGTCTACACAACAGTGATTTCTATCACCGAATTAAAGCACAGTCCCTGGAGAGAGGAGAATGTGGAGCAAACAGCTATACAGCCAAACTCATGAAAGAGAGACAACAGAGAAACAAAGACAGAATAAAAAAAAAGGAGCCTTGAACACTGACAAAGAAGGTCTTTAAGTCTATCTCAGACTGATGTGATGCTCCCCTACTTTGAGCTCCCAATTCTAGAAAAAAAATGGTATTACAAACCAATTAATTCTCCTCATATTTCCCTACAAAGAAAAAAGTTTGGAAAGAGAAAAATGCTAGTCCCATAGTCAATGTGTACATGATGGCCTTATGCCAAGATCTCTCTAAGTCAAACAAACACTTGAAATCTCTCCATCTTTACTCTCAGTAAAGTAAACCTTTGATATCTCCAACACTGTCTTTTGAAAGTCTTAGCAGGAACATAAATTCATGAGATAAAAGCACAAGTACTTTGTGAACATGCCATTTACCATGAAGTTTTTTTAATGCTGAAAGTTTTCTGTGGCATTTTTTAGGGTTTGTTGTTGGTTTTTTTCCCCCTGCAGTTCTGATAACTAGAACTTGTTTATAAAAATGCACTTTAAGAAAAAGCTGAGGGTTAGCAAACAGCAAGACTCCTGAGGTTGGGGCTGTTGAAAATTCACAACAGTTATGAAACACAGAATAAAATCATGAGGTTTTCCAGCACAGAATGAATAAAGTGAGAAAATAATCTTCATGCTTGTGTCCCAGATACCTAGGATATCTTCAAGCTTCTGCTTGTAGGCTCTGCATTTACAATCAGAAGTTTTACTGCCACATTTAAAATAACAGATTTCTGATTTGTTCATATGAAGGTCGATGCAAGGATTTTCTCAAAAAATCAACCTTGACTTGGAAACTCAGTTTGAACAAGAAATAAGCATTAAAGTTGTACATGGGAAACAAGTCAGAAAAACTTGAGATTCAATGGAAAAAACTTTGGTGATGTGGAGAAAAGTCTTCCCTGGTCTCTCTGGTTTTGTGTTTTTTTCTCTACTCTAAACTCTTTCTGATTCTGGCCAAACATTTTTTGACTTCTCATTTAATTAACTGGCTTAGTGGTTGCTTGTTCTTAGCATCCCCAGATTTCAGCAGACTGTGTACCATAATGTTATCAACCTCAGTATGTTTACATGCCATCTTTTCTATTCTTTATCAAGAAACAGTGGTTTTCATTTCTGTTATAAGGAATAGTTATGAAGCTTCATGTCATAAAATGTTTATATAATTGGGTTCATAAAATGATGCAAATCTTTGTTTACCTTATTGTGAGGAAAATGTGCATTCAGATTCTAAGCCCAAGCTTTTTTAAAGGTGAGAGGATCTGAAAAGACAAAAACATTCCTTTGGCAGAAGCTTTGGTTTAAGATGGGCCTTCTCCCCTTCCACAGCCCATATCAGAGAGTTTGCTGCAATATGTCCTTGGTTGTACAATTCAAGTAGCTTTGTGGCAGGTTCTTACAAACCTCTGAAAAAAATGCTGAATGGAGGCCATACAGGTACCACTGTGAAGCCAAATGAGAGTATCATTGAACATTTCACACTGGAGATAGCAAAAGATTAAAGCATGTTATTGTTTCCTTACTCTGCACCTTCTTTCTTGGTCAGTGCATTTCAGTAGCATAAAATAAATGCATTTCTGCCTTGGAGAGAGAGAGAGAGACTGCTGACGAACTCTGGGCACATTTATTGCTCGGAGAAAACCAGTCCAAAGATGGAGTTACTCCTTATCTCTCACTGTGCTAGTCAACTCCAAGAGGAGTCTCTCAAGAGTCAACAAGATTCTCCTTCGCTATCTTGCAAGGGCACATTTGCTTTTTGACCGCATATGACTATTCTTAGGAAAAGCAATCTCTAATTACAGGGACCAGAAAGGGATTATGCCAGGAGATGGCCAGTGCCTCAAAAATGAAATGAAAAAAACCAGCTTTCCTTGTAACTTTCAAATACCCAAGGTTTTGAATATGATCTTCTTTTATCTCTGTTCCTAGAAGGAGGTAGGCTGGACCATTTGAATTGGAAGCAAATTCTTGTATGTATATATCTGTTAATCAGTTCCTTCACATAAGGTGTCTCCTCCTTTCGTCCATCCATGTCCAAGCAAAGGTGCACATTACCTAGTGCTCACAAGGGAAAGGGCCTTTCATAGCTACTACTGCTCACCCACTGTGACACAGGGGGATGCAGGAAACTAAATTTGCATTTCCTGCGCTAAAGTATTTGTTATTTGTTCATTTCATGTTATAATGCTATAATGTCTGTTAAAGTTTAAGAAGATTTGTAAAACTGTTTTCTCAGGCATTATTTTTTAAAATCTTTGTAAATGTTTCTTTAGCTGCCACGTGTTTTTCAGAGATATGAGTATTCAAAGTGTGCTGAACAGTTCAGCTTAAAAAATAAAGAGCATAGAAATCATCTGATTTATTTTGAGTAGCTAGGAGAAAGCAATTTCAAAATATGGGGGCTATATTTTGTTAGTATGAGACCAACTGTTACAGATTGTCTCATCTTTATTTTTAATTCTCTTAGTAATGAAATTAAATAAGTACATGTTAAGTGGCAAACATAGTCTAAAAGTTCTGCAGACATGAGTTCAGGTGGCTTCTTTCCACCCTGTAGGTGAAGAAGGCCATGCTGGCTGAGACCTGATAAAAATGCTCATTGTTCTGCACTCAGAAAATGCCACACTCCACAAAGGTAAAAGAAAATTAAATTAGAATCATATTAGAGAGATTTTAAAAATGCTATTGGTGCTAGTTTTTCTATCCCTCTGCTTTTTAAGTCTTGCTCACCATATATCTAAATTTGCACAGGGCACAGGGTAGAGGAAACCAAATAAACCTCTAAAATTGCCTAAATTTTCTTCTATATTTAAATTGTATATATATTATTATTAAAATGTATTTTTAAAGGTTGTGAGCCTTTCTGAGAGGCAAGCTGATTTTTCTGGGCAATGAAGAAAGTCCCTTTTGCAGTGCTATCAAGTTCCTACTGCAAGGTTCCAAGAAAACATACATTATTGTTGTGATGAGCTTTATGTACTGGAAAGCAGTTACTGAGTCAGTATAGAGTCCTGCTAGATCCTGTGTCTACAAATGTAGGGCAATGTAGGCAGTAGGTTGATTGACATTGATAATATGCAGCTGTGGCCTTCTTTAGAAGGCATTGGGTAGATTGCTTTGATGATGTGCAGCTGTGATCCCACAGCAAAGTGGTTATATAGCTCTGAGAAGTGTGGAAGAGAGGGGGATTCTGGAGAAGCTGGGTGAAGTAGGGGTAAGGGGTGCTGTGGTTTGGCTTCTGGGGATGGAGAAACAGCATGGACAGTAGAATCTGACCAGTGGTAAAGCCTTTTTGTTATTTGCTTGTGTTGTGACATACAAAAGTTATCATTTTGAAAGAAAATGTCTATCAGGTAGAAAAGAAAAAAGCAAGTGATTTATTGTTGTTAGGCATAAACATTTTATGTACAATGAGACAAGCCCATGTAGTTTGAGAGAAAGCAACACAATTGGAAGGAATAGAGGACAGTGACAATGTGAGTAGAAACAAAGAGTGCAACGATGTGCACAATAGAATGATTTGGGGGGAAGGTGTTAACTTTTTTTCATAACAGCTTATACATTAATCAAGATTATGGAAAAATCTTTTACAGTTGCAGCTGATCGAGTATCTAAATACTAGCAATCATTGATTTCTTGTGGGCACAGCAGCTGATAAGAAACTATTTCAGAGATGCCAGTCTTCCATGAACTCTTTGGTAAGGTATGGTTATTATTATATGTAATCTATATGATTATGCAGAATCTGTAGGATAGACAAGGCTATATGGAAGGGCACTACCTACATGTGAGTTTCACAGGTGTCCCCTTCTACTTGAGTAAGTTTTTAGAGTGAAATTTCACAGGCAGGAATCTATCTCAAAGTGACTTGTGGTTTGTTTTTTTTTTTTTTTTTAACTCTGGCAAAGCTTTTTGTTATTTTGAACCAGTCTGGAAGGAAAGAAGCAGTAGCAAGGAAGACAAGAAGATCAAATGAGAAGCTGGTGGTGTTGGGAAAGGAAGCTGGGTGACAGGTTAAGATACTGGGGCATGGTGAAGATACAAGGAGTGGCAAGCAATGAAGGTGGATTGATGTGAGGTGCTCCAGCAGTGAGGGACTGGGCAGGCCAGGATCAAGGCCCTAGGGACAGAAAAGGGAGTCAACAGCAAGAGCTAAGTTTTTATATATATATATAAATTACTCTCTGAGTCCTGACACCTAATGGTAGGACATTAATGAAATTAATGAAGGAGTCATTGAACCAGAACAGGATAAGGTTGTCATATAGAGATACTATAGAAGAAGGGGTAGCACTTTGCTTTTGTGATATAAATGCTTAAATTCCCCCCTAGGTGGATAAGGCAAATATGACACATTATGGAGTCATAGCTGTACTCACAGCCATGCCAATGCAATGGATTTCTGGGGGAACCATTCTGATTTTAAAATTTTCCTGAATATCTTCCCTCATATACTGAAGAGAACTATTAGCCCCTTTTTGTTTTGACTCTTCAGATAACAGTTTGTGCTTTCTGTATGGTCTCTGAAACTTTGATTGCAGCACTCTGTTGTACATTTAATACCCTGCAATATATGCCTAGATTACCTTGAAGTCATATTCATAGATTACCGTCCTTTGTGAGACTCTGTCTCTGCTTTTGTCTAAATACTTTGAAATCATCCTTAATCTAAACCGGGTTAATGCAAATAGAAGTTGTCACAACATATAAAGCAGGCAATAGAGTTACAAATATTTATGAAATACCAATGTGGAAATTAAAGAATAAATTTACTGAACTTGTGTTAGGATTAAACAGAAAAGGCTCCTGGACTTTTTCTGTCAGTTACCTTCCCTGACTCCTGTCTGTGAGGTGTTAGTCTTCAGCCATGCTCATCACAAAGCATTTTAGTGCCCAGTAACTGAATTAAAAAAAAACACACACACCTCCCAAACAAACCTGTTTCTTTAAAAATCCCAGGAAATTCTGCCACATGCAAACCCTTAAATTGTAGTTGGAGGCATAAGTACTATCAATTTAGAAACTGCAGCAATGAAAGTTGCCTAAATAAGAAGGAGGGAAGTTGTTCTCCAAGCTGTATAGTTTTAGGAAGAAATTAATTTTCTTCCTTTGCAAGAATTTCTGCATGGCAAATAAATCACTACAGCCACAACTACCAAAGGAAATCTGTAAATGCTTGATTCATCTTCCTGAAATTTAGGAGTCTAAAGTATCCATAGTCAATGGAGGGAGACAGGTATATCTAGAGGGTGATTTTTCAAATCCCTTTTAAAAGGACTTTGAATGGCATCAATCACCTGCTGGGAGTTCTTATTACTCTTGAGTACAGCAGACTAATTTAGACTAAGCACCTAACTTTTAGACCTCTTTCTCCCTTTGCCCTCCCAAAGAGTGAGATTCATCTTACCTATACTTGGTCTACAAATAAGGCAGGTTTTCTCTGTCAGCACAGAAAAGCACCTCCAGAAAACAGTTCATTCTGTCCCAGAGTTCTTATCTAACTGATGGAAGCAATGGCTCTCTTGAGCTGCCTGTCACTCCATTAACCGGAGAAAGGAAAAGTTTAAATGGCTAGTTCAGATTAAATGCCTTGATATTAAATAGCTAAATTGCAATTAATTTCAACCTACATTTGTTTTTTTCAGCTTGAGTTTTGGACCCTCATTTGCGGAAGTTTTGAGCACTAATAGCTGTGTGTTCAATCAGCAGGAGGCATTGCGCACTCTGAACAGGAGATATGTCACAGCATACTCAGAATTCTGAAAAGTAAGCAGTGATAAAGCTAAGTGAATCTGCTAAAATTAGTGGATGATCATTAGGATCAATATCACCATGCTTCAGTTCAGTACTTCTAAAATGGGATAATGCCAGCCTTTCACTATGGAGATACTTTGTGAAAATAAAGCAACTGATGTCTGAATAGTCTAATAATGTGTGTCACAGAATGGCTGCTGAACAAACTAGTAACTATTGTTAGAGCAAGATTTTAGTATTATGGAGTAAACACACCTTGAGAGAATTACAAATTATGAAGCAGCCATTTGTGGAGAGCATAACGCATACCAGATGAAATAGTTCTCCTTTGGGCAAAAAACTGAGCAATCCAACTTTAAGGCAAAACTTCAGTTGCAGATCTACCTAAATTTGGATTTCTTTACTTTTTGTTGCTTCATTTGGTAATCTTAAAAAAGGTTAAATATTACTTTAGTGTATATTATACTTTTGGAAACAGATAAGAAAAATGTAAGTATATTTGTATGTGTATATATACACAATTTTATATATGTGTGTATACATATACATTTGCATTTGAAGCTGTGCTAGGGTTTGGAAGGCCAGCTTGTCAGTGGAGATGATTTAGTATACAGCTGGAAGGGAACATGGTAAAAGTGAGTGATAAATCATGTCTGGCACTAGCTGTAACTTCCTGGCAGCTAGAATATCTAAATAAAAATATGTTTTAACATACTGTTGTTCAAGCTACAGAAAAATTTCCAGCCATCCGTGATGAAAGAATCGGCATAGAACTGATTTCTGTATTAGTAGTTGGTATAGGCGTTTCATAAAAGAAACCACAATTCAGCCTAATTTTAGACCTGTAGTAGACTTAGAATTTGATTTGTTGTTAATTGTTCATATACTTTATATCTGTATAGATATTTATATTGTTCTCTCTTGTCATTACACAATAAATAACATAGTATGATGCATTCAGTAAAAAGTGATTGGAAAAAAGGAATCGGTCATACAAGAAGCTTCAATGTGTAGTATTCATCTAAAAGGCAGTATTATCTTCAAAGAGCAGTCTTTTCAGAAAACAACTGTAGAGGATCTGGGCATATTCCTGTTTAAAGAGCTATTTGTAACTTCAAAACAACTTGTTGCCAAATAGCTAGTTAAAATCAAGTTGTGTTTCTGCCATGAGAAAAAAGTACCCTGTTCTCTACAACTGTGTGGAAGCCTGATAGGCAAAATAACTGCCTGCATTGAAAAAGGGCAACTGATACATACACAGTGTATGCACTGACCAGGCATGAACTGATACTTGGATTAGCCCTCCCAGCTTTATTATTCATTATGTAGATCTTGCAAGAGACAACATTTGAATTAAAAGCTCATCATACTCATTGCAATTGGTTACTATCCTCAAAGTTAGGAAGAAAGAGGATATAATGAGATTCTACTGACTAATTTCACTCCCTCTCTAGTCAGTTATATTTAAATGACAAAAAAAGTAAGAAATAAAGAAAATGACAGTTGAGGTCAGATCACGTACTCATGAAAATTAGCATCACCCCACAGTAGTCAAGGTTGTGATGTTAACTTATGAAAGCTGAAGAACCAGCCCATACTGTTCATATTGTGAACGGATTGACTAATAAGCAGTGGAGGCAATAAAGCCCTCTCCCATGTTCATTAACAACCGAAAAAATCCTCTTTAATTTCAGTGCTGTAGTTGCTTGTGCACCCTCTCCTTCAAATCATGAGGAACTCATGATTTTCTGAGGAAAAAGTTCTACTGGTGCAAATGTAGTGGAACACAGAGAACCAAAAAGTCCCAGTAGTTTGACCCTACTCTAATTGAAATCAGTTAAAAATAGTCCCAGTGACTTCAGTGCTGCAGAATCAGCCCCTAACCACTGAGAAGCTGACAGATCTTACTATCTCTGGATGCTGAATGCCTCATTTGGGATTTAAAGAAATATGTGATTAAAATCTAATTTTGTCACAAGATGTACTCGGACTGAAGCTGAACAAATAATTGATCATGAATAATTTATCTGAGGAAGTTTATATCTTTTCTTTGTCCCTGAACATCCATGAATAGATCATCATTTCTTCAAAAACATTTTTGCAGACTTTCTTGATTCTGAATCAACGGGATGCAGTTTTCCTCACATATAGATTACTTGATTTTCACTCTTTCAGCTGTGTTAATTATTTATGACTAGTCAGAAATCTCATGACTTATCCCTCTAATAGCATTTCTGGCACAGATACTCCTTTAAAACTAAATTTCATTAAAAAAACAAAACCACGTGCACAAGAGCTAAACAAAATCTATCTATTTCTTACTTCAAAATGCAAATATAGAGGCATAAACATGAGCAAAGCAAAGTTGTTTTCTTTTGTTTGAGTGTTTAGTCACAGGCTTTCCTTGTCTGACTTTCCAATAGATCACTATTTTAGAGATTGTGTTGCAGTAGAGGATCGTATGGAAGTGAGTTGCTTGTCTCTGTGTATGTGATATGGCTGCAGTCTTGGAATAATAAATGTTATCTCTTCACTCTCTAAAACTTTGTGAGGTGATGTTATCATCACTTCCATTTATACAGATCTGTTGTTTTTCACTTTCTAAATTGCATAGATCAACCATTCCCTATATCTGTTTTCCTGTTGTTAATAGAATTTAATTCATGTTTGAGTCATATTTATTAATTTCCTATCCTCTTTCAAATTCTCCTGTAAGTTTTATCTGTATATTTTGCAAAAGTAAAGTATTATAAATTGGAAAGAAAAATCACATTAGGAAGCTGAAAAATGTAGGTCTAATTGTTCAAAAATCACCATGTGAAAATAAAACCCTGCCACATTTTTTTCCTTAACATTTGAAACCCATATAGGGGAAACTCTGTATGGCATATGTGAAGTGAAGAAATTCCTGATAAATATTTACTTGATAAAAGGTAAACCAGTACGGTTAAAGAACCAAACTTGTAAATAAGAAAAAGCACCAACAAGATTATAATTTGTACTGTTAAGAAATACATTAAAGTCATCCAAAGATGAGAATGAGTCATTACGTATTCACATACAGTGTTCTGAAAGCATACAAAATTGATCAAGAAAGCAGGTCTTCAGAAACTATGAATCTGAAAAAAAAATATTGATATGGTACTAATAGTTAAACAGTAGGGATGTTGTGGCAAAATTGTCTTATTAGACATGTCAGTTTTAATATTTTTTCCTTCTAAAATTAGTGTGAAAATGTGACACTAAAGCTAAGAACATGCTCTCACATGAAATTAGATCACATGAATCCAAAGTAGTACTGTGGTTGTCATTCTTAGACCACTATTTGAAAAATAAGCTTTATTTTATTAAGAATCAGTCCGCCATTAAACCAGACACAAACTGCAAGGAAGCTGACGAAAGGTCTAAAATGCTTTTAAAAATAATTTTAAAATTATTCTTCAAGAAAATGACAAAAAAGGAGAATTCCTGGGTGGAAAAATAAGGAATGGTATTGGAAACTGATCAAGGCAACTTATTAAATAAAGAAACAGGTTTAATTAAGTAATTTTTCTGACTTAATCAGGCACTGAACGAAACACAAAGTCAGCCTCAGTGTAGCTTCAAGCACCAGCTATGATCAGGACAAGATGAAGGATTATATTGCTACTTTCAGTAAAACAAATGCAGCATCATAAGTTAAACTGAGGCAGCTCATATGGGTCTGATGTCTACATGTTTTACTTCTGTCATTCTGATATGATCCTACTACTGCAATAAAAAGTGACCCTCCCATGGGAGTAAAAGAGGAGTTAAAGTCATTATAAGTTGAAAAAAGCATGTATTTGCACAATTAAAAAAGATACAGAAAGAAATAAAACAGTGGAATTTAAAACCCTTTCAGTTAAGATGGGGAAAAAAGTAATTTATCATAAAATTTCTCATTCAGGTGGTGAAGACATATTGCAAACATGGAATACTTATTTTGTGTTGATTTGTAACTGAATTAGGGATATATTTTGCTGGGAACTGTTCAGGGCAATTGTTTTTAATACAAATGCTAATTTATCCAATTTGACTCTTTCTGGAGGAAAGTATAAAGAAATGTTTAAGAAATATTTTAATTTATTAATAAATTACTTCATCTAGCACTGACATCTGAGGAGTGAGTCTTAAAATGTAACTGAAAACAGTGTTAAAGATACAGACCTCAAAATAGCAGCTGACTAGTAATAACACTTGGGTTTTAAGCACATGTACTTATTGTTTTCTCTGATTTTAACCTGTATTTAAGCATCCAATGGGAATGCTCAACAGCCATGCTAAGAAACTACTTTCTTCAGGCCAGAGTACATGTATTCATTTATATTTAGTTTGAGCATCAATAAAAAAAGCAACTGAGAAAAATTTTGGATAAGCTTTTTTGTTTTGTGTAGCTAACAATGGAAGCTCATATTTATTTCAGAGTTAATTGTTTATCCAAACAAGGAGGAAGATATCAGAAAGATAGATTTAGATTTTTAGCTTGCTTTCTAGTAGCTTGGTGAGGGTGCAAAGCAGGAATAGACAAGTTGAAAGTTATGGGTCTTCCTTAATTCTTCTTAATGATTTCCCTTTGTTTGTCCTGGAAAGACTGGGGAAATATTCTGGCATCATGTTATCCTCACATGTTTTGTCAGGTGTGATTCCTTTAATGCAGCTGGTAGAAAAAAATAAATATGGAGGTCTAATAATCTGATAGTAGAGCCTGGAGTACTCATTACTTTCAGATGATGAACTGGTGATACTGGCAACGTACGTACTGACATCCTGCTCATCTAAATGCAGAGTGACTAATAAGAAAAAACCTTTGATTCTGGTCAGAGAAGAGGCCTGGATTCAGATCTTTACCCTGCTAGCCTTTGCACATACCTGTAGAAATGTCAGTGTCCTAACTAGTAACATATCTTTTTTTTTTTGGTTTTGTCTTAGTCTCTTATCAAAATAAACTTCAAAAGTTGCTAAACATCAATGTTTTCCTTTAAAAACATGCTAGGTTATCCCCAGTCATCCACATCCCACATACAGTATTATATTCATTTAAGTGAATGAACCTATGAGAAGATGGTTTCTAAGGCACACCCATTAAATGCAATAAGTTATTTTGTATAGTCTAAAGATTTCTTGACTCTATCTTTCTCAATGCTTGAAACAAAGTGTAATTGAGAACCTGGCATTTTCCATTATAGACATCTATTAAGGAAGCATGTCTCTGGTATAATTTAAAACAAAAAATAAAACAGCTGAGTTAGCTAGCCCAGCTGTTTTTACCAGTCATATTAGGAAGCCTTCACATTAACCACTCTGCTGCAAAATTGTGGGGGCAGCAACTTCCAGGAAACCGACAGTAGCAAACAGCATGGGGAGCAGCAATTACTTCATCCAGCACTGACATCTGAGGAGCGAGCAGCTGCCTGAAAGGCTGGACTTTGTGCCCTCCTGAGTTCTGACAAGTCTCAGAAGGTATGCTATCTGAAAGAGATTACAACTGAATGAAGTTTTGCTTCTATTTCACACAACTCCAATATAAGAAAGGAAAACTATCTTCACTCTGCTATTAGCCTCCGCTGGTCTGGAATCTATTTTTTAACCATTTCAGTCTGAGCAGTTCCACTGACTGAAGTAATCCAAACCTAAAAGATGAAAAAGCCTTTTGACAGTTTCCAATCTCTAAAACTTTCAGACACCCTGGAGGTGAATGTATTTTTAGAATATATTAAGGAAATACGAAACCTGACATGTTACATGCTTGAAGTAAATCCATAAAAATTATTTTCCAGAGTTCATCCCTTGTGGCCCAGTGGTAGTAGTAACAATGTAAATGTAGCACGGTATCTTTTAAAATCACTTTAAAACATACAATAATGTTGCAGAAATAATAAAAAGACATCTTCATGCACATCCTGATGTCTATCATAAGGCCAGGCGATAAAATCTTGGAAGAATAAAGGCAATTTAATAATTTCTGTAGGTCAATGAGTAGTAAACATTGGTATCCTGATAGAAAACTAGATTTAACACAGATGGGATAGGTTAAATGTTGAGTATATGTATGCCCAAGATCATAAATAACTGTCAGAGGCTTACAATAGATATAATCCTCAAAAGGACTTTTGTAAAACAGGAATGTGAGTCCCACTGAATCTCATTTAATTTCAAGGTGTGCTCTCAAGATTTATATTCCATTAAGTATTTACCATATGTGCTTCTCTGAATCAGATGGCCAGAATCCCTGTTGAATTGCCAAAGGGAAATTAACACATTTGCTAACCTGTAAATGTCTCTTGTTGACTTGGAAGTCACGCACTATGTGATCTATGGTTTGGAGGCTGCTAGTGGAATGGACATCAATTCATAACATCAAAATGAAGAGGAAAGAAATAACTTTTCTGTCAGTACCTTTGTCATTTCTGCTGTCAGCTGTTTCAGGACTGTCGAGAGAAAAAGAAAAATAAGGTTATTTCCCTGGATTGCAATGCAGAAGGAGAGGTAAATTTCAGTAATTAAAGCTGGCAAAAAATTTTAAACAGAGCCATTTCCACAGGAGAGTACCATGTAAGCGACTGGAAACCTCATGGGATTTAATCAGCTTCACTCAAATTTAATAGAAATAATTAAAGCAAAGTTAAAAATAACTACCCACTTTAAAGTTTCATGTGGCAATGTAAGTCAAGATGGACTCAAAAACACTATATCTACGTGGCTGGGTTCAGACAAAATGGCCAAAATTGGTGTTTATTATTTTTACATATTGTTTATGTATCCTACATAGTACATGTGTCAGACCCTGACAGGCTTTCTGTCTTTTTCTTCTTGCTTGCTATTTGTTGTTGCTGTATGTGCCCCTATGCTGCGTTTCTAAGTTCCAGTTTCTCACATCCTGTTTACATACCTGAAAATTTTTGTGGCTGTCTTAAAGGTACACGACTAAATCTTTAAAGTCAACTAACTCATCTGCAGACCTGCTGCAGAACCCAACAGTTTTGTCTTTCATATGATAATATTCATCCTGTATTGCATTCATCATACATCATGGGTTTTATTAATTATTTTTTTTAATACCATGAAAAAGATTTTCAACATTGAATAAAAATGTTACAGCAATATCAGATCTGATTCAAAAATCAAAATGGTTAGAATTTCCATTCCCCAAAAAAGTGGACTTTTCATCCTGTTTGGGAGCAAGTCCTGAATTCTGAAATGCCAGAGTATCCCACCAAATTGAATATTCTGCTCTCTGAACATCTCCGAATTTTAATTTCTCTATGGGATTATTAAGGTTTTAATCATTCTCAACATTCTTTTCCAAATAAGCAGTCATGAAACTTGAATGATGCATACAGGCAGCGTATTCACAGCATATGGAAACGTTGCAGAGTATGATGGCCACATCATAGAACACCATCAGGAAGGTCTAGAGTAAAGGCTAAAGAATGCTGCAGCATTTTCCCTTTGTGCTTTTACCATGATACTTGTCACGTCATGCTTTCTGTATCAAGATTTCTAGATTCTGCCTAATACAAAACCTATTAATGTAAAGGAATGAGAAATTAAGACAAGTTTTTATGATATTATGGTATGTCATATTTCTAAATTTGGAAACACCTTAGAAATTACAAAATTATTTTCATGGTCCAAGACTAAATTTGCATACCTCTCTAGGCTAATTTATTTATCAAAACTGTACCATGAATCCTCACCTACATTTGATTCTACACTGAGAATTTGATTCTACAATTTATTTCCCTCCAACCTGCTTTCTATGGTTCCAAAATTCTTCGGCTGACTTTTTTTCTTTTAATTTCAAAACATTTCTTTCCTTCTTTTAGTCCTTTACTCACCTTTTTTTCAGCCGCTTAGTGAGGGCAGCTAGTTTAGCATTTTTCTGCTAGATCCTCTCTGCCTCCTCGCATGCTTCTGGAGAGCTTCCCTTTCTCAGGAGGCAGTTCTCCATCTCAAGGGCATTGCTTCTCCAGGTCTTCCAGGGCACGCTGCAGGCGGCTGTTCTGCTCCAGAAGCCAGCTGCATGTGCCACCAGGAAGCACCCAGTCCTCCCCTGCAGACTCTGGCACCTGGAGCTGAGCATCTGCCACAGCCTTGTATTTTGTCTGCTGACAAGCGCTGTGGTTTTTGGGGGCAGTTTTGTAGTGCCAACTGGAAAGACCAAGGCTCTATCTGGCATCTGGTCGCTGCCAGGCCCCAGGGCCCATTTACATCAAGGAGCAGGAGCTTTGTATCTCTTGAGGGCCCTGGTGTCCCAGAGGGTCTTTGGACTGGGCCCTGCAGGGGGGAGACGGGCAGCTTGCCCCCAGACTGCTCCAGGATGTACTTTATGAAGAGTCCCTCTCGAGCTGCAGTTCATTCTGGAGGTGGCAGATGCAGGCAGGCTGGTAGCCACCCATATCCTGGTGTAGCTTCTTGAGGACATCCCGGAGCTTGTGCGGGCCACCCTACAGCTTCTGCTGGGTGTCACCACCTCATCGGCCAGCTGCCTCAGCTCTTGCACCTCATGGAGCTCAGCCTCCTTCCAGCACAGCATCTGGTGGGTCCCTCCTGCCCACTGTTGCTGGTTCAACACCTGCAACTGCTGCGAGCGGCTGCCGCGTGCCACAGGGCCCCAGCCCGCACCATCCTGCATCATGTCCGAAGGGATGTGGAGCAGGTTGTCAGCCGCTGGAGGCTACTGCCAGCAGCTACCAACAGGCAAGATCCCTGGGCCTGCAGCCCCTGGCCCCTGGCAGCACCTGCCTCCCTTCACTGTGCAGGAGCAGAGAGAGCACCTGCCATGGGCCCGGGGAGTGCAACTGTGGCCTTACGTGTGTGTCCTGGCCCTGAGCACACAGTGGAGGGGTGGGGGAGTGCAGCTTTATATGGAATATCCTGGCCCTTGTGCAATGGCCTGTTTGGTGGATTGACTTTGGCTGGCCACCACGTGCCCACCAATCTGCTCTGTCACTCCCCCTCCTCAACAGGACAGGGAGGAAGAAAATAAGATGAAGGTGAACTCATGGGTCAAGCTAAAGGCAGTTTAATAAAGGGAAAGCAAAGACAGGACATGGAAGCAAAGGGAAACAAAAAGATTTAAGTCTCTACTTGCCATCGGCAGGCAATGTCCAGCCACTTCCTGGGAAGTAGGGCCCCAGTGCACACAGCGGTTACTCTGGAAGACAAATGCCTTAATAACATTAATGTTCCCTTCCCTGATCCTTTCTCTTAGCTGTTATTGCTGAGCACAGGGTCACACGGTATGGAATATCCCTTTAGCTAGTTTGGGTCTGCTGTCCTGGCTGTGTCCCCTCCCAACCGTTTGCCCACCCTCGGCCTGCTGGCCCTGGAAAGATCTGGAGAGACAGCCTTGGTGCTATGTGAGCACTGCTCAGCAGTAGCCAAAACACTGGTGTGTTATCAACATCTTTCTAGCTACAAATACACAGTATAGCCCTATGAGGGCCTCTATGGGGAAAGTTAACTCCATCCCAGCCAGACCCAGTACAGCAGTGAATAAATATCTTCACGTGCTGTTAGTCAATTTGTCTATTCAAATCTCACCTAGATGTGTTTTTTTTGAAGACTGCATTCTGTATCTGTACTAGCAGAAACAACTGCAGGCAAGAACTTTGTCAAGACTGTATGCAGAGCTGCAAGAGATCTTTGTTTTCCTCTGGGACATAACTCACTGTTGACACC
>JAVJGJ010000059.1:19673693-19710899 GCA_035590215.1 Microhierax caerulescens | reverse complement strand
GGAAGGGAAGGGAATGTATGCAAATATCTAAGGGTGAGTGTCAAGAGGATGGGGCCAGGCTGTTTTCAGTGGTGCCCAATAACACGACAAGGGGCAATGGGTGCAACCCAGGAAGTTCCATCTGAATAAGAGGAAAAACTTCTTCATTTTGAGTATGGCAGAGCACTAGAACAGGCTTCCCAGAGAGGTTGTGGAGTCTCCTTCTCTGGAGACATTAAAAACTCACCTGGATGCAATTCTGTGCAGCCTGCTCTGGGTGAACCTTTTTTAGCAGGGGGCTGAACTAGATGATCTCCAGAGGACCCTTCCAATTCAGACCATTCTGTTATTCTGTGAAAAGAAAACAAAAGAAAACAAAAAAACCCAGCCACACTTGTCTTTGATATATTGTCAGCAAGGATTCACTCGGAGTCTATCTTTTATCTGTAATGTTACACTGTTATTCTGATTTAAGAAATCGCATCCACAGTGCTATAGCCCAAATTGTACCTAATTATAGTGATATAACTCTTAATGCTGTGTGGTTATAAGCAGCTGAAATTGTCCAGGGTTATAATGGTGTTGTGGTCAAAAACACCCATGGAATTTGTTATTTATTTTTTTTACCTGAGGGACTCCAGCAAGCAGATTTGCAAAGGGGTTAGCAAACCATGGTGTCAGCACAATGATTAGGGGCTATGAATTGCTGACAGAGGGGAAGCAAGTGGCTCAAAGTAGAAAGAGGATGGAAAAACTCTGCCTGTGAAAGAGCAGGGGGTGATCAGAGGGAAGTTATTTACTGCTCTTCAGCCATAAGGCAATCTCAATTACTTTGTACTGACAGCATGAAGCTGAAAGGCATTGTCTGAGACTGGATGCACGCATTTGTAAAAAACACATTTTCAAGTTTACATTAGCAAATGTTTAGAAAAGCACCAGAAAGGCACCCCTAAGGTTGGCTTTTAAACGATCAGGGGATATTTGATTTAGAAATTAAACCTGTCTGCATTTTTCAATCAAAGGCACTCAGTACTGAATCCATACATTCCTATGGCAGAGCCACAGTGTTGCGTGCGCAGAGGTAAGCTGCAGCCACTGCCATTTACTTGGGACATGCCTGGGCTTTGTGCAGCATTTCTGAAAATCAGGTGGCCTCAGTGAAAGGTGAAGCTGCGCTGCAGCCTCTCTTTAATCTACTTCTGCAGCTCTCAGCTTCATGCCCTTGCTTCGCTTGGTTTTGGAATTATATTCATTCAAAATTCAAGTGGCAGGTGTATCGATTATTTCTTTCATATCATGGTAATTCATTGGTACTAGGACTGCTGTTAAATGTGTTTAGTTTGAAGGAGTAGAGAATGACAACACATGTAGTCCTAAGATTTGACACGCTCTTTCAACTAGATAAGAAGACAGGCTAAATCACAAATACTGCAGGGCAGCTTGTTCCCAGCTCCAATATTTGTTCACAGCAGGAGAGGTATCATGTCTGTGACAGAGTTCATGGTCACTCTCAGAAGAAAGATTTTTATAAAAAACAACTTTGAAAAAAACATTTAATTGTCAAAAACATCTATGTGCTTCTGCCAAGACACTTTACTTCCTAAGGTGGTGCTCCTGAAAGTGACATTTAGCTTAACAGATCTCACTTTCACTTTCTTTTGGTGTACACATCATGGCGTTTCCCACTGATTGCCAAGCTGCAGATGGCTATATTTGGATTAGTGTGTCTTTTTTAGAACTCTGATCTTTCTGTTATCAGCATCGTTAGTACAAATTACAGGACAATCTTTCTTGTCCCCTGAGAGTCACTAAGGGAATTATATGAGCAAATTAGATCAAAGCTAAAGCTTAAATATGATAAAATACTAATAACACTTCTTGAACAATGTTTCTTATATTAAGAATATGGCAAAGAAAATATATAGCCACTGTATTAGAGGTATAATTTTTAAACTAATCTCATGAATAATATGCTAACCTTGGTTCTTTTTATAATGCCCTTTCATTTTCATCAGGAACAGACTTACAAAATTTGAGTGCTGTAATTAAGGTAAATGTGTTTTTCAGGTAAGTAATCCCCTTTTGTTTATGCTTACTAGCTATATATTGACTGTTCTCATTTGTATTAGCATACAGGCACTGTATTTTAATTAAGTAAATAGAGTTTCCAATTAGCAAACCTTAATGCTTCACATATTTGGACTAAGCATTTGAAGTTCTCCAGGAGCCTTCTTTATCGTTCAAGTTAGTTTTACATACTTGTCATGTGCAATTAGATAGCTCCACTACCAGTTTACTCAGCACTCATTCAGTGACAACATGCAAATCAACTGAAATATTTATTTCCTTTTGCTATTAACAAAGACGTACACTATTAATTGAAATCAGGAAATATTCAAAGATCCTAACATGTCAAATTATACATTGAAAGGCAAATTAATTATATACCTATTAAATAGCTTCTGATATATATGAAAGTAATTTCTTACTCAGATCCTGCTATAACAAAACATTTCAGCATCAAGAAGTTTGAAGCTCAGCTCTGTTATCCATAATGAAACAGAACTGACATCTGTCAGCAAAGACCTGCCAGCATAGGAACCCCCCCTGTGCCGAATTACTTCTATAATTTATCTAAAACGTACTGTGAGTTAGCCGCACTGTCACCTGGAAACCCAAAACTTAGATCAGACTTATCTGGGAAAGATGTTAAAAATGGTGGTAGACGTGCTTGTCAGACTCACAATTAGTACTAACTTCAGTGTGTCTGCGTTGCCCTGGCGGTGAGCCTTTTGCAAGTCGCTATGGACAGCGCTAGATAAGCGGGAATGCTCAGAAGTGTTCAAGAATGTCCAGGTGAGCCCACCTTCCCATTTTAAGTTTGATTTTCCCTAGTTCCAACGGGAAAAGCACAGATCTGAGTAAAGACACCGAGAATTAGAGTAATTCTTTTTCTTCTATTGCCATTTCAAAGTTAGACATTTTTCCAAGTCAGATGTTTGAAATTAAACTCCTGATAGGTACAACATATTTATCTAGCTATCAAAAATTTGGTTTGTATTTGCAGTTGGGAATAATTATACTATGGCATAAACTGCCCCACCACAAAATACCACAGTGTTCCCATGTATGTTTTTCTAGAGTAATATGCAAAGAGTATAAAAGGAAGAAGTTATTGAGCAATGTAGATTGTGCTTTCAGTCTTTGGATAGAAAATAAAGATAATAAAATATTCTATTATACCTGCCTGTAAAATAGAGAGACAAACATGATAAACAGTAGCATTTCTGATCTGTTTCTCTACTCCCCACCACCCCAATATGATGCATGGTCAAATAAGAGAATTATAAAAAATTTTAGAACAACACCACAGAATCACAAAAACACATTCTTCTTTCTTTAAGGCCAACCATGCATTAGTAATGGTGGACCCAATGAGATGTGGCTTATCTTCCTAGCTGCTTATTTTAAATTACTAACAAATTGTCACACATAGATTAGTGCATTATGTGACATTGCAAAGCCTCAGTTCTACGGCATGGTGAGCAACATAGGAAAATGAGTTTGTCACTTTTTGCTTTTGAATTATTTTTTCTGTTGCTTGTATTTACATACATGTTTCTTCAAAAGCTGATAAAACTGGGTCCATTCAACAGAATGTCAGATATGGTAATCTGACCTATATAATTTTAAAATGTACACCATTATTGAATAATTAAGTGTTCCCATATATCTGATGATAGCAGCTTCTTACTACCAAAATCATCATGACTCCAGAATTTTGCAAAGGAAAAGACAAAATTTACAAAGGAACTAGAATGACTGATTAGAAGAAGCTTGAGAAACACCGCATAAGTATACCATCTGAGGTCAAAATCCACAAAACTGAGTGGATATGTGCCGGTGGTCAGGCAGATAATCACCCCAAAAAATGTAGCATAAGGTTGTTATAGGCACGATCTTATATACTAATCATGACCATAGAACATAATGAGCATTTGATCAGTGGGTTCATTTAACCTAGAATAATGGATGTACTTAGACTAGTGAAGTCACCTTCAATGTGATTTGCATTTGATTATTATTTTAGCTTTTTTGATTTAAAAATGTAAATAAGTATCCATGACAAGCTTGAGCCACCTGGATGTAATTGCTGTCATCATTCAATTCAAATGCTGTTCTGTCCAATACAAAATATATCTAAAAGATACAATATTTCACCTATCAAACAACAGGATTTGTACAAACATCACTGTTTCTGCGAGCTAAATGCAGAGGTGAAAAGATTAGCTTAGCAATCTCAAAAGCCAATAGAGCAGAGTCCTGGCAGAAAATACTAATTTTAAAGCCCAGTATCTGTCATGAAGGACAAGAGGACAGGAGCTTCTGGCAGCACTGTTCTCTCAGTAATGAGAGCATTAGCTGATCATAACTGTTCAGCATGTCACGATGACAGAAAAGAGCACTTGGATCTCACAGAGCTTTACAGTTGACCTCCATCCAGAAAGAAATTGGCAGTCACCGGAGATCAATGCTGGACAAACACAAAATACTACCTACATGGGGCAACTGTATTTTGTTGTCACTCCCATTTCCATTTCAGCCTGTAGTCCCACACAGAGTATATTACAGTAATTTTATCTCAAACTCACAGAGACGTAGATCACTGTGGCAAAGGGTACCTTGAAGTAAAGAGGTTGTGCTCTCCTTGTCGGTCACAGCTATTATGAGCTGTGTTTCAGACAAACACACGTGCTGTAGTGGTGCACCTTGGATATGCCTGCACGGAGATCCCCAGGCTGGGTCTGGCTCATTTAGGTTCAGAACTGGAAGCGACGTAGCTACAGTGCCTGGACTAATCATCCTCCTCTCCAGGAGCTGCTCACAACGATAGTCATTGGGCAGTCAACACAGCGCTGACACAGGTATATTGTTTCCATGAGCCAAGTGTTTCCATGAGTGCAGACAAGCTAGTTCACTTAGAGCTAGCTCTATTGCTGGTAGAGTGTTGTATCGGATGGAGAAAGCAAGACATTTATTATGAAAAATGGCCATTTGAATAAGCCAGTAATGTTGGCCTAACCCATCTGGATGTGACCCATCAAACCAAACAGCAACTTTTAAATGACCCACAGTGGTGAAATAATCCATATAGCTAGAAAAGCTCTCAAACAGTAATAATAAATTCATTGTGCAAGAGTTTAGACACACTGATAATAGCAAAGAGCCTTGCATATGGTGCATAGGAGATGGACTTGTTTTCATGACGTCTGACAAAACCAAAAGCACCTCGTTTCTGTACTCTTGCATATGGCATAAGGGTATACTAGACGTTCAAGCAAGACAGAGAAGGAAGAATTGTTGTTACTGTAGTTGGCGGGTGGGTGGGGTTGCAAGTCTCCTGGTTCACATATGACCATCAGAGTGTAAATACACACCTGCAACTGTGGAAGCTGGCTAAAGTCTGAATGGTTTCAGTGGAAAGAGTTTTATGCATACATTGTACAAAACATTCAATTATCTGTCAGTCTGTCTATGCAAACCTTGGCTGTACAGAAACTTAAAATCAAAGAAAGCTGGATCCATTATGTGAAAGAGACATTGTAGTCCCAAACTATCACTCACTGTCTGAATATCACATGCAGAATGTGCCATGCTAAGAGCAAAAAGCTTCAACTACTTGTCAAAATAGCCATGACACCCCCTTCACATTAAGCAGAATAGTGTACTGTCAGTGAAAATTACCCAGCACAAGTCACCAATACCACCTAGCTTTTCAGAAGAGGAATCTAGAAATTTCTATGAGCCAAGATCCTGGGCAGAAACTTCCAAAGAAATCTAGCTCTGAGAATGAGTCTACAGCTCTCACTGCATAATGGTAGTTTCAAGTCTCCCTTCTGTCTTTGTTTAATCCAGCCCAAATCCTGTACAGTCTCCATTCTTCCTGCAAATCAGGGGTTCCACCCTTAACAAAATTATAAATGTTATTAACATTATTAACCACTGACCTTGGACTAATCTGTGTAAAGAGCCACATCTGCGGTCACTGGCATTTGTATTCCTGAGAACCATAACAAGGTGAAAATAAAGGAACTGAAGATATATTTTGTGTCCTTTGCTTGTTCCTATTGAACTAATTAATGCACCATGTTCTTTCACATGAAAACAACCACTGGGAAAAATTATTCCATGGTGGCTCAATAGCTTGCAGTGGTTTCTTGATAATTTGCCCCTTTCTGGCATAAGAAACACAGACCTTTGATTTTGCTTGAATCCTTCGGAGACTGGAAGGTAAGGGAATTCAGCCTAGTGAACAGATCCTGTTTTGCTTTTATTTAGTATTATACTCAGCAGGTCTGCTCAACAAGAAACAGGTATCGTTTGCATTCATGAGAAATAGATGAAAAATAAACTGACATTTTCTTTTAAATGTACACAGGGTAATATGATTTTTCTGTTGGTAATGCAACTTTCTTCCTTTTCAGCTGTATTTTTTACAGCAATAAGATAAATTGGCATCACGTTTTATCTTCCATACCTTCTCCTTAGACTGCAAGTACAGACTATGGATAGTGTTTTTAATAAAATGCTACTATTCTATATGGAAAATTTATGGCTTCTTCATAGTTTAGGATGCTTATGAATGGGACAATTCATTTTAAAATATACTGGTTTTCTTATGCCAACAATTTTAAACAAATAGAATAAATAAATAATGTCCAATTTCTCCAGCTACTTTAATTTGAAACATAAATTTAAACAGCACAATCTTTTCCCATCTATTTAAATGGATCAGGGGCTGATGCTTCATTTTGCTTCTTTCTAAACACATTAAGGGAGAAATACAGATTCAGGTAAATAATAAATGGTAGTCACTGCTAACTAATAAACTAATCAAGGACTCTCATTACAAAATTACTGTCCCTCACAAATCAGAACTTGAGTTCAGTGCTGTAAACATGTATGACTGCAAGAGACCTAAGAGCAACTTGGAAGATCAGTCACACGTTTGCATGTCTTAGAGTGTTTTAAGACTGAATCCTACAGCCTAAAATAAAACACTAGCATCGGGGCTTCACATTCAGAGTGGATGCCATGCTAGAGCACTGTCTTACACTTCCTATATCTAGTTTTCCAGCCTTTTGAGGAAGAAAAGCTGCTGTTGTACTCCAAAGAAAAGCTGCAGAGACACTGGATTGAACTATTCCAGTTCTAATTGACCTGTCTAAATACTAACTTAGGCAGGGGCAGTTGTATTTAATTATTCGGGTTTGCACACTTTGCCTATGAATGAGATCCAGAGAGCTCATGTAGGTGCTTAAAGGAGTAAGTCATGCATTTTCAGGAAGTCTATTCAGAAAGCCAGCAACCTCCAGCTGTAGCCAGCCAGTTTTGCAGCATCTGTATTAATCACCTATGTTCTGAATCACAGATATTCCCTACGCACCTTTCACAAGTACTCAAAGACTGTAACAGTATAGATATGTTAATATAGTGATACCTATATTAAATCATCCTGCTCACTGGGCATTTTCAAACCTTTCGAAGATACAACAAAAGCAATAAGCTCAGCAGAAAGCACTGCCTTACTAGCTAGTGTCCCGGTCATGACAGTCATTTGTCAGGGAAGGGGAGATCCGTGTTCCACCCTGTATTTCACGTTACTTGGATCCTGGTCACCAGAAAATAGATGTTAGAACAAAATGGTAGGAACCCTTATTCTCATGCCTCATGACAGAGTGGCATGGTTTTATTATTTGTTCTTCTTCTGACACAGCCCCAGCAGGATCAATGTGGGTGGTCCCACAGGTATTCTCCAAGCAATCGGTTAGGTAGCTTTTCTGGGAACTGAAAGACATACATTTGTCAGGACTGCTGTCCAATTTTCTGGCTAAATGCTCTAGCCACTAATACATTAGCAAGAAAGAGCTTTGCACAGATACACATGCCCTCTCAAAAGAGTATGGGTATCTACAGTAGATACAGGTCTGTTCAGATAGCAGCAGGAAATGGAGTTTCTACTTCAGGGAACAGGCCACCTGTAAGCTGGAGATAAGTAACACTCTTGGTTCTCTGTGTCCTTCATGTTCCCTGACAAACATTTTCCAGTTTTGTCTCAAAAAGCATGGAGGAGACATCTGGCCAGTGCTGCTTGGAGCAATAAGCTGCTGCAGCATGGACACATCTGGGTGGTGCCTTCTACATCATTCTGTTGGGGTCAGCTGACTCTGCAGGAGGCTCCCAAGGAGACTCTGTCACACTGATTTTCTCATATAGGTGTTAGCCACACATCCTGGTTTCAGCTGGGACAGTGTTAATTTTCCTCTCAGTAGCTGGTGCAGCGCTGTGGTTTGGATTTGGTGTGAGAACAATGCTGACAGCACACAGATGGGTTTGGGTGTTGCTGGGTGATGTTTATACTAAGTCAAGGGCTTTTCAGTTTCTTGGGCCCTGCCATCAGGAGGGCTGGAGGGGCACGGGGAATGGGGGGGATGACACAGACACAGGACACAGCCAGGATAGCTGACCTGAACTAGCCAAAGAGGTATTCCATACCATAGGATGTCATGCTGAGTATATAAACTTGGGAAGAAGGAGGAAGTGGGGGGACGTCCAGCATTACGGCGCTTGTCTTCCTGAGCAATAGTTATGTGTGATGGAGCCCTCCTTTCCTGAGGATGCCTTAATACCTGCCTGTTGATCAAAAGTAGTGAATTAATTCTTTGTTTTGCTTTACATGCATGCACAGCTTTTGCTTTACCTAAGAAATTGTTCTTATCTCAACCCTGGAGTTTTATATTCCGTTCCAACCCTCTTCCCTAATCCTCTGGGCAAGGGTGGAATGAACAAGCGGCTGCATGGTGCTTGGTTGGCCACAACAAGGAAAACATGCCTAAAGTAGCAATTAATTTGTTGGCTTTTGTGATATTTGCTCTCCCATGCACTTATTTTTATTTGTCTTTTGTTGCCTTTGAGATTTTATTAAACTATAGATTTGCAGCAAGTAGTAATTATTTTATTAAATATCAGGATATAGTCTCATACTGCAAGCCCTGGAGAGACAACATTAAAAATTTATATTTCTGGTTGTATGTAGGAAGGTCCATCTGCTTCAGCCAAGCTTTGAAGAGAGGTTGGTGATTTGAGGTATAGGCTGCTGTATGAGCTTTTAGCATTTCAGTATGGGCTACAGCATGAAGGAATGACAGGCTGATATTGTATTTGGGGTCTGTAATTTTAAACAATTGGCAGGACACTTACAGTCCACAACCTGTGTTAGACCCTTTATTTCATTGCAAACCTAAGGAAAAAGTAGAATAAACATTCTCTTTTTTAATAATATTGCATCACTCTAGTAGATAAGGCAAATAGTCTATCAAGGCTATTATTTTACCTCTATTCATGACTTAAACTCTTGAAAAAATACGCGTGTACACATGTATATGTGTTGGGGTGGCTGGATAAATGTGTAAGTGAATATTTATTGTGTAAACATGTTACACTTGGCCAACCATGTTTAATGCTCTGCACTGATCTAAGACTTGTCATCAGCGTTATGGGATTGCAAGTCCAGTTAGAGAAGGCATCTGTGTAAAGTATAGACTAATTTGATTTTCTGTGAGATTTGTTTCTTTGACTTACCACTATATATAACACTATATAGAATCAATAAAACCCATAATAATGGAGTAGAATCTGGATGACCAACAGACTTGCCAAAATAACTCGAAGTGGGAAATCATGTTTCTTGTAGAGGCCATTTTGGCTTAATGGTATTTGGTATCTTTAGCAACGATCTGTAATATAACTATTGCTAATAAAATCCAATGATGACAAAAAAAGTGTTCACTAGACCACAACAATAAGAATAAGTCATTTATATGAATCTAAGATGAAAAATGTATATTTGCATATTAGGAAGTAAAGTCATCAAGGCAACTGATTCATACACAGCCATTTTTCTATAAAATTACATAGGTGAAGGGAATGCACATAGAACATATCCTCTCATCATGGCTAGGAGGGGTATCATGGTACACCGAGATATGAGGTACATACCTTATACACAGAAAGGTATGGTACACAGTCAAAGCATGACTAAATTTGGGTTATCTGAACAGAAGCATAGATCTGGGATAAATCCAGAGAAGAGCATTAACAAGTAGTAAAAATGAGTCCCACGGATTACTCTGTCCAGCTCTGGCAGTCATTCAACACAAAAGGTGTGTTGAAAAATGGGATGACATTCAGCAAAGAACGACAAGACAGATTTTTAAGTTCCTCTCTCCTCAGGGCAATGAATCTACTCTCGCATTTGTACCTGCACAGAGCTGCCACGCAAAGGGATGTACCACCCACAAACATTACTTTAGTCATAAAATGAGCCAACTACTTTTCAAATCCAGCTCTGATATTTATTCTATGACTTCCCATGGCTATGAATTCCACATGCTGAGAATAGATACATCCATAAATAACCTTAATAACTACTGTTGAAAAGTAGGTGTTTAGGGAGTTTTCAAAATATATTTTATTTACCTGACATACGGTAGGAGCTCTATTGTGTGCAGGGAATTTTCATAGACTTTAAAACTTGCAATGTAAGGTATTACAAACCATAATAGCCACAGTGAATATACCCAGCTTCTTCTAAAAAGCAATGAGCTAAAGTATCTGTCTGCTGTACGGAAAGGTCGTTAAATATATTTTTATGTGGTATCTCATAACAGCGCCACATTTATCAATTTGTAATATGTTATAATGTTAATATGGGAATGCACACACAATTATAAATGATATAAAAAGAAGTTACTGTGTACATAAATTAGATAGGTTTTGAGTGATAATTTGTCCTTAATAAAAAAAAAAATCTATAATATGCTGATAAAAGCAAGTATTGGGAGCACAGTAATTTTCTTTGAATGAAAAAAATTGCCTAGTTGAAGAAAATGTTGACAGCTCATCTAATGTAACTTTAAATAATAAATAGGCATTCTGCAAGAAGATAACAATAAAGGATGTAAAGGTAAAGCATAACACGATGAAGGAATTAAATTGAGACATAATAGAATTTTCTTAGGCCAATAACTTCTGTGAATTTACATGGTAGACCCTGTGCAATGTTTAAGTGTTAATACATTCAATGTGTGTTCACTGCATGTTTCCATACCATTAAAAAAGGTCACTTCTGGAAGTTTCAAATGTAAAACAGCATGGAGAAACAACAGGGACACTTCTGCTTCAGGGGAGACAAAAGATACTGTAAACTATAGGATATAGAACACAGATGAAGTAACAGTAAAAATTCAAAATATTTAGATTTTATTTCACACAACTAGCAAAGCTCATGGCTTTCTTCTGCACCTTCATGGCTTTCAGAGAAGCTAAACAGCTCTGTAAGTTTGGTAAGCTGCTTCAGACTAGCTTTGCTCAGTCATCAGAAAGGCTCAGATAATCTCTTAAAACTCTCTGTTGCAGGGCAGCCCGTCCTCTGCCAGTGATGCCATGCTGTGCAGCAGCGTCAGCCCTTGCCTGTCACCTGCCCAAACCTTCAGCGGCCCACGCAGCCCTGAGCCTACAATCTCTTAGCCTGGTCAGCTAAATGTAGCAACACTGAAAATTAAGTTTTGAAAACAGGGGTCCTGGCTTGGGACCTTTCTGATGTAGGCATAAGGAAATGTATTCTTCGGACAATAAAATCAAATGGGAAGAGAGATGTGAGGTATTTTCAGAATTTAATTACATGAAACTCTGTAAATACCATGTCTTCATTTTTTTTATTATAAAACGCTTGTTACCAGCTTTCTTGGAGACCAATGTAATTCAAGATGGCAGGACTTTTAACGTAGGCAAACTGCAGACATTTCTTTTTCTCAGTGTCTCGAATAGCAGTTCTCAAGCCTGTCCATGCTGCTGAGAAAGGCAACTTTGGAGAAAGAATAATTAGAAAAGATGGATGTGACGAGGACAGCAGTATCAGCAGGTTAGAAAAACATTGTTTAAAGTAATTCAATTTCATTCACAAATAGGACAAAACTCAGAAAACACAGACACATTGTGATCTACACAATATTTTTCAGGGAGGAAATGACAGCAGTACCACGTGAGTTAATATACTTATGACTGGAGTTGCAACTCTTCCATCTGCAGGGTTGTTTTTTTTTCCCTTTCTCAGTCAGGAAGCATTTAAAAGCAAAAAGCTGCTTACGCCTAATACCAGCATCTCTGTCACAGAAATGCTGACAGACCTCTACCAATTGCAGAGAAGCAGTCACTACCGTGCGAGTATAAAACTTAGCCCATGAGCACAAACCCTTTCCTGGCAGGCTCAGCGTTCGCAGCGGAGTTTCTCAATCACACGGCTACAGTCCATTGGAACAAGATGTGCCGTGTCCCATCTCCTGCTGTTTTCAGGAACTCAGGGTGTGATTCTGCCCTCACAGATGGGATGGATGTACACCCCTCCATATGGATCATGGTGTTTGCACTTGCAGAAATCTACTTCAGCTGTCTTTTTTTAATGCATGCATATTTCTATGAAGGAAAATTCACAAGGTCTGGTCCTTTTTTAGCCTTCATTTGCAAATAGCATTAATACTCTCACATGACACTTGGTTTTTTTTTTTCCCAGAAGATGATTAAGATCATCTAAGCAGCCTAACCTTGACTACTCTGAAAAACTAAGCAGCTCTGTGTTTCCACAGTACTTTGATAAGAAACATAGAAATTTCAATTTCTGGAGTGTATGATCCATGGTATGGACTTCTTTGGAGAATACCAGGATATAGACCTGGAATGAGTCAGAAGCCTACCCTGAGCCCTGTAGTCTACTCTGAAGTACCCAACAGGGAAGCCAGGTCTGAAGTAAGTTTACTGTTAAGTTCAGACTCCCCAGCATATACAGAAATGAATTACTCTCTCCCTGCCTGTTGTGGCAGTGTGCTCCCCTGACCCCACGCCACCCCCCCACCTGCTTAAGCCATAACCACCAATGGGGTTGTGATGGCTGCACCCAGCTTACTCTAGACTTTGGGTGACAGGTGGCAACGCAGTGGCCAAGGGCTGTCTGGAACCATGACCCAAACATCTTGCTGCTGGTATGCAAATATGACTGTAAGTCAATAACTTTACTTGATAAAGAGTGGACAACCCAAGGCCCATTGAGCTCTCCTGCACCACAGCAGACTGCATGCCAGGACCTCCCCTTGAGGAGGGACACCTCTCAAGGTTATTCCTAGAGGCTGAGGTATCCTTTGCTGCAACAGCTTCTTGGTAAGTGGTTAATAGCACGCTAAACTTCTGTGATGTAAAGGATTGATTGTGCATATACAACCCTTTAGACATAAACCATTGACCAAGTCTAGGACTAGGAGTGGACCCAGCTGCACCTAGGCTCCTCTGAGAAGTTTAGAAAGCAAAGAGGGTCCGTTCTGAATCTTGTGACTCAATGGGAGGGTCTCTCTGACTGTTTTGTGTGATCTTGTCCTCTATGCAGTAAATACTGGTGTACCTTGCTATTGAATCTTGTTAAACCACCGTCGCATTTACCATTGAACTTTAACTCACTACTTTATATCAATAAAGTTTATCGTTGCCTGTCTCTTATGAATGAAGTGCATGACTCCATGACACCTGTATTAAAAGGAAGGGTTCTGATGCACAATTTGTCATCAGCATAAGGTGATAAAACACATGATGTGTAATACACTAAATGCTGTACCACATTTCTGTACTATTAAATAGTGCCATGTGCTGCTTTCTGCAGCTTCTGTTTCACACTTCACAATGATACTTTTATCTCAAACCTACTGCTTGCTGTTTTTCAGATTTACTATACTAATTCACATGAATGAATGCATCATTGAGCCGATAGTTGATTAGTGACTAGTATTAATCCTTCTTATTCTAGGAATGATTTACCATATGCAAAAGGGAAATAGTTTCATTCATTGAAATGATTGCGTTTAATATCTTGCACCAAGTGCCTGGAAAAATTATGAATTAGAACTAAGGACAGGCCTCTTCATTTTGCCTGTGATAATTCAAAAGTCACTAAGATGTTATTGGTTCAGAATTGAGTGCTGTGGAGCTTTTATTTTATATATTAATTCATTTCACCTGCAGGAATATATAGGATGATGGAAAGTAAAATTAATAATGAAAAATAGGGTTAAATTGGAACAGACACTGGGAAGAATGAAAACTAAGCTAAGACAGTCTCTGTATATAAGCAGAGAGGAGAGAGAAGTGTGGGGGGGAAGCAACAGACATGTCAACTTTAAGCCTATATGCAGGGAAGAAAAGAATGGTGATGTCCAACAAGTAAGTTAAACCACAGACTTTCCAGTGAGGTTAGTTCTATCTCACAAAAAGTAGTGGTCCATGAAATTCACCACATTCTAGTAAACTACAATTAGAAGTAAAACTAGCACAGAACTAAGCCTTCAAAAGTTGGGGTTCGTCTTCTGTCAAAGTTTACTGCCTAGCTTTAATCAAAACAGTTGCTTTTTCTTTTAGTTCATCACTTATGAGTAAGGATTAAAACACTTCTGCTTAGAAAGGGTGACGAGGTCAAATCCACTAATAAGTGGTTAGGCACTACTTAAGCCCTATATTGCTAAGCCATTTCTTCCTGGCATGTTGACTTTGCACAGGACTTTTCACATCACATATGATCCAGTGATAAAATGCATTGGATGACTATGGGATTTTCTTGAACCTGCAATAAGGAAATGAAGAATAATGGTAAAATAAAATAAATTAATATCAGAGCATGCCAGAAAGAAGGAACTTGTTTATAACTAGCACTTATGTTGAACTAAAGAAATTATATTGAAGTAAAATAAATCATGCTAACATAGACATGCTCTATACACTCTGTCATGATTCACTGAAATAGGTGGATATTTAAAATTACTGTGCTTTATCCAGGTAACCATCCTACAAGTAAAACCACCCACTACCTTCTGTCACCAGTCACACCTGAAGTGCAGATCGCCCTACTCATTGCAAGCACCCTGTTGGAACAGAACAACGGCCTCTGGAGGAGTCCTTTTCTTCCAACTGTAGAAAGAGTGCTCAGGATGTTGCAAGACTAAAGCTTCGTGTGTTTTCTTTAAGAATGGTTAGTATATTTGAACTTAGTGGTAATTTAACACAGAAAAAAATTACAATGACAAAGTCTCTAGAGAAATGCGTGTTCACAGCTTTGCAGTTCCTTTCATAGCCAAGATACCTATGACCTGCAAAAAATACAGAATATGCTAAGTATACAGATAGTTCATTAGGTTTTGTTACTGGTTTTGTTTGAGTGCCTTGGTCTAAATCCTGATTCCCCTTGAGACTAACAGCAGCGTTCCACCTATCTTCAGGGCTGCTGCGAGTTACTCCACTGAGTCATGTTGCACCCCCAGATTGAATACTTCATACTAGCACTGAAGAAAGCTACACAACCTGAAATTATGGTGTGGCTGCACACTATTTCTGAAGTTATTAGATATACAAAACAATAGACAAAATCACCTAGAAACCTTCCTTTCAGAGGGCTCCATGTGAGTCCTCTTGCCTCCTGTTGTTTACTATTTAAAACAACATTACCATATTCACGATTGATTTTGCATTTGATAATAAGAGCCTGTTTAAACCTGAAGGCTGCTGGATTTCCATTTCCTTCGCAAACAGTAGTGATGTTGCTCATTTCATACATTATTGCAATAGCATTGACCATTTTGGGAGATGTTTGGGACGCGTGTCGCTATGTTTTACAAAAGGAAGTCAAACACTGTCTTCTGGGAGATAAATACATTCTCAGCAAGGAGCTGAAAAATGAAATTTAAAATTTATAATCCACCTAACTTGTATGAATGGGTGGGAATTTTCAGTTCTCCAAATCAGCAGTCATCCCTTTGATAAAGTGATGACTGATTAATGTATTTGGCTAGGCAAACATAAATTTTTGCTATGCAGCTATGTAAGACCATCTTCATTCACAGATTAATATGAAAACCTTAGGTCACTTTGGTATTTGTTTCAGATACAAGAATTCTTATAATGGTTGATATTCAACAATTTTATTACTATTTTATGTACCGTTATTATGTGATGCAGTGTTCTTATAATTTTGTTTTTTTCTGTTGTGGTTAATTATTCATTTCATCCCTGACTTAGCAAAGAGCTAAGTGCACATTTAACTTCAGGCATATTAGTTTCACAAGCTTTCCAAGACCAAGGTTTATAATTGTGCCAAGAATACTACTCAGGTTTTGTTTGCATTTCCCTCCAAATCCTAGGTTTATCCTTCATAATGGTAAGAACAAATTCCTGAATCTCACACAAGATTTACAGGCATTTCACAAACACCATAAATAACAATATAAAGCAAAATACAAAGACCTCTTTTTTTTAAAAAAAAAACCCACCATAAAAGTGGTCCTTCAAACTTAAGCATGTTGCCTGAGGAGCAAAATTCATCTACAGTATTCTAATAAAAGCAAGCACAAGATGGAAAGTAAATTTTATCTGGATGAAAACAGTTACTTGGATAAGAAGAAATTCTGCAAGCATGTTAAATGATAACAAAGGATTCAAAGGAACCTATTTATAAAATAGGAGGATTGCATTATGACAAAGATTTTGCTGAATTTACATTGGAGAAGCATGGAATATGCTTTGATATTTCAGAAATTGTTGTTTCTTTGCCACTTTACCCAGACTATTCTGAGACATATAAAATGTCATTCAGTAAAAAAAGAGCCAAATCAAAGATGATGATATGAACGAAGACTGCAGAAACAATATTGAAGAGAAGAAACAGCGGGCAAAAAGCTCAAGGGAAACCTTACACTGCAGCAGGTCTACAGAATTAATGATAACTGTTAATCATACCCTTTCTAACTTCAAAATGGTGTCTGCAGGAGCCAAGCAGTGTCAACCACAGCAACTCCTGCTTAATGGACTTGGTAGGAGTCATCAGACAGGATTCTGCCTGTGGTTGTGAAAAAAGTAAGTTTCCTGAAGGAAAATTAAAGTGACTCAATCTTCCAATCCCTTTTAAACTGTAGCATGCTACTGAAAATTTACTATCACAAAGAATCAGGTGCACATCTGTTCCAAGTACAATTACAAACTATTTCTTCAATTGTTCTGTAAACCCAGGATGCAATAAAGCTTTAATCATTAATTTAACATTTGCTAATAACGTATTTATAAGCTTTAGACACACTTCCTGAAAAAAATCCTGAAAAGGAAAGTTCTGAGGAACAGTTACATATTTTTCATTCCTGTTTCCATTTTTGGAAACACCTATGTAATGACTAGAACTTTCTGAATAATACAAATAGTCCTGAGTGTTTAAATGAACCCTCTTGGACCACACTCCTTCATTTTTCAAGAATGTCTATAAAGGTAAGTTTTACTGTGTCACAAGTGGAATTTGTAAGTGCAGGAATCCACCAGCCTTTAAATTTGATCTCACCCAGGTGGCTCAGATGTGTCAAGTTTTCCTTGACTCAGTATGAAGAAGGATTTCCACAGCTTCTAAGCATTTTTCAAAGAAATTACCTTTACAGTAAGAGTTTGGTGTTATCTTTAACCTACAGTTTCAACTAGTTAAACTGCTAAAACATACTGAAATATCAAAATCACTTACCATCAGGGAGAATTGGCTTGGGATTTTTTTTCATGGCATATTTGAAATCAAGACAACATTCTGGTTTTCATAGATGCTCAAAGGAGAAACTTTATTTAATTTAGCACTATTGTTAGTTTCTGTACCCTGTATTGATTAGTAAGAGGTCAAGTAAAGGATTTATACAATTCATATGTAATACCCAAACCTAAGACAAATTTGTCCTTTTTCCCACTGTAGATGAAGCCTTTCATTTATTTTTAGCAGATGAGATAGAAGTTAACACATTTCCAAGACTGACATAAATATAGTCTTTTTTTGTAGGCAAAAATCACAGAAATGTGAACTGGAATTGAACCTCTGGAGGTCACCTAGTCCAGCTTCTTCCTCAAAGCACCAACACTCCATTTGTCTGCTGCGGCATTGTTTAACCAAGTCTTGAAAAACTCAGTGAAAAAAACTTTGACTTTTTAGCTGAAAAGGAGGCTCAGAAAAGGAAAACAATAAAGACAGGGAAGATCTACCTAAGCTAAAGACCACAGCTGGCACAAAAGTGAGCAGGTATAAACCAGGCATAAGTAAATGCAGGCCAGGAATTCAAAGAAAATCTAGACTATCAATCAGAAGACACAAGTGATTCAGTGATATGAGACCCTCTTCCAGCAGCATGTTCCTGTTTTGGGAACTGTGACCACTGGGTGATGGACTATTAGACATTGCATTATCTATCTGCTGCTTTTATGAAAGCCGTGAAGCTAATGATGCCTTAATTTCCCTTGGGAAAGATAATTCACTTCTCCCCAAGAAAACTGAAAGTGAAAGAGCAGCAGCTTCAAAGGAAACACTTGCTGTTTGGAGACTCTCTTCCTTGTAGGAGGGTAAAAACACCATCTCAAAGTCTTGGGGATTGCTTTGCTTCTCTGCTCTCCAGAGAACTTGCAAAGTATTGGAACTATTTTTTTGTGCCAAATGTTACCCAGTAGAGGCACATTCTTCAAGCTGAGCCAAAGTTGTCCCTGGAACAGTCTCGAGAGGTTCTTCTTTAGGCTGTTTTTACAAAAACAGTTAAGATTTTCTTTCTTACAGCTTGTTTTGCTTTCTCTTGTACAAGCCAGACTCATACCTCAGTCTCACAATCCAGGTTAGACGCAAAGGTTAATCTGTGGGATAAATTTGCTGTACCCACCTTTCATTTCAGCAACAATGCTATTTTCTTGTCTGTTAAATTAACATTTCTTTAAAATGTTAATTTAAAATGTAAGTGAAATTAAAATTAAAATTTAATATGTTGAGAATACTCCTTCAGCTGGAGGCATGTTTAACATGAAGAAGAAGAGCAAAAGCATGCTAATGCTTCAGTCCAAGTGAATCTTAAAGTGCTGAAGTACAGGCCTCCCATGTACATCATTTGTTGACCCTGCAGTTTTGCAGGTGATTTGCATGTGTGCAGCAAGTCCAGCTGCCTTAAATGATGTGCAGTGAGATCACACTTCCATGCTGCATTGCCTGGAAAGCCAGTCCCTCTGCAGGTGAGAGGCAACGTCACTCGCAGCGGGAATACACCACATCAGGTGCATCCAGTGTCCTTACCATGCTCCTCCCTGAAAGGAACTTCCCTGTGCACTTAAAATTCTTGTATCCAGAGGAAAAGGAAGTACATGATTTTCTTCAGCTTTGGAGAGTTTTTGCAGACACGTGTGAATCTGTTTCTACTTTTTTAAAAAGCTTGGGAAACTCTACTTTCGTGAATTGCATAGAATTTTGATAGAATGTTACCTTAAAGCTACAATAGCTATCCATGAAATTTTGAAATATCTTACTAAAATTTGTGCTCTTCCGTATTTTTTCCTAAATGTTATTTTACAGTCCAATAAAAACCTTGTAATTTTGTGTTTATCAAAACATGGATCTTCAGTAAGTAGTACGATTGCTATTTTTAAACCATTTTAATCCATTTTTAAATAAAATTCCAGAAGAAAACACAGCAAATAATGTTAATTTCAAATCCTTTGAAACAAAAAGCTTTGAAATGTCAGCATTTTAATGTTGACTTTTTCTTTTTTTCAACCAAAGTTAGTTCCATGTCATTTAGCAAAGTAAAGTAGCAAGATCTATGTATTCTATCTATGCCAAAGTAGAAAAAATACTACTAGCAAAGCAAAAATTTTGTTTTCTGGTATTCTGCGCTGAAGGAAATGGTGGAAGACCTGTGTTTCATGCTTTCATCTGAAAAGAACCTTTTAGCATCACTGGACAGATGAAAGACCATTTATTTACTGTTTCTCCAAAACAGCAAGTGTCAATTGTTTTGAGGAAGATTTGTAATAGAGTTTATTGGGAGAAATAGGAACTGCTGGTAAGTAACATCCGCATTTTCTGCCTAGATTTCCCATGAGTTCAGAAAAAAACAGTCAGATTTACATATTTTAAATTTCCTTAGCTTTATGTTTTTTGATGTGCTAGCTGCATGGTATTAAAGTGGTTACACAGACAGTCCAGGGTCCTGGCTTTGAGGTTTCTGCAGTTTATAGCAGCCACTCATGAAACAGTGCGATCCACAGAACTTCAGTTTCTGGCTCTCCTGTGCACTGGAAAGTGAGAGAGAGAGTTCACTAACTTTCTTTTCAACTTCCTTGATGCAACTATCAATACTGCTTTTTTCTAATATGAAATCAGAAAGTCCCCAGTGTTCTAAGCATGGGTAAATTACGCTATTGTTCCAACATTTATGGTGTTATTGCATATTTACATGAGTATAGTAAGAGATATGTTTGCATCATTTTAACTTCATACCATTTTTTTTTCCTTTGAGAATGTTGCCTTATCCAAAGTGGTGATTTTCACTGTTGTTATGCCCTACAAAACAAATACACTGTTCTTTACTGAAATTGCTTTTCATCAGAACAAATTCCATGAGGTAGGTGGAGGCAGAGTGTGAATGGGGTCTTCAGTGTTTATATTGAACCATAATGAATCACATTATCCCTCTGAGCTTAATCGTGGTACCATGGGTGGAGGAAAGTCCCTTCATTTTTCTGCTTCATGCTCAAAAAAGCAGCATCAGTGTATACAGATTGAATAAGTAAAGTGTTTAAATGTATACTTAAACTCACACAGGTAGGAGTTTGAGGTTTAAGCTGAAGCTTTAGTTCTTAAGCCATCCAGTTGCTTTGGCTGCACCAAAGTTTGAAAAGGCTTCTCCTTAACAAACCTGCTCTCCGACTATAATTTATTTTGTGCATCACAGGGGAAATTACAGCTTGTCATCTGTTTCTTGCATGTTGTCATGTCACTGTTTTAGAAAATCTTAATGGAAACGTCAAACACTTAAGGAAAAAACCCACATTTTTTAACTGCATGTCCTCATTAAGACATTTGTTTTCTGCTTTTTTTTTTTTTTTTAATTTCTATTTAATTTTGCACATGGAAGAGCTGTTACATTTTCCTTAACTAAAGAAGTTGTGATGTACTTTGGGGGTAATTACAGTAGTATCAGTGGAGTTGCCTCAGTGTTGTTCAGTACAGAATTTTGCCTTCTGTTTGCAAACTTTGTGCTCTCTCCTTTTGAAAGATGAGGAACCAGGGACATCACAGCAAACTGAGGACAGAACTTCTGTCCTCAGAACCTCCAGAACTTCTGCTCATCCCCTCTGTAAGTTACTTCCTCAAAACCGAAATCTAAGTGCCACTCCTACAGGAAATTTATTTGTTCCTCACTTATAACACACACAGTACATCCATAGCCAGAAGTAGAAATCATCACAAGTAGTCATTGTGGCTAGCAGTTTACCCCAGGGGTCAATGCTGGGTCCAGTCTTGTTTAACATCTTCTTTAGTGATCTGGATGATGGGGCAGTGTACACTCAGCAAGTTTGCAGATGGTCCAAAACTGTGAGAAGTGGCTGGCATGCCATGGGGTTGTGCTGCTATCCACAGGGACCTTGACAGGCTGAAGAAATGGGCTAACAGGAGCCTCATGAAGTTCAGCAAGAGGTAGTACAAAGCTCTGCACCTGGGGAGGAACAATCCCAGGTAGCAGTACATGCTGGGGGCCACCCAGCTGATAAGCAGCCTGGCAGAAAAGGACCCAGTGGACACCAAGTTGAATGTGAGTCAACAATGAGACCTTGCGGCAAAGAATGTGAACAGCGTCCAGAGCTGCATGAGGCAAAGCATTGGCAGCAGACTAAGGGAGGGGATCTTCCCCTCTGCTCACCACTGGTGAGGCAACAGCTGGAGTATGTATCTCCATAACGAGAAGTAGAAATCCTTCTGAGATTCATAGCTGTATGGGTGACAGATGCCACCTTTTGGACATACAGGTTAAATCTTTTTCCAAAGCAGAGTTCGGAAGAGACCCACGCTCACTGATGTCTATGGGCCCTCTTCAGGAAAATGTTCTTGTAAGGAACTGCAGATAAATGCTGCTGTGTCACAGCATTGTAACTGTCCAAAGCACTTATCAGCTGCCATTTCTGCCCCTTCTCCCTGGACCTCACCTTCATCACCTGTTCAGGTGAACTGGTGCAATTACAAGAGGTATGACTGCTGCAGTTTTAAAATGTCAAATTTTAGTTTCAGTCAGAATCTGTTCATTGGCACAATTAACTTGAGACTCTGCTCATACATTACCCAGTTTCTTTTTGTGTTTTTTTATTCTTTATGTACAACATATCCAGGAAGTAATCTGTCTCTGATGTATTCAAAGGATAGAAAATCATATCCTCATACATTACTCGCATAGGAAAAATCTATTTGTATTCAAATAAGGATTTTATCTTTTTATGTATAATAAGGTTTTAACTTCTGTTTACCTAATTTATTCCAACAAATTTCTGTTTTCACAGAACTACACAGCTGGTTCTTCAGTATCCAGCCAGATAATCCTTATGTGTGCTCAGTTACCTGAAGCGGTTTTAGAAAAGTAAAGTCTTTCTATGAGGGATAAAAAATTTTCCCTGATTTACTTTTCTTCAGAGTAAGCACATAGTTAAATGTCAAAACAGTTAAATGTTAAAACATATTATTGATACCACATTTACATCTAATAGGGGAAAGTTTAAATGTTCCATTAAGATTAGTAGTTTCCTAGGCAGTATTTCAAGCATACAGTACTTTTGCTGTTTCTTGCAGCCTAGTGCCATATTTATTACAAGATCCCAGGTTTACCAGTTTATTGTGTGTAACAGAAACTTCAGAAAAGCCCTACACTTTAATTTTACACAAGTATGTCCCACATACGTTTGCCCCAGTGATGCAGACAGAGATCTACAAAAGGACCTGCATCACAAGTAGGCACTGGCTACTCTTATCATTGTACAGTCTTCTCCCACACAAAGTGGATTCATTGCAGGGAGCTCATATGCATGCTTGAATTTTAAAGATGTGAGTACCATAAACAGAACAGGTGCGTGGGAAGCAGGACGAAGACACAGTATGGTATTCTTATATTCACATTCAATTATTAGGATATTCAATGTGTACCGCTGCTTGCTTGCTTTTGTCCTGATAACACGTTTTCATTCTGAGATATGCTTCTAACAGTTGATGTGGGGCACCTTGAGAATGAAGGACCGTAGCTCCATTTCCCCATTGGATGGCTTTGCTGTGCACATAGGAAGATCCAGTCCTCTTAAGTACTGGGATTACGGATGCACCTTCTGCAAGAGTTACTCCTACAAAAAACCTGAAGAGTCCTTTGTTCTGGGCAACCAGCTGACCTCAGAGCTCTGCTTATAATATAAAAGAATAGAATAAATTTCTGTTGGAAGGGACCTACAATGGTCATCTAGTCCAACTGCCTGACCTGCCTGACCGTTTCAGGGCTAACCAAAATGCAGGATTACTTCCAAACACAGGGGTATTGCTTATTCTTTCTACATACCTACCTCTTTTCCTCTATGCCATGTTTCCTGAATGGTACAGAATAAGCACTGCTACAGGTTTGCTTGTTCTAAGTTCCTGGCCAGACTCAGTTTTTCCAAGGGACTGGGGTACCTGGGATTGCCTGCAGTTAACCTGGGATGGGTTCAGGCTTCACCAGCAGACTTGCTGCAGATGGTGATGATACTTCATGATTAACCTTTTCCAAATAGCATTACTGTTGCTAGCAGAGTTTTGGGATCATTAAATCAGATGTCTGAAAAATAATGTAGCCTTCCTAATAGCATGTAAATAAATACTGTGAAAAAAAAAAAGAAAAGATGTAATTGGAAAGGAATACTTTAAGACATGAAAAGAAGTGCAAGGAAGAACGGGAGGAGAACAGAGAAATGCAATAGGAAATTAAAAAGGAAAAGCATAAGAAACTCAAGAAAGGAATATGGTTTTATCAAAAATGACTAAAGATTTTAAGAATGTTTAGATTTGGTTGTTCAAACTTTAGGTGGTCAAAAAACCTTGATTTCATGGGGAAGTATTTAATCATTCTTGAAAACTTTTTAAGTTACATCTGTTTAAATAAACAATACAAGGCAGGCAAAATCACTTGTCACTTTTGACCTACTGAGCCCTAAAGTCTTCTCTAAAACAAGAAGAGGCTGCATAAAGCAAATAATAAGGAAATAGAAAATTACTAGGTATTAAAATCTAGAAAGGAAGAGAAAATTAACATAGTGCAAAAGGTTTCTAAAGTAATCTATTTACCCATATACAAAATGAGGTTGTAAAAGAAGATCAGTAACCCATATTTTATGATGGAGAAATTATGTTTTAATTTTAACATAGTTTGCCCTTAGCTCTACAGGGAAGCCATTAAGCTGTACATTCTTAACTACCAGCAAACTAAATGCTAATCTACCATTTCCAATCAGAGATCACAGACTACATGAAGGCACTTATTTCTAGCATATTTGGAGTACTAGTTACTTCTAAGCAGCAAACTAATATCTATATTTATCATCTTTTTAATTTTGTTGGCCTTGATTATCATATGAAGATGATGAGGGGACAGGAGCATTTCCCTTACAAGGGAAGGCTGAGAGAGCTGGGACTGTTTACCCTGGAGAAGACTGAGAGGGGATCTTAGCAATGTCTACAGATGTCTTAAGGACCGTTGTAAAGACGATGGGGCCAGGCTCTTTTCAGTGGTGCCCAGTGACAGGACAAGTGGTAAGGGACACAGACTGCAACACAGGTGAATACAAGGAAGAACTTCTTTACCTTGAGCATGACAGAGCATTGGAACAAGCTGTCCAGAAAGTTTGTGGAGTCTCCTACTCTGGAGACCTTCAAAACCCACCTGGATGCAACCCTGTGCAACCTGCTGTGGGGGAACCTGCTTTGGCAGGGAGGTTCAACTAGGTGATCTCCAGAGGTCCCTTCCAGCCCTGTGATTCTGTTTTCCTAGGAGGCCAACACACATAAGATCAGCCCAGATGTATTTTCTCTGTGAAGCAGATTGTCAGCCCTATTTTATAAGTAGATGTACTAATCCTGTCCTTTGGCAGCCAATAAGAGCACTTGCTCCTATATCTAAATGCTCATATAAGCAGCCAAAGTCAATATTTGGGACACAGATTGCTGATTGGCTCATTCACAGTCCTTTCTCAGGCCTTCCAGTCCTCTTTAGAGACACAGGAGCAGTGCAACTCGAAAAATCAAATGAATGGAGAAAGAAGGGGCTTGTTCTTATAACGTTTGGTAGCTACCTCGACAGATAACGGAATGTGCGGCACAGTGTATGTGCTGGCCAGCCACCAAGTTGCACCATGAATCCCTGGACTAGATCCCAGAATTTGAATTTGAGCAGGGGATGCCTGGAAAAGACATGTTGCTGGCCTTCCAAAAGGAGAAACTATTCTGTTTTGGGCAAGGGGAGGTAATGTTCAATGTGAGGAAATGTGCAGGTGGTGCCTCTGAAAGACGTTTACAGTTTACAATGGTGGAACATCAATAGGTCATCTTCCTCATCTGTTAGATCCAGCCTTCCCTGCAGTATGACCAATTACATGTACAAAGCAACTTGCTTTCTTTGCACAAATCTAGCAAGCTTCAACATGCCAAGGAATTAATGTTGGCATGTCTCCACTGCATTTAGGCATCATCAACAAAAAAAGCTTCAACATGCCAGTATGCCAATGCTTGTCGATCTGAGAAAGCCACCAACACTTCTAAACCACATTAAGGCTCCATCCATTTCTTAAGAAGCTAAGTGAACTGAAATGAGATAAAAAAAATAAGCATGCAGGGATAACAAAATTTAACTTCATTTGGTGCTATGTAGAAATAATAGATCAGTTAGGGGAAGAGCAAAGCTTCTTAGCAGCTGTTTTACAGGAACAGCACAGTCCATTAAAATTCCAGCTGCAGAGGGAGAGAAACATTCAATCTAGGGTAATAATAATAATCAAGCACAGAGAATTTTAAGGGAAACATATTGCTTTTTAGTCCCAAATTAGCTGATGTTCTAAAAGTCAACTGCAGCGGGTATGACTGAGCAATCAGCACTCATAGTGGAAACTATAGTTCCCAAATTCTCCTGTGCCACTGCCTGGGCTAGAGAAAGGGCCTGTACTGATCACTGCCAAATGACACAGAGTTCTGACAATAAGATCACTGTCAATGCTTTTGAATTTCTGTCCAAAAAAAGGAGGATCACCATACCACTAAAAAGTATGTTCTGCTTGCAGCAGAGAAACCAGGCAGTTGAGTTTTGGTAGAGATTTAAAGATCTTCTGTACCTGTCATTGAGGTGATCATTTAACCTCCTAATGAACTAATCTCATTGCTAGCCAACTTCCCCTCAATACCTCCTTCATTCTCTTTTGCAGCACCTGGCATACCTCTCAGGCTGATCTAAGCTGCTGAACCAAGACACACCTCTAGTCCTTCCCTGACTTTATAAAACAGGGCAAAGGGAGTCACTAACTTCCCCTTTCCCCATCTCCCAGACAAACTATAATTTTCTTACAAAAACATTAATGTGATTTAGCCAGAGGTTTATCACCATGGCCCATATCAGCTAGGTCAACAGGCCTGATCTTCAGGGAAGACAACCTACTGAGAGAATTAGTGTCCACCACTTCAGCTTGACATTATTTCAGACATCAACCCTCCATGAAACAGTTTTCAATCACAATTCTCTTCTCAATCCATCATGCTATCAATGCCTGCCTCAATGTTGATCTTTGTCAAAGGATGCAAATATAGTGTCAGAAGATGGCACGGGACAGTTTATTGCCTTTTCAGGATTAAATGTTACTATCTGTGTATAAGTAGATTGCCTCCTCCCTTTCACGTCAGCAGTATTCAAATTACCTCTCTATGCTATGCTAACTATCCAGTATATAAATTGGAAGCACACTCTGGCCCACTTTGTTTAGTATCTTTAAAACCTCAGACTAATCACTGTTAATGAGACCTATTCTAGAATCATACAACTCTGAAAGACATCACCAAAATAGCTTTAAATGGAGGAGTGGGAGAAAAATTATTAGTTTTGTTTGTTTGTTTGAAGCAGATAAAAAGGAGTGCAGAGTATTGCAGAATATTATCAGAAACAGGAAAATTGGCTCAAGGAATGTTAATTAAAAAACAGTGGAACAATGAAAAGTTCATTGTTGCTAGCTAGAATTTTTCACCTGTAGGAATGCATGAGATATTTCAGACTCCATGAATAATGTCACACTAGTCATCTAGTTAACTGCCACAGATGTTGTGGTAAATTTACACTACTGTAATTTCTGGACTCAAGAGAGGATTTTGCTTCCAGGGGTCTTTGCTTCTGCCTGCAGTATATAAAGTATCCTGTCAGCCTGTTGCTCAAGAGACCATACCATTGGAATTTTGCTGCTATTTCTTTCTACATTGCTTTCCATTCCATCTTGCAAGACTGGTTTGAAGCAGCATTCACTCCAAAATTCCCAAGCATCCCTAATCCTGTTGGTTTTATTACTGGATTTATTTTTCTGCTGATGTAGACTGTGATTTCTGTATTTGCAGTCTCATAAGAAACCACTTTTGTAAAACCCTAAATGATGATCTTGTCTGACAAGCTTTCAACTGCTTAAAGAACCTTCTTTCTAACATTTTGTTTTTCTCTTCCACTATTTCAGTAACAATATTGCTTTCTACTTCTGTTACACAGTTTAAAAAAAATGCAATACATTTTTTGCATCCCTTTTTATTTCCTTTCTTTCCCTGAGGACTTCAGTGGTCTTGATGAATTAAATAAACTTTGCAGGACCCACTTAAAATGAAAAATCAAGATGATCCCATTTCACACATTGTTATATTTGGGATTGAGAAAGTTAGAAGTCCACATCTTAAATCTACATGCAAAAATATGTACAGAACACTTATCCAGGGACTTAACAAAGAGATTGGGCTTGAACAATTTGAGCATAGATGGAGAGAAGCTCATTGTCAAGGTTCATAACAAACCAGCAGGTCTCTTCCTGAGTTAGGAAGTGTACCTAACCCGAGTTAGGAAGTTATCTTTAGAGTTAGGAAGTGTGCCAAAACCAGCACAAACAACTTCCTCCTGTCCAGATCTGTCAAGCAGATATTGTTCTTGTCCTTTCCATTTCAAGCCAATAAAATGGTCTTACAGTTGTCCATCACAATAAGCTTCTGAAACTGGAGATCCTGACTAGTTTAGGTCAAAACTAAACTACATTTACTGATTTTATTTCCACTCATAGATGATTGCCTACAATTCAGCATGAGACCTTTAGAAATAAATTTGAGACAAATTGAATATGATGCCACTATAAGATGAGGCTGGAATTAACCTAAAGCCAGGCAATTACTGCCACAGGAAAATGGAGAGGTAAACAGGTTAGAGGTGGAACTTAGCGCTTCGGTTTACAGTGACATGAGAAAAGGAGCAATGGCTGTGGGAGAGACTGTACCTTTCTTAAATCTCCCTGGAGTTACTGGCCTCACTGGGAGCCACACCAGCAGCATTTTGTGCTTTCCAGGGCTTTTCTATTGGCACTGGAGCCATAACCAGTTTGTTGCCTGCTGTAGAGCAGCCCAGGTAATGTTGGGTTTGCTTCCACCTTAACCTAATACTTTGTGTACATGACCTCCACAAGGAAACATTACACAATATCTAGTACTCTGAATTACAGAAAAATTATATCAGGACAAGTAGTTTTCACCTTCATACAGGCTAAAGTCTAGACCCCACCAAAGGCTCAGGCATATTCAAGTCAGACAGGGTTGAACAGACTCAAGCCATGTACCTTCCTAGGGGGGATACAGAGCTTCTGGCTTAGATTTGGCTGATGGCTGGGTGTCTCACAGAGCTGATTCCTGTCTTCTTGTGAAAAACTTCACACACATACTCTTGTATGTGTCCAGTTCCTACAGGAGAATCTAAAAGGCTTTTGCACATTGAGTGGTAGACCACTTCCAGTCAGTTAACTGGAAATCATAAGTACATCTCAACTATTATACATCTTTCCAAGTTTAAGCATATGAACCCACTATCTTCATGCACTTACAAGCCAGATTCAGAATACTTTCTCCAAAGCAAAAACCTCCAGCTACACCTCCAAAGACAAGGTGAAGTGTTCTTTCGCCTTTGTTTCCAGTCAAGTTCTAAGGATAGCTCTGTCCATCCTATGTTTAAAATTTCAGATTTTAGGTCATTTATGCAAGAACTGAAAGATAAGAGGTTCAGATCGTTGTCTTGGGATGTATTGAAAGCCAGCTGTACCACAAAGCTTAGAAGAATACAACAGCAAACAGCTTGTTGTGTAGCATGGGTGAAGGCACCCTTCAGAACATTTTCAGGAAATACATGTGGAATTTCACATTCTTCTCAGTTATATAGCAACTAAGAATGGAGGCAAGATAGGGCTGGAGGATGGCTAAACCCTGTTCCAGTTTTAGTGTGATTTAGTCTAAGATATCTAAAGTAATCTTTTAAATGAGAAGAAAACATTTCAAGAAAAGTCAAAAGTAGTTTACCTAAGTCTCAAAGAAAGAACTAGCTGAGCTGTAAATTAATCAGCATTTGACTATAGATCTACATTTGATAGCAGTTAAGTCATATAACTTCTATTAATTTGACATAAATTTTGTCATCTGAAAATCAACTAGATTTGTAGATGTCAAGGGAATGAACATCATGAATAGGGTTCATACAGGGACCAGGATCAGATCTTACTTATACATGCTTTATTTTGATGTAACTTTACTAGATTTTGATGTCTTATTCATACACATAAAGATCGATATTCTGTGACTGGTGAATCTGTTACAGGCCCTACGACTTCTTAGGCAATGCACATTGTTCCCAAGTTGTCTTTCTTAGAAATCAATGGGGAGTTGCACTTACAAATAAGTAGCGCAGTATGACCAATAACCATAAAGGCCATGAAGATACAAATTCAGTATACAGATTGTCTGAGAAAATCATGGAAAGGGTAGCCTTAATTAAATAAAATGAGCTTAATAGTTTTGTTTCTGTATAAATGGGCAGTGCTCTGGAGACACTGCAGATTCTTTGTTGCAATTAATTGTTTTATTGCATTATAAAGCAAATATTTTCTTGGTATTAACAGCCTGCTCTTAAGCCTATTAGAATTAATGTAGATCTCCAGCATAGATTAAGACATAGAGAATATGCCCAAAAGATGAATGTGCTGAAGATGTTACAGAGATGACATCAAGGAATAACTAATTAACCGTATTTTATTTGTATTACTTCTAGAATTTCAGATGAAGCAAAACATGAACATAAAGCAATACTAGACATTTTTCTTTCTTTTTGTGTCACTATTATAGAACTGTTTAATAACAGTTTTATAACTGTTTTAGTAACTGTTTAATAATAACAAAAGCAGGCATATCTCATAATCAGCGTTATTAGGGGAACTACGGTTTCCTCAAAGAAAGCAATTATAGATGTAGACATAATCGTCATGCTGTCTTGTCTTTCAAAACTGTTATCAGTTATTTCTATGAAATCTGCCTATGTATCTCTGAGAAAATGGAAGCTGGAGTCACATTTGGGACACAGAGTTTGTGTTTCCACATACACTTTCCACTTTGACTCTTTTATTTGGCTATTTGCCAAATCAGAAATATTTATAGCAAAGAATCAATTTACTTCACCTGTCTGAAGTACCGTAACACAAAATGTGACAAAAAAAAATAGGCCTGGAGCATTAAAAAAGTAGACATGCAAAAAATGACTGAGGTGTTTCATCTTTTAGAAAATTACTTTGAATGGCTAGAAATTACACACCAGAGAAAAGGAAAATGTGAGATAGATACTCAACAGTCACTTCACTTTGTTCATTCATTATCAATTTAGCAGGCTTGACAACATTTTTTCATGTGATCAGATTTTGATCTGTATTGAAACTGAAAATCAATTTGCTTTGTAATGGGCATTAGTTTCAGCAGAGCAAATATAAAAGCTTCACACATTTCATTGATGCCTGAATTAGACCAAATTAAAGGACCTGATATGCCTGATTGAGTGGTTATGTGCCACTTGTCAATATTATTATAACAAGCAATACTGAAAGTCACAAATTAGTAACGCTGAAAAAAGCATAGGGAAAATTGCTGGAAGATACTTGGGATAGTAGTATTTTGTAACAGTATAGCAATAGGTGTGGCAAACCATGAGAATCGCATACAAGTATGCTTCATCTATGTTTAGGGCTTTGATCAAAGTTTCCATTAGTATCAAGAGGAATGCTAGAGGAAAAGTCAAGGTAAAAATAACCCAGTTTCCACATCTGCCTGATCATATTTGACTAATCAGAACTTCTGCAAATGAACAGCAGCTTCAAACAACTCTTGACCAAAGCTGAAATGCTGACACACCATCAGCTAGGCCCTTAAACTGTACATTACAGTGAGTGAGACGGTAACAGCTCTTTTTATCCAAGTTGTTCAATAATGTCCCTCACAAGGAAGTTTTCAGCCATTTACAGTTTCAGAACTTCAGGCTCTGAAGCTTCAAGGTTTAAATCCTCTGTCCTGGGTTTTTTACTTTATTTGTTGGTTCTACTAATCAATGTGATTTTTATAAGTATGAGGACTAGGATAAACTTGATTTGCACTGAGTGTTGTCTTGGGCATTTTCTACTATTTCTATGATTGACTATTCATTCTTAATGCCATTCTCTTATTGTTATTTGAACATAAGCACAGGTAATTGCAACTACTCTGTTTAGAAAATGGGGTGTCTGGGTGGGGGGTGGGGGTGGTATCATGTGGTTGCTGCTTTGGAGTATTTCTCAAAAAAACTATCTCTTACTTTCTTGGTGTGGGTTGTCTTTTGTTGGGATTTGGGGTTTGGGCTTTTGTTTTGTTTTTTGTTTGGTTTTTTTGTTTGGTTTTTTTTTTTGGTTTTTTTTTTTGTAGGCTCCAGTATTTTAATTCCATGATATTGAATTAACTTCTCTGCATCTTATTTTTTTCAGGATTATGTAACTCCTCTTTTTTTCAGGAACTTTTCATAAAATCCCAAAGTAGCAGTAGCAGACCATGGACAAATCTTTAGTAAGCAAATTACAGTTTCTTTTTTTTTCTTTATAGTCTGTTTCTGTAAATGCTCAAAAGAAACCCAGAATAAAGTGGTTGCCACAGCTTTAAGATCTGTAAACAGACCTATTTGGAAAAAAAATAGTTTTACTTAAATGATTCATAATCATATAGATACACTACATTTACTTGTTATTTATATTTGTAAATTGACATTAATCTATACATCCCATTTGAATTCTTTTTGGTTCACATAATGAAGAGCATGGGAAAATATTGTTTCATACAGAAACATTTTCTGACACAACAAAACATGTTTATTATCAACCCTCAAATTTTTCTTCCTTCCTTAGTCCAAACAGTGTTTCAACTGAAACCCTAGATATAAAGATTGGTTTTGCATGCTTAGGTTAATTTGGTATTTTTGTATTTTGGAAATATTTTGGTACAGAATTTGCTAATGTCAAAATAGATCTTTTAAAAAAATTCTACACTGCAAGTTCATCCAAGGCATTTGATTCAAGAAACACTAAGAATGTCTCCTGCTATGATTAGATAGTGATTTTTCTACTCAGCCCCCACACACACATTAAGCACCTTGAAAAGCCTCACGACGCTGGTCTGCTTTACTCTTGCAATCATTACCATTATTTAAGGCATTTGTGAGCCCTCATATACATCATACAGAATTTCATTCATCCATTTCAAGAAAGATGAATTTAGATTGGACTGTGTGCGGAAAAGTCCTGCTAGAAATGGCCAACTGAATGAGCTTATGTTTGGAGAGGACACTTTAAAAATCTTGTCTGATTTAATTCAGGAAGAAAAAAAACAGAAAGCAGTCTGTAAAATCATCGGGATGATAAATGAGAGGGAGAAAGAAGAGCTAATTTAAGCTTAAAAAAAAAATTGGCAACAGAAGAAATCAGTATGAACAAGTCATGAATAAACTTTGGCTGGGATTTCCCACTTTAAGAATGAAATCTGGAAATTGTCTTCTACCTGGATAGTAGAACAAGGAATTTAGCCAATTTCAGCAATCTATCTACACTGTAACACAGCGAATTCAGTTCTATAGCTCACAATGTCTTTTTCTTTAAATGTTTCTTTAAGGGTTGCTATTCTTTGCCTAGTAATGCTGTTCAGCAAAGAACCTACTAAAACTTAGAGACTCTCTATAGGTAATATCCCTCACCCTCCTTCCCCTTTCATTAAGAATCAATCCGTATTCCAGAAGGCAGAGCTCCTTCTTAATCAGATATTGGCTCAACTGTCCTCAGGTAAGCTAGTGAAAATGCCCCTCAGAAATGTAACTTTGGGATTGTTTTTTAGTACCTTCTGCCTCTGTTCCTCAGGACTCATCATGGAGAGGTCCAGCATATAGTCAGAGACCCCCTACTGTGTGATCTGCTTTCCAGATAACCCATTTAAACCATTTCTCTTGATCAGGTGCCAGCTTTTTTTTCCATTTGAACAAATCCTCTGTTGCGGGCTGCATAGGCGTACTTCTGTGAATACTAAACTGTCAGAGAGTCAAAAGAACAACAGAGGGCTAGAGAGGTGCACCTTAAAGCTGAGAAAACTGACTTTGATTAAGAGAAACAGCACCTATAATTTTATAGAGAATTCAGAAGTTGTTGGTAGGCAAATCTTATGAATTGTTACAATATGCACTCAGCAGCACATTTTAGGATTAGGCATTAAAGCTGGGAATCAGTCTGTGAAGCACAAAAATAAAGCAACCAAGCTTTGACTACCAAAGCATGTTTGCTTACTTAAAGAAGTACCATATTTCACTAATTGGATTTTCTGTCCTGCAATTTTCACTGCTCAGGCAGTCCAATCAATACCAACATGCAAAGACAATCAGTTAATTCTATGTTTTTTTCTCAGGCAATTTATCCCTGGCATATCTGAGTCCTTTCTGTTAAATTTTAGTTGTTGCTTAGCATTTTGGGAACACAGTATTTAATTGTTTTCTTATTCACGTAGATCCAAAGGTCAGCCTATGCTGTGCATTAATGTCAGATCAATTTTATTGAAATAGAAATAAGCAGAACTATCCAAACAACGAATTGTCACAGTTCAGGGTAAGCTGTATTTTTCTGATCCATGCCTGTGTTCATGGGGACATCCCTTTCAAGCAACAAGCCTGTGTCGTGCACAGTTACATTCCAAGGTACTGTCTCCACGTGAGATGGAGTTAAGTTTCCTCATAGTAGCCCATATGGTTCTGTGCTTTGCATTTGTGGCTGAAACAGCATTGATAACACACCAGTGGTTTGGCTTTTGCTGAGCAGCGCTTACACAGAATCAGGGGTTTCTCTCCAAATCCCCCTCCCATCCAAAGGCCAGTAGGTTGGGCGTGGGCAAGAGGTTGGGAGGGGACGCAGCCAGGACAGCAGAGCCCATCTAACCAAAGGGATACTCCATACTATTTGACATTGTGCTCAGCAATAAAAGCTGAGGGCAAGGAGGTAGATGCAGGTACATTCGTGGTTATGGTGTCTGTCCTACCAAGCTACCACTATGTGTACTGATGCCCTGCTTCCCCGGGAATTGCTGGACATCTGCCTGCCAGTGGGAAGTAGTGAATATTAAATTGCCTTTACCTTGGCCCATAAGCTTTTCCAACTTATTTTCTGCCCCTGTCCTGTTGAGGAGCAGGGGAGAGAAAGCAACAGGCTGGGGTTCTGGCAGCCAGCTAAGGTAAACCCACCAGACATTATTGATCCTGTTTTTATAGTAACCCATAGGTGACAGTCACAAAATTATGTAGGTTGGAAGGATCCTTCATCTAGTCCAGCCCCCTGACCCAAAGCAGGTTCCCTTATAGCAGGCTGCTCAGGGACTTCTCCAATCGAGTTTTGAGTATCTCAAAGGACAAAGATCCCTCAACCTCGCTGGAAACTGGTTCCACTGTTTGAACATGCTTACAGTAATATTTTTTCCCTAACAGTGCATCAAAATGTCCCACCTTCCAGCTCACGTCTGTTACCTCTCATTCTTCCTCTAAGACTCTGGCTCCATTTCCTCTATTTCCTTCCATTAGATAGTTGAGGATGGCATTGAGATCTCCCTGGAGTGATCTCTCTTCAGGCTCAGCAAGCCCAGTTCCCTCAGCCTCTCCTTACACAGGGCAAGCATTCTCACCCTTGGCCAAACTTGCTCCAGTTTATTGACATCTTTTTTTTTGTACTCAACTAAGACCTGGGTTACAATACTTCAGGGGAGACGGCACTTTCTCAGTAAGTCTGACTATGTTCAGATACCTGCAGTTTTTCTTTTTGTGACTCAGATACAAATCATACATAGATACATAACAGCCTTCTTAAAATGGAAGTATTAAGCTATTGTAACAAAGGGACAGCATTTCCTGAAAGAGCAGCTGGCATGCTCATCTATCTTAAAATCTTTTGATCTCCTGATGATAATGAAGCTAGTTGTAACTTCTTCTGGTCTCACAAGGTCCTGTGTCTCAGCTGGTTGTTCCAAGATAATTACTCTCCACAGAGCAAGTGTTCATTTTTAGACCTGCAGGAGAGTTCTTTTGATCTCCTGCATGTCAGAAACTTTTCCTCTCCTGCTTCAGAGCAGTTTCTCAGCTCAGCATTTTCTCAGGCAATGGTACCCAAGTCTGTCTTGCTTCCTGTGCTCTGACTTAGCTTGAACCATTGTTTTTGTGTCTTTAAAGAAGAAAGGATATTCTGATTTACTAAAAAAATACAAAAATTGAGAAAATGTATCTATAATTAGTTCAATGTACCGATTGAATTGATTATTAGAGTAACACTTTAAATACATAACTTCAGTCTTCCAAGCACAAGAATGGAGCAAATGTTTTAAGGGATTTCTCAGATCTCCTTCTGGGTTATAAACTCGGATGAAATATAAGTATTTACTTATATGTGAATTCCCACAATGTCATGCTCCTGGAGCACAAGACACCGAGTTAGCAGTTTGGTATTGGGTCTTTCACACATGGGAAATGTTTCTTGCAGAGTTGAACAAAAATTTAAAGGTCGTCTCTAAGTGCCAGGCTGCTATCTCCCTGCCCTGTCCGAGGACACTGCAAGTTACCTGGGAGCCCTCTTTAGATCAAAAGGTAAAGAAAGCAAATCATAAAACCTCCCAGCTCTGCCTTTTAATGTGAAGGCTCAGAGCCTTCCAATAACCTGGCCTGAACTCTGAGAAACTTCTAAAGAGGAGCTCCAAAGAAGTCTCACAATTGCTAGCCCTTGTTCTTGTGGAGGACTTCAGCCATGAGATGTCTGCTAGAAATACAGTAAAGCAGAGAAGAAACAGACTAGAATGTTCCTGGAGTGTATGGAAGGTAACTTCCTGATACAGCTAGTGAGTGACTCAATAGGGAAGGCATCCTGCTGGACCTGTTTTTTGTGAACAGTGAAGGACCTGTGATGGATGTAATGGTTGGAGGCTGTGTTTGGTGTAGAGATGACAGAAAAAAAAAGAATCATTTAGGTTGGAAAAGACCTTTAAAATCATCAAGACTAATCATTAACTTTGCACTGCCAACTCCAACATTAAACCATGCCTCTAAGCACCACATCTACGTGTTTCTAGACACTTCCAGGGACTGATTCCACCACCTCCTTGTGCAGCTTGTTCCAGTGCTTGATCACCCTTTCAGTGCAGAAATTTTTCCTAATATCCAATCTGAAACTCTCTTGGTGCTATTTGAGGCCATTTCCTCTTGTCCCATCACTTGTTACATTGAAGAAAAGACTGGACTCACCTCACTATAACCTCCTTTCAGGTAGCTGTAGAGACCAGTAAGGTCTCCTCTCAGCCTCCCTTTCTCCAGGCTAAACAACCACAGTTCGTCCAGTGTTCCTCATCCACTGCTCCTCATAAGGCTTTTGCTCTAGGCCTTTGAACAGTTTTGTTGCCCTTCTCTGGACACGCTCCAGCACCTCAATGTCTTTCCTGTAGTGAGGGGCTCAAAACTGAGCACAGTATTTGAGGTGCAGCCCCACCAGTGCCAAGTACAGGCGGACAATCACTTCCCCTAGAACAGAAACCCATCTGTTGCCAGCAGGTCTGGTGCCATGTAAAGTGACCCATGGAAAAAAAACCCAAATTCAGCCAGTGACACCAGGCCTGGAGACAGGTATTTATGTGTGACC
>JAVJGJ010000059.1:19650144-19672928 GCA_035590215.1 Microhierax caerulescens | reverse complement strand
CTGCCCTCCGTAGCAGTGACAGGCTCAGGCACACCCTGCAGCCCATGACCTGGACAGCTGCATGGTTACGTGGGAGCCCATCTGGGTCGCCCGTGCCTTCTGGCTCTGGCTTTTGGCCAAGTGGAAACCATGGCTAGGTTTCTTCAGGAAGGGTGATGACCACTACTTGAGTTTGCCTCTTTGAGGTAGTAGGGTGACTGCACTCTCCATGCACAAACTGCAGTGCCAACTGCCGTGCCAGGCCCTGGGCACCACGCTGCGCCCTGTTTGCCCACTTTGCTGCACTCCCCAGGGGCTGCTTTTGTGCATGTGGGGGTTTGGCCACCTTCACTCCTGGCCCTGCCCACAGAGTCAGGGTGCCACACGCAAGGCTTGCTGCTCTGGGAGGCAGGGCTGGGGACACTCTCTCTTTCTGCGCTCACTTCTTTGGTTTACTGGTTAATGGAAAGATCCCCATGGCTGCTCAGTACAGTCCTCTGCTCCAGGCCAGGTCTGCCAGTCACGAGATCATGAACTGATAACGTTTTTGATTCTCAGAGAAGAAAGGAGGGGGGTCATCAGAACTGACAACCAGGGGAGGTTTAGCTTGGATATTAGGAAAAAAACTCTTCCCCAAAAGTTTTGTCGAGCATTGGAACAGGCTGCCCAGGGAAGTGGTTAAGTTGCCATCCCTGGAGGTATTTAAAAGCCATGTGGGGACATGGGACTTAGTGGTGAACTTGGCAGTGCTGGGTTAATGGTTGGACTCTTAAAGGTCTTTTCCAACCTAAACAATTCTATGAGTCTATATCAGAAAACAAAATTATGTCAGAAAAAAAGCCAAATAATTAAAAAATCAAAACCTTGATCAACATGAGGTTTATTCTGTTGTTGCTCAAAAGACAGAAGTAACTTCTTTTATTCAAACCTAGTGCTTTTTCTGAAGGTTTTCTTCCTGTGTTGACCTGTCTCTGCAGAAACTATAGATACTAATAACTGAATACTAAATGCTGTATATTAAATGCTAAATATCAAATAACAAATAATGAGTATATTTAAAAAAAAATCATTGAGACTTACATAAAGAAAAAGTGTCATCCACAGTGTTTAATTATTCAAATTTGTGGTGGTGATACAAAAAGTGTGCCCTCATAGGCAGGCTTGGAATGAAATGAATGAAATACACATGAAATACACACTATCCTACCCAAAAAGAGGTGTTAACTATATGAAAATGGTCCTCTGAAATGAATGCAAGTTACTTCCTTTATCAGGTCAATAAAACAGATGAATTTATCAAGCCAAAGGCACAAGACATTGTGACAGATTGTTCTGAGTACCAGCAGTGTGCCTCCTTGCTGAGGTAGGATGACTATCACACATAAAGGTTTTGAGCTGAATATAAAAATTCAGAAATTAGGGTTTTGTTTTTTTTTTTTTTTTTATTTCAGGAAGGCACCACAGTGCAAGCACTGTGGTGTGACCAGCAATGACTGTGCATTCAGACAGATCTGGGTGATATCTTTGCTAACTTAAATATGCTCAGTTTGTCTCTGAAGGGATGAGATTCAAACAGTCTGAAACAACAGACAAGTTATCTCCATTTCAGGAAGCTTAGCCTGTGGGAGGACAGGAAAGAACAGAAACAATGACATAACCTTCCTTGATCTTTTTGTGGACTTCTATAAAAACGAAAATGTATGTGGATACCATGAAAACACAAGCAACCAAACTCTGCAGACTTAGAAAACAAGCTCATGAAATATTCTGAGATGACAATTGACTGTAAAGCTGAGTAAGAAGTCTTTTCAATGAAGCAGCTTTTAATTGTGTTTCTCTGCTCACCAAAGATGCTGATTGAGTTTTCTGTTGACTACAATGAAGATAAAACCAGAGGCACTATTAGCTGTGGCACTAAAAAAATATTCTGATTCATATGGTTTTGCTGCCATTTTGGGTCTACTGTGAACTATAGCCTTTTGTATATCTGTAATACTAAGCAAACTGTGCAGAGGAGATTGAATCATGTAATTTATTATGTGTTCTATAAATACTTATCTAGGGACAGGTTGCCTGCAAAATCACATGGAATAATAGCAATATTACATCATCAAGTTTATAGTTTTATAATAATTACATTAGCTAGTGTTGTTTACCAAGGCAGCCACCAGTGAGAACAACATTAATATTAAGTAACTTTATGTAGGATAACACTCACACTAATTCCTCATCTAAATTGGGCATTTATCCTCTGGAAAAAAGCTAGAAGTGCATAGATCTGAGCGTGCTAATAAGTCAGGATGATTATGAGTGACCAACATGACATGGCTGTTAAAAAGTAAATGCAGAAATGTAAGTCTTAGGATGCATTAGGTACTCATACACAAAGTAGAAGCAAAACCTTATCTGCAAGATTATCTGATATGCTTTTCACTCGCATTCAAGAAAAAAGATATCATATGGAAACAATCATGGGTAAGAGCCTTCAGTGGAGGATAATATGCTTTGCATAAGGAAGGAGATGTGGTGTGATTGACTGTGATTAACAGAGAAGGAACAGAGCTATTAAAGATGAATCCTAATGTGAGACCAATATGATATATGTGTGTCCACATAACTACAATGCAAGCACACCCTTCCCATTCTGTTTTCCTCCAAAAGATGCAATTCTCTGACTGTGGTCTTTCTAAGTATTTAAACAAACATGTTCATTAATATAACTATGCTTCTATTTTCAAAGTTAGCTTGAGAGTCATGAACAATACTCACTTTGTTGACCTACCTGGTGATGAGCAGTTTGGAACAGAGTGGGACATTCTGGAGAAAGATTTCAGACAAAAAAAGATCAAGTAATGAGTTACTTTTTTAAAATAAAAATTGCAAATGCCAAGGCCATGTAAATAGATCCTTTTATGTATTTTGTTATTCTTCAGTCTCTGATACAGAATATCTTCATTTTCTATCTCATTTACAAATAAAGTGAAAATAATAAAATTCTTCATACCTACTTTTAGTTGGCATTTTTTGAATCTGAGCAATATATCAAGCTTTTATGTGGAAATAATCTAATACAAAGAAAGCTGATTCTCACTGCAGTTGGTATTCTGATACTTCTTGAAGACAAATTCTTATTCTCTTATTGGAAGTTTTATGCCTTTGACATACCATAGATTTTGGTATTTTTGTTCCTTGTTCACACAGGTTGAAGTGAGAGGGAAAGAGGACTCTTCAAGCTCTACAAATGCTTATAAATATACCATGAACATGATAACGGACTTTTGTCCCTCAACGATATTCTCATCCTGCCAAAGCCATCTTTTCTCCAAGCTAAATAAGCCCAATTCCCTCAGCCTCTCCTCACAGGGCAAGTGATCTAGCCATGACCATCTTGGCGGCCTCCACTGAACTTGTTCTAGTTTATCAATATTTATGTTGCATGAGGGCAGTTGAGGAGGGGAGGAAACCTAAACACTGTATTCTAGATGAGGTCCAATGAGTGCTAAGTAAAGGGGCATAAACATGTCCTTGATCTACAGCGTTGAAAGCTGTGCTGAAGTATAGGTACTTGACATCCACTGCTCTCTCTCCACTCTTACATCCAGTCATTTTGTTACAGACAGCAATCACATTGTTCAGGCATAATTTATACTTGGGAAATCCATGCTGATTGTTGCCGTCGCTCTCTTCTCCTTCAGGTGCCAAGAAGTGTGTCCCAAAATGACTCGCTCCATGATTTTCCCAGGGACTGAAGCAAGATGACCACTTAGCAGTAGTTTCACAGATCATCCTCATGACATTTTTTGAACATGGTACATGAGACAATTGCCACGTGTCAATGTTTCTTAGACTTCTGCATCTGGAGAATAAGCTTATTATTTGGAGATACACAATAATCACTAGCTATCAGATATTAAACATGTCTGTATCTTGAGTCACTATTGCATCCTATATTTTGTTACATGGTTCCTTAGTTTGATATGGGTCAGTAAGTTGGAAAAAGCTACAAATGAAACTTTTTAAAATAAGATTATAACATGTATAGGACAGAGCAATATACATCTTTTGGGTCACTTTTTAAAAAGAATTATGCTTATAGAATTTCTTCTCATTCCATGTTCCAGACAGCTATTTCTAGTTGCCTAAAACTGGACCCAGAGACCTTTTAAAGTCAAAGTGGAAGTCAATAGTTGTTTTTCTAATGTTTTTGATGGGTTTTGAGTTGTGTCAAATCAGATATGAATTTCTTTGGAAAAAGTACACAGTCTGACCTACAAAATACATGGCAGAATGGTTGTTAATGATAAGAAATGTGTTCAGGAGTTGCATTCTCTCTCTTCTCCTATCTATGTTTCTATCTAAGAAATGGAGGTATGCACAAGCTATTAAAGAAATAATAAGGACAGCAACTTGTGTTAAAATGGTGTTGCATTCACATTTTCTCAGTAAGAAAATATTACCCTGATTAAACATAGCCCCTGTTCAGTTATCTTTTCAATTACCTCAGGTTGCATTCATCAGCCTATTTTGTTTTCAACAAGTTTCTCCTGTCTACTTACTGAGTAAAAACAAACGCAAGAAAAGTAATGCATCCATCTCAAACAAAATCACGTTTCAAGAGCATTGCATTACAGGTTGTCTTCAAAGAAGCAGCTGTGAGAGGCAGCAATTTTTGATAGGTGAGCATTTCATCAACTGTCAGAAAGAGAAATCACATCAATACCAACCTGTCTTAATAGTCTGATATGCACTGACGTTTTTCACAGGACTCTGGTGAGGGATGCTGCTTTTTTCCTAGATTTGTCCTATTCAGACTGACAACAGTGAATCACGAAAACTGTGTAGACAAATCTCTGCTTATCAGGTGAGTAAGCAACGTGGGTGACGAAAGCATTAGTGCAGGAAGACCCTACAGTGTAGACCAGGCTGTGTCTTCCTGTCTGACTTCTGAAAAGGCTGGAGATGAATTTTCAGCAGGGTTTCTTGGTTTACAGGGCTGTACAAAAAGACTTGCTGCTGTGAGTGGTGGCTCAGTAATGGTCCAGTGCTTTCTCTGGCAGCAGTGCATAACATGGTGGGGTTTATGCTGTGGGACTCTTTCGGAATCTTTTCCTCCTGTGTCCCTTCTCTACCTCTCTCACAAATGATTGAGATTTTTTCCTAAAAGTCCTGTGTCCTGACAGCAACTGTTGAACAGAATAACCTCAAAACAGCCATGAGAAGTGGCTTTTTCATTAAAACAACTGCAATTCCCTGCTACTTGTATGAGTTTATTATTCCATTATTGATGTTGGCCAAGATCCAGGCCCATTGTACCATTTTACAAGATGTGTTACAAAGTGGTTTTGCTGCTACAATAAAGTGCATCTGTCACCCCAGTTATGCAAAGCAATTGGTTGACTGCAAAACTCCATCAAAAACTGAATTAGGATTTTTCATCCGTTTATACAAGAAATGCCAACATGACATATATGTTTATTTTGTAGTAGATGTACTATATTACCACTACTACAAGAAATTAGACCCTTGTGTCTGTGTCAGTATGCAATTACCATAATATAAATCCCAATTTTATTATTTTGGCTGATACCTCATTTGCTGTTAACAATGTCACACAGAACGAGATCTGGCTTATTCAAACCCATATTTAAACCATTTAGATATGGCTTATTATAAGCCAACTCTAAACATAAGTCCAAGAGAATCTTCTTGCCCTATCAGTTTTAACAAAGGGACAGATTCTGGTCCACTTTTTCCTATTAGATAACAATATATTCCATGGGTATCTTCTACTGAGTAGAACTCCTAGGGGTTTAAAGAGCTGTTGATTGTGATGGGATTAAAATTTGTCTTCCCATGAACCCCTCAGTCAAAGTCTTGTCTGCACTACAGACACCTGAGGATCTAGTGGTCAGCTAGTAAGTTGAATTTTGAGTTCATTCACAGTGCAACAAGCAAGCCAGAGAAAATTTCAGAATTCTTTGGTACTTGAATTTTGGAGGTACTGAATAAGGAGGTTGTGGAATCTTCATCATAAAAGACTTAAGAACAGGTAAAACAAGTCTTTTTGGAAAGAAGGAAAGGTATTTTATCTGGCCTTGGGACAGGCTGATGGAGAAGATAAGCTCTTGAGGTCACTTCTAGCCCCCAGTGTTTATGATTCCATGATGTGTGACAGGGAGGTATAGCTCTATGTCATTCACCTCCCTAAAATCCAAATCAATTCCTCAGTTTTCATCCTGAATGACCATCTGAAGAGAAATGGGGCATTTTTTTTACATTAGCAGCACTGGGTTTATTGTATACTTTGTGAAGAGGAAGACTACTTTCTCATCTTCACTGGAGTATAATTTATGAAACTCAGTACTTTTTTAGACATCTTGGACATATTTTCAGAGGATTTTTTTGAATAGAACTTCAATAATCTTCTTACTATGTGCCTCAATACCAGTTCCAGCACCACAATCTCTGTTTGCAATATAGTTGGATTTAGCAGCAGTGATAGCTGTAGTCAGCTGATCTGACAATATTAAACACAGGCATCCTCTTCATCTGGGATTAAATATGTGGAGGAAATACAGTATGATACAAGCCAAAGACCATTAAATTCGACGTATGTGCTTCTTGAAAAAACACTTTGTTTTATATACAGTTATGGAAACATGGTGTTACTAAGAGAGACTGCTGAGTGAGAACAGGCACTAGCATTCCCAGTGTTTTGCAGAAAACTAACACTGTCCTGTACAGAACTCCCCAGACTACTTCATCCTTCCATCATCATGGAGTCTTTTGGACTGAAGGGTAGGGAGGTCTATGAGGTTAACTTGCCTTACCTCAAAAAAAACTGCCTGAAGTCCTGCAGCTTAGATGCTTAAACCAGAAAAGGTTGAAGCCATGCATGTTCAAAAATCTTTAATTGCTTTGCTTTTTTTAAGGGAAGAGAAAATTGAACCTAAAGTATTCAAGACAGCTAATGAATCTGGCTTATAACTTTATGGTTTCCTTATCCAGGAAGCAATGTTAAATGAAAAAGAAGATGGGTTTTAAATGTCCTTATATTCCTTTGAGCCATAACTCCCTGTTCCTAAAATATATTTCTACCCTACTATCTTCCCACATATTGGATAAAAGACTATTTTAAAAAACACACAAAGAATATTTTTTCTAGAATTCAATTAAAGGGCAACAGGATACAACATAATTTATTTGGCTGTTCAAAGGTCAATCAAATAGGGAATTCCAAATATTCATGCCAATAATGGAATATACAAGTCTTAGATAGCCAAAATTTGCTCATGTCAAAGCTTTCAATGCAAAATTTTGTTCCAACAATGTGAGTAACAAAACAAAAAAATCATAGTCCAGCAATTTGTGAACAGGACTAGGCTGGTTTTGACAAATACATTATTCAAAGCAAACCATTCATATAGATTCTGTCTTGAAGTACCACATTAGCAGTCAGTTCTGCAACCATATTGGATGTCACAGCAAGACTTCGGTGTTTATTTTGCTGTATAACTTTTTATTTCTTTTGATTGTTTTAATGCCAAGAAGTACAGAAAATGGCATTGCCTGATAATGCAGTCAAATATTCACAAATAATTTAAAATACATTAAAAAAAATTTTCATCAGTAATTTCATGTTTGGTTTACAGGGCAGATTCTCCTCTCATTTATTGCACTGCAGATTCATGATTCTCCTTCCTTAGATTGAAAAATTGAAGAAATCATAAACTCACATTACAATCTGAGTAGGGTCAGAATTCCCTCTTGTTGAAACAGTCTTTTTGAAACACCTGATTGTAGCGTGATACTTATCAAACTATAATTATCAAGAAGGAAGAACATCCTACATAGCACTTTCTAAATGCAGTTTTCTTAGGTAAGAGCATTAACGACAGCATCAGCAACAAAGGCTCCTGGCACTATGCTAGGTTGGGTACACGCACAGAAGGAGTAGCTTGCATATTACTAGTGGGATGCTTATCACAGCTTGAGAACTCTGGCCCAGACCCATCTTTATATTTGGATGACACTGGTGTAAAAGTCACCTTAGCCATGTCATGAGACAGAGGCAAAGACTGTGTCTCTGATGCCTGGTTCCTGACTGGGTATACAGTGTTTGTCTATTGCAAGAGCAAAGCAAAGTGTGCTAGCTTAAAACATTTCCACTGAGCTGAATAAGTGAATCATTCTGGACCAGGTGTGCACCCCCGTGGTTATGGATATGGCAAAGGGGAGGCTTGTATTAGTAAGTGAAATATTTGTGGCATAAATATGTAAATCTACCCTACCATGGGGAAAAATAAATAGAGGTAATAATGATCATCATCTTACTTGTTAAAAAAAAAAAAATCTTGAGTGGGATTGTTATTGCATTTTAATTGCTGTTTACAAGTTTTATTGATTTTATGCTGACATACATAGAAGACAAAGTAGATAAACTGTAACTGCTAACTTTTAAAACACAAAATAATTGTTGTTAGCTGCAAACTATGGCATATTACAGCATATCAGGAGATTTCTTTGTTAATTATTTTTTGTCTTAGCCATGTTCAGAGGTCATTCATTGCTTTCTAAATTTGCAAGCTTATCGCACACCAGTCCAATGTTATATAACTCTCTAAACATAATTTTTCTGTGTACAGTATTAGCTAAGAAGTAATTATAACTACTAGCTGCTCCCAGCTGGTAATATATTTAGGAAATTCATACATTTGGATTTGTCAGTTTAAATTAAATTATTTGAGAAAATGACTGACTTAAGAGAGTGCCAAAAGAAAATGATTCAGATACAAATAATTGTATAGGATGTGGTGCTCTTAAAAAGGAATAACTTAAAATGTAAATATTTTTAAATACATAATTCCCATGTTAATTTGTCTCAGAATATGGATTTGAGAAAACTATATTGATAACATTTTGATAAAGCTCAACTCTTGAAGCCACATGCCAGGTGGCAGAGGAGTTATATGACTTGCATCAATTTTTAACTAAATTACTACTTTGAAATCAATAATTGTATAGCCATCTTGGATACCAAAGGAAGCCTTTTCTAGCATCTGATCATGCTTAATATCCCCTTACTTTCAAAATAACGGAGGTCTTTTCATTTAAGCAGTTCTGCCTTCAAAGGAGACTTTCTTCAGTACATTGGATAATGTTGTTTGGGGTTTTTTCCTTGAGTTTTAAGTGTGTTAGGTTACTATTTTTCTAATACCTGTACTACAAAGGAAAAAATAATCAATAACCCACTTGGAAATAAGAAACTGAGTACGAAAGAAAAAAAGACCTTCACAATGCAAAAAAAAAGAGCAGGACTTGTAACTTGAATCCCTGATGTGCTGTAGATACTAAAAAATCACTAGAGCAGGAACTTAAGAATTGAGTTGTTAAAATGATTAAGGTGAACTTTTAGCAAAAGATCTAGTACTGATTTTAGCCCAGAACACATAGCTCAGAAGAACTGGAAGTTGTCATGGCTCTAAGTGATTTGAAAGTCCTTTCAGCTTTGGGATGTTTAATGGGACCAACCATCACTGCAGCAGAACAGGTGGTGCTGGGAATAATCCACAGTAGTGCTCAGAGGCCAACAGGCATCAGATCTCTCCAGGAGCTCCACAACTACCTGTATGTTACTCAGTGCCTTTACACCTCAAAGCCAGGGTTTGTATGGGCCCTTTGCCATTCTTCCATTAACTAATTTCATCAGGATTTTACATCATGTTATATTTATTTGGATTTTGTACCAAGGTAAATGGGACTGGACCAACAGGCTAAGGAGTAACCTTAACATTCTGCTACAAAGTATGTGAGCATATGACAGTATTATACCATGAGGTGTCATTTCTCCAGAAGACAACTTGAGAAGGGTGGAAAGCCTATGAGAACATTAAATTTAAGAATGTGTACTCATAATTTGTTTCATTTATCTAGTACATGCAGAGTTGCATAATGTCTTCTAAAGTTACGTAAGTTAATTTTAAAAAGCACATTTTCTGCACCAGAAAAACTCTCCTTGCTAGTGTTATTTATTGTCCCAAAACACCTTCTTTGCTTTATCAGTTCTCCCCCTGTGTGCTCAGAAATATTACTTGTTGTACCATAATCCCATGTTTTTTTCAGCCCTACCCACAAAGAGTTTTGGGGGTTTTGAATGCCCTTGTGTCACATAAATTCTCTTTCACATTTCATTTCAGAAGAATGAAAAATCCCCTCTGCCATTTAGGGCAGTATCTTGAATAACTTCAGCCCAACAAAACCTGTCATTTTAGAATAGACATAATTACAGTATCAAAGTATTTTTCCTGCTGAATTTTCTTTCTCTGACTTCAGAGACTTCACCTTTACTCAGAAAAAGAATGAAGACAGCTGAACTATAAAAACTGCTCAGATTTCCTGGGGAGGTTGATGCAAACCTGATGGGCAGCCTTTAACTAAGATGTTCTGGTGGTTACAAAAACCAAAACAAAACCAAAAGAAAATACTTTTTGTGTGAGATCTTTCTCATTGTCTGTCTGTTTGTTTGTTTTTTCTTGGTGAAAATTACAAAATATGTATTTAGCTCACACAGTGCATACTTCTCTGCAGCAGTATATATGCCCCTGTATACCTTGTTTGGCAAGGCATTGTAGTAGTTCTATACTCTTTAAGCGCTTCTTAGTTCCACTGGGTTGAGCTTTCAAGGCTTTTTTTTCTTTGATGCACCTTCTGGTTGCTGGTTCTTGTTAAAAGTGACTTAAAAGACTGTGCTAGAGCTATCATACCACAGAAAGGCTCTAAGGTACCAGAGGATGCATGCTCACACACTATGGGAGTTACTGATCCACTCAATTTCCTAGGTATTCTCAAATTAATTGTGTCCTTTGCTTTACTTCCTCCCTTAAAACATGACCAATGACAATGTCACATCCATCTGGCTAAAATTTTGAGCCCTTTTCTGAGGACGGTCAGGACTTAATTCTCGTAGTAGTCACCAAACTATTCACCTTAGCTATAACTGAACCATGCTGTCACCTACTCTCCCCTTCAGACACGATCTCCAGAGGAACATGTGTAAAGGAGAATCGCATCACTGCACTTTTACCTGGTTCTGATCCTGAACAGAGACCTCTATTTTTTCTGCATCCCTTTGGTCCTTGATTTATCTTGTTGGGCTACATACAATTTATGAATTGTTGTACAGCTTACTGTGTGACCACTATCACCAGATAAATAGACCCAGCTACTTAGGCCACATAAAATGTTTAAATTACTTCTTTATGGCAGAAAATTATATTTATTGAAATCAATAGGAAAGTTTTCATTGAGACCTTTGTCCTCTTAAATTCACTGCTATCCATAGAGTTTGCCAGAGTCAGTCTGGTATGGTTATCCCATAAACAGCTGCCAGGCAAGAGGCAATTTCTATCAATACAAAATTTGTAAAGGGCAGCCACAGAGTCACTGAATCCAGGAACAGAAGATTTGAAGATTTTAGCTGTCTGAAAAATTTTATATTCTTGGTGAGATTGGTGAATGTAACACTGGTTCATTAATAACGTGGATGGTGGTACCTCAGTACAGTATCACTGCCCAAAGTAACATGTCTTCAGTCAAAATGTGTTCTGAAATTCAGAAACCTAAGTATAAGATGGCAATCTATGTGGCAAAGCATGGGGCACATCTTGCTGAGGAAACTTGCAAATCCTTGTGGTGTGGTTTGTAAGCCCATATCCACACTGATGAACTCTTACTGATGTAACTAATCATACCTATCCCATCAACTTTACTAACAATTTTTTGCTTAGAGTTTAGAGCTAATAAAAAAGTCTTTCTGGGATGATTGTAACTTCTAAAGACACAGCTTATTTTCACCACATGAAAGAACCTTTAAATGAGTACAGGACTTTATTTTGGTAATATGCAGTTTTCCTGAACAAGCACATTTTCACTTAGGCTTGATTTCACATACTGTGTTTCTAGCCAAGTTTGTAACCTAATTGTGTGAGAGGAACACAATTAGGTATTTCACTCGAAAGGGGCAGCTGTTAGTTCAATAAAAGGCTTCCCCAATGAGTATTAATGTTACTACAGAAATAACGGAAGGTTTCCTTTAAAAGTTAAGAGCAAGGAAGGGACAACAGAAAGGGAGTTATTTCAATGCTTTGAATAATTTATTTGAGGTTTGCCCTTATCACTGTATCTGGTTCATTCATTTCAGGTAACAATGCACATCCCCTATCCAGCACTTGTGGGCACCATTCAGATCTCTAGTGCAGTATACTATGAATATTTTCTAAAGTTAATGAAGCATTCTTCTCCTTCCACAGCAGAAAACTATTCTGGTCCAAAGAAAAGGGAGATGCATCCAGTCAAATGCTTAGAGCTTGCAGCTGAATCAGTTGTTAAATAAGCATAATCCGTAGTTTTCACACTCTGCTGGTTATTCTAGCTAAAAAAACAACCAACGCATTACAGTCCCTGGAGAAAATACACAGTAGAAAGCCCAGAGATGGTGCCAGAAGCTGCTTTTGGTTCTGAAGTAGATTCAGAAGCTGCCTTCTGGATTTTCAAAATGTGTGACAAAAGAGAGAGTTGGAGACTAGAGCAGGATGGATTCTTTTAGCTACAGCTAAAAAGGGATCCGAGTCACTTTGTACCATTCTGACTACATAAAACCTGAAGCATGCTGTCAACCTGCACAGAAGTACAGCCTTTCATCTAAGTAAATCTAGCAGTAGCAAATGAGCCAAGTCAAGGTCACAACATAGGGGAGAAATCTTGGATTCAGGGTCCCACATGGAGCCTCTCATTGGGAACACGTAGAATATTCCTCCTGTGCTAGAGAGCACGTACAAATGGGAGGTAAAGCAATACATGAGGGGTAGTGTTAACATCTGTAAAGGCATTACAATTACGGAATATTTCATGCAGTACCAACAGCAGCCGTTTATAGCTATAAAACCTTCACAGACTGGGTTTGAACTTCCACCAAAAGGCTCCTTAGTATATGTACATCTACAGGACCTCCTAAAAAAGGGCAACTGACATAGGCATTAGTGCTGAAATATGGTACCTCCCTCACTTCTAAGAATGGGTCATGTCACACTTGACAGCCCACAGAATGGGGCTGACAAGTCAGCCAAAAAAGGACAAAGAAAGAAATAAGCATAAGGTGAAAGTTACATGAAGATCCTTTCTTTTTTTTTTGGTCTTGGATAAACAAAGTGGAAATTGAACATAGACTGTTCTGGTTTTGTCTGGGACAGAGTTAATTTTCTTAGCAGCTGGTGCAGTGCTGGTTTGGATTTGGTGTGAGAATAATGCTGACAGCACACGGATGGTTTTGTTTGTTGCTTGGGAATGTTTATACTGATTCAAGGACTTCTCAGTTTCTCGGGTGTTGCCAGCAGGAGGGCTGGTGGGGCACAGGGAATGGGGAGGGGACACAGCCAGGACAGGTGACCCAAACTAGCCAAAGGAGTATTCCATGCCATTGGACATCATGCTGAGTATATAAGCTGGGGAAGAAGGAAGTGGAGGGCATTTCGAGTGATGGCATTTATTTTCACAGGTAACCGTTACACATGATGGAGCCCGGCTGTCCTGGGGCTGGCTGAACACCTGCCTGCCCATGGGAAGTGGTGAATGAATTCGTTGTTCTGCTTTGCTTGTGTGTGTAGCTTTTGCTTTACCTGTTAAACTGTCTTTATCTCAACCCACAAGTTTTCTGACTTTCACTCTTCCAGTTCTCTCCTTCATCCCGCTGTGGGGCGAGCAAGCCAGTGGCTGTGTGGGGCTTAGTTGCCAGCTGGGGTTAAACCACAACACGGACCTAGTAATGACCACAGGCAGGGAGCTGTTTCTGTGCTGCTCTTCAACAGCTTTTGTCATCATTTCAGAAACTCACTGCCATGTTTGCCCACCAAAAAGATGAACACTGAGTCCTACAACCTTAATGTCAACAGCTGAGTCAGTGCATTGCCAGGGAGGGAAGGGAATGGAAATGGTGGGACCACAGTGAGTGGCTTGAGGCAACAAGCTTAGGAAAGGCAAGATGCCTACCAGCATCCCCAAGATTTATGCTTTTACTGGTTGCAGGACCTGAAGAGTCCCAAAGGGGAATTTTGATAGTGATGAGGTAAAGAAAAGGCACTGGACTTTTGGCATGTTGTTATAAAACAGGGTAAGGCAGAACAGAGAGTGCTCTCCTGCCATGAAGGAAGCTGCACTCAACTCAGTTTGTCATTCAGACAGACCGGGAGACTGCAGCTGTGTTTATTCTTTGGGATACAGCTAGTTCTCTGGGTCTAAAAGCAAGTGGCACAATGCAGCATGTGTCCGTATGGCCCATGTAATTGTGGCAGTGTTCCCCCTGCCCCATCCTGCCCTAACAAGGAATGACTGTATTCAGCTCTAGGTGGAGTCAGGAGTTTGACCTGAGTGAGCAGCATGTCTGTCTCACAAAACAGATTACAGATGCGACATAACAAGCAAACCAACTGAGTGGTGCCCAGGGTGAAGGCCAGGAAGACTCCTGCACATCTGTAGCCATAAATCTGTATCTCCTCCCAATCCCCCCTCCTCCACACTGAACCATCGGGCCCAACTGACCTTCCCGAACTGACACCTTGTCACAGTAACTGACTTAGTCCCACCTCACCACGAGTATAAAATCCAGAATTTTAGAATCTTTTTATGGAGGACAAGAATCATAAATATGGGATGGGTCGATGGGCCTGGACCACTTTCCTTCCCAAGCAGGGATGCTTCTTTGATAAGATTTGCACCTCCAACTATGTTGTATGTTTCCCAGGACAATATTACTAACAAAAGTGCTGTACTCTTAACGCAGTTTTTACAGTCAATGTATTTCTCAATAGCAATTCCAAACTTGTTATGTGTTGCCTTAATAAATCATCTATTTTTCTATTTTTTCAACTTTGCAAAACTATTTCAGTGAAAGTCCTTAAACTGGGCTCTGACAGTTAAATGTTAACTCTCAGTAAAACTCCTTAAACTGGGCTCTGACGGGCAAAAGTTGACTCTGATGAGCGGCTGCACATATAATCCTTAGACTCAAAACCCCTGACCAAGTCTGAGACTAGGCTTGGATCTAGCCACACCTAGACTCCTCTCTGAGGAGGAGTTTTGAAAGCAAGGGTGTCCTTTCCAAACCTCATGACTCAACAGGAGGGCTGTCTGCCCCCTGCCTCCACCACTGGCCACTCATCAGACTCTTAACACGACAGTAATCTCCCAAACCGTGGCCCAATATGGTCTAGGAAAGAACAGGCTGGCACAGGTCAGAATTGTGCCAGGGAGCTTATGGATAATGATACATCAGTGCTCAAACTGTGCATTGGCGTAGTGATTTTATTTACTATAGAAGCAGTTTGTGGGACTATCTTAGACAGTAGGAGGAAAACTCTACTATGCTATTAAAGACAACATTACTGTTATGACAGGGCAATGCAACATCTGAATATAACTCTGAAATGCACTTGCAATTGCATAGCTGTAGTATTTGAAGTGTCTGAAAACTTACAGAAATAAATCCCTTTACTCATGGGAAAAAAATTCCCTTACACTGTATGTCAAGTGAGTGGTAAATAGCAGGCCACTACAAAAACCTAATATTCCATACTAGCATGGGAATTCATCATTGTATAATTGTCTGGAAGAGGCAACAGTTGGCTTAATTTTAGGGTATATTATGAATATATAATATTTTGCATTATATAGTGAAAACACATTCCCATAAATTACTGGAATTATCATATGGGGACACAGTGATTTTCTACTGGATTAAAGTGATATATGCAGTCTTTGCAATAGGTTGCAGCAGGTTGAGGAGATTTGTAGCACCTTTTAGGAAGATGTGCTGGTGGCATGCTCTTCTGGGAATGCAGAAGAGCTATATCATTCAGATAAGTCACTGAGAATTGACTCTAAATTCTCAAGCATTTTACTAAACCACAGGACATTATCCCTTGTTCTGACCATGAGTGACAGTAAATAGGAAAAGTGAGAAGGCAATAATAGTGTCTCTATCAGAGGGCATCCAAGACAAGCTCAAGCAGATTTTCATGAGTTTGTTTATGGGAACGTGCATGCTACTTCTAGAATCACAAGAGATGCATCAATAGAAGCCAGTCCATATTACCACTTCACCAGTGCAATTTCTAAGACAAATGTAGCAGTACATCACAAGATGGTGATGAACTAGAAAAAAGAATTGCCTTGCAGCAATTCAAAGCCAGACACATTACGTTTTTGGCTCCATGGTGACTATTTGGGGTTTATCTATTCTTTGAGGGTCAGGTAAGCCCATAACGGTTCTTAGTTCCTGGAGATGTTAATTGCGAATGTGTCACTTAATACCTGCAGGTGGGTAAGCAATGACACCTTGAAGAAGAGAAGCTGTCCATTATCTCTGTTGGAAAGGCTTTAGTAATATTGAACTAAAGAGCAAGAAGATCCATAGCTGTCATGGTCAGTTTGTGTTCAGGAGATGGTGGGAGCCACCCCAGCAGTACGCTGCCGTACGGGTTAGCAACATTTCCCTTTTGATAGGTGCAGCTGATATGCTCAGACACAAAGATCAGTAGCCCAGTTGTTTATTATCGGTTATACAAGAGGAAAGTAAAAGTTTGCAAACAGGAAAGCAAAAGTTTGCAAACACACAAAGTTGTCATCCTAATCATTTACCTCTCTCGCAAAAGGGTCAGCCCTCCTTACCCCAGTCCTTCTAAAAACTTCCAGTGAAAGAAATGTGCTAGGGTCTGCAGGTGTTCTATTCCAGTGTTTCATTAGTTTTACTGATATCTAACCTGCATATTTCTTTCTGCAATTTAGTGAAGCATGTTTGGTTGTAGTAAGATTGTCCTATTCATGGGTCCCTGGCTGCTTATTACTAGTCCAATCAGCTGAAGGCCTTGAGGTTATACAACAGATCCTTGCAGGATGAGGGAGTGGATGGCACTGCATCAAACCCCAATTAATCCTTGATTCCTGTACAGAACTTTTGTGAATTAAGCCAAATGCTACAAATTGTTCACAACTGATAACCCAGTTCTTGTTTTTAAATGCCATGCATTTAACTAGAAATTGTTCAGCAACAATGTTACTAATTCCAGTATTGCCAATCAGCTTCCTACTCTAAGTATAAAACTTAGACCTTCCTGTTTCTGGAGTGACCTCAAAATTCTGGATTTTTTCAATACACTTCTACTTATATTAAGTACATTATATTACATACAGAAATGATGGTGCTGACGTTGATGCTGTCTGTGGTGCTTACCTCCGTTGTCTTCAGACTATATTTAAGCTCATGACAAAAAGCCTTAGGAAATCAATTAAGCTGCTTCCACTTACATTATTTACCAGCTTGTCTAAAATTAATCTGAGTAGAATTTACATGGACTAACAAATGAAAGGGAATCAGTATAAATGTTAAATGAAACAATTAAAGTAAAAAGGAAACGTTTTTAATCACATACAGAGATGTGCAAGCAAGAAGCGCATTTGACTGAAGACAGAGATCAAATTTGTCAAATGTGAACACCTCAGATTTGGCATGGATATACATATCTGGGCAAATAAGCAGATGCATATCTGATTTTCAGAACTGTTGAGCATGTGCAGTCTCCATTGATTCTCTGAGAGCTAAACAGATTCGATACTTCAAAGAGATAAGAAGACGTTTTTATTATGTGTTTGAGTAATACTATATTGTGCTGCTAAATTTATTATTTTAGTATCATCGGAAGTGGTTTAAATGATACTTCCTTACACACAGTCCCATAAGCACTAGTGTGCTGTACTATCCCAAACTAACTGCATTTGAAGAACTTTGTATTTGAATGCTGCCTTGGCTCCTTCATATTTATTGTAGGGTTGCATCTGTTCTTACTGGGTGAACACAGAGAAGGATTACTAACATGATAAACTGGGAAGTTGCTCTTAAGACCTTAATTTTATGGCACAGTTCTAGATAAAACTAAATCAATGACACTTCATTGATATTTATTTATATTACAGGCCTTACAGGGAGCACCCAGAGGTCTATCTGCTAAGGACTGAAGAAGCTGTGTTTTTAAACACTAGCACTTTCAGTGCTACTAAAAGGAAGGAAATAATAGAATAAAAATCCTAGGAAAAAAACACCTAACAACAACTCAAGAGTAACATTTCATTCCGGTAGTTATCTAGAAATCTGATTTCCTTTGCTTTGTGTCAGGCACTTAGCATTATTGTTGCAGTTAAGGGAACTTTATGAGAGTGATTAAAATAAGTTCTTGGAGGAGAAGTGTCACAAGAGACTGCAGCATCACCCGGGAAGTCATTTATCTACTGTGAAAACACAGGTCTCTTGCTTTATTAAACATCTCTGTACAAGCTCCACTTGATGTCTGGGGCCAGATATTCACCTGGCACAGTTCCACTGAAATCAATGGACCCATACTGATTTACACAAGCTGAAAACCTAAACCTCTGAGTTTATTACAGCGTCACTAAATGGGGTGATTAATTGTAGCATAGCATCACAATATGATAATAATGCTCAGAAACCTCTCTAGAGTGGAATAGAAATACATTATGTCTTTCTGCAAAGCATTTGTTTCACACAGGTTACCTCTGTTTAAGTTGTGGGGCTTTTTTATTTTTTAAAATACAGATAGTAATCTTGTTACTGTCTCAGGTTTACCCTGCAAAACACATCATATCAAGGTAGTAGAATATATTTTCTGACATCCTGATTGTCACTGGGCCCCAGGTACACGGTGATCCTCTTTGAAGAAGAGTATGCATTCTCCATTTGACAACATCCTACAGAAAATGTGGCCTTCTTGTCCTGCAGGACAGATGAGTCTGGGCCCCGTATGCACCCCCAGTCTCAACCTCTGCCCCCCACCCCAAGGTTCAGCTGCCTGTGCTGGTGGCCATCCTGAATACAGCACAGCCATCTAAGCTGGGATCAGGGTGCTGGGAAAAAAGCTGTGCAGGAGAGCCAGCCATAAGAAGCCCTGTCAGGGCCTCCTCCTGCATGCATTTAACCTGTAGCTGTTTCCCTTGCTCCTGGCCTGATCCATGTTGGAGATATGCCTGTGCCTGCCCCTCGTCATGACCAGCTGACTGGACCTCAGACCTGCCCCATCACCAAGGATTTGCCTGGGTTGTGACTGACCCTGGTTACTGTCACTGGGCCTGCCCTGCTCTCCTTGCTCTGGCATGGTGGCACTGTGACCTTGCTGGTGCAGACACTGTCCTTCCACCTTGCTGTCACCCTGGCTTCTGGCTCACCTTCCCTGGGGAGCAGCCTGCTCTTGTTGCTTCCTGAGGAGATGAACCCTTAGCTCCTGCACATACCCTGCTACTGGCAGCAGGTGTAAGTGAGAGTGTAAGTTGTTATTTGTTTTGAAAAACAAAGATGAAGAAATGTGCTTTACAGCACCATTCTCATTTCATGTTAAATGTAGCAGGAATGGTAAAAACTGAGCCTCTTTTTTTTGGTTTTGCTACACAGAACTCTTCTGTTTACTAAGAGCAGAGTTTATAATCTGAGAAGATGAATGGCAGAGAGAAAATTGCATCCAGAGCACCACAGTCCAAGCAAAACATTTTTCTGCATTTGCTTCATTTTAATAATAAAAGTGAGCGTGGACATGTTTCCCAAGCTATAGACCTGTCAGCTGTCATGCAGAAGTGTGATACATAGTCAAGGGTCCACCCCAGGCTATGGTCTCCTGCAGAGTCCTTGTAGTTCACATAGTTGCGATGCAGAATCCAAGTCTACTTTCCCCACTGAGAGACGTCACGTGTGAAGATACAGAAGGGCAGAGGAGTTTGGACCCTGCACTGTAGAAAACATTGGGACTCTTCATGCAGCATCACACGCAGAAGTTGTAACAGAAGACATGCTTACCCCACTGCACTCTCACACCACTACTCCTGTCACAAACTCAGCACAGGGAAAGGAGCTGAGCTGGTGCAAAGGGACAGAGATACACCTATCACAGGATCCACCTCGTTGAGTCTTGTGGTCTAGGTCAGATAAAAAGCGGAGGTCTGAATCAAACCATCCTTGACCAGCTCATTTCCTAATTCCCTGCTTCATGGCAGATTTGGGTCAGGAGAGGGAAAATGAAACAAAGCAAAGGTAATAAACTTAAAGCATGATGCTCCAGTCCTGGCTGCATAGTTTCATTCTGAAAGGACAAAGCCTGAAGCCCATTTATAGGCTTGTAAATAGTCAATAGCAATGCAAAGTCTAAACAGTTTCATCAGACAACTCTTCAAAGAATTAAACCGTTGAAAGGACAAATTCTCTTTTCACAGAGGAGTTTAGCACCGTGCTGCACGCTCACCTTAGCAGCTGCACTAAACGTTAGTAATGTGAAGAAATTAGATGCTAGCCTGACATTTTGGTCTGAAGTTTCTCAGCATGAATAACTCCCTGAAATGGCAGCGGGTATGATACAGGTTCAGCCTAATACAGCTGCTGACACAAAATGGTGCTGAGAAGTGTTCTGGGGAGCCAGGCTGGCAGCAAGGTTCCCATCAGAGGCACCCAGGTTCCACTGCATGGCAGAGCCAGGGCACTACAGTTCAGCAGCTCATTAGGCATTTCAATCATGCCCAGTAGTTCTTTGAATTGTGGTCTTTTCAGTACATCAATTTTTTTCCTCTAATTATATTGATTTTAGCAAATTGCAATGTCCTTCTGTTGATTTTCAGCTATGTACAGCAAAAACTTGGATTGTGAGAGGAAAAACAAACTCATTGTGCTCCAGCAAGTTATTTTATACCATTAGACCTTCCATGGGACGAAACAGATTTCAGAGCTAAGAACATATGAAAATATTACAGTTATTACAAAAATAAATAGCAGCTAAGTTTCTAAACGAATATAGGCTTTACATTCATCACCCAGAAAAATAAGACCACTCAACTGTCTGGAGCACCAGCTCTGTAATTACATGCCCATTTATTTTCAGTGTGTGGAGGGTGTAATTGCCTGTGCCCAGTTTTATCTTTGGGTCATCACAACAGACCGACCATGCTGCATGCCAGCACCTGCCAGCTGCAGGCTGTCCTCCCACACCAGAGACCTGAATGCTAGCCCACTCTGCTTCCTAAATCACATCTTAATAAGGCAGAGAGCTACTAAAATCTGCTCCATTAATTAAGGGCTGTCATACAACCTCTAGCAAACTAGCAACGCAATCCCTGTTCTGTTTCTTCTCCTTGTAGATAAGCTACGATTCTCCCCTACACTTCCATTTTACAAAACATTTCAGTAATTCCATTGATGAATCATGCTAAAGGTAAGACACCTACATTGGTGTAAATGCACTAAAGTCAATGCAACTAAATATTATAGCACCAGTAATCTCATTCATGGTGGGAAGAAGAGAAGGGGTACTTGGGTGTTTGGGGAGTGTTTCTGTTCCTGCTTGTCTGGTCTTTTTACTCATTTTAGTGAATTATTTGCTCATACAAAATACTTGGGCAGCTCTTAGAGCTAAGAACAAAGCCCAGAGTGAGTGCTTCAACAATCCAGCCAGTACGAAGAGAATTTTAAAGGAGAGTTGAACCCTGGTCCGATCATTCAAGAATGCATGTGCTACATACAGCCAAGTGCTGCCTTTGTGAAAGTAACTCCCACATGGTGGGAGATACCTGGCTCATCACTGCAGTTAAATACCTTGGCTTTAGAGAAGAGTACAACACAAATCTGCATCTTTCTGCAGTATTCCCTTCTGGTTAACTCTGTGATGCTCCTAGTTCAGTGCTTTTAGTTTAGTAAAACAGTAAACTGGTCCTTTACTAGATTTAGTTCACATTACAAATGGTTTAGGGTTTTTTTTTCCACCGATCAGTCATGATAATATATAAGAAATGTTTATTCTTCTGTTTCTTTGTTGTGGGAAAATTAATACATGTTCACTTAACTGGGGTTAATCTAGCATGTAGCAGGCAATTTACTCTTACATTTTTCTGACCTTTTTATTAAATATAAAAACCCCCAGAAGGGTACAGTCTGTAGTTAGTTACATTTTACTATTGTCCTTGCTATGTTTAGCCCTTATCCCAAGACTTCTAGGTGTATACAAAGGGCAAAATAATTTACACAACACTTAGAGCTTGAAATGACATGTTTAAGGGTATACCACATAATTTGCACTTCTTTGTGTTTGGAAATTCCTTTTCTTTGCAACTCAGGAGACACCTTGGCAGGATTTATTACAGGGTCGTACCAGCTTAATAAAAATCTGTAGCTTCAAAACTTAATTTAAAATCTGTTCAGGTAGTTGTTACCCACACTAAAAATCAATAGACCAAATCTCATACATCTCATATATATCACCAGAATTCCACTTAAATCAAGGAGTTGCTTTAATGTAAGTGAGAAAGGCATTTGCCCAGTGGGAATGTTCACTCAAGTAATCGCTGCAGGCTTACGCCTATCCTTGTTAAGGCTCATCAATCATCAATGTCAAGTTAACTAATTTATTTCCTTTCAAAAATTTTCCCCATCAGTGAAAGAATTCCAGGAAATAAGTAAGGAAAAACTACTGGAAATCATTATCTTGTAAAGATAGGAAGGGTGTCTTACCTCCTGTTGTGGCCTGCAGTCTACTGCCAAAGGGACTGAGAAAAACACATTAGTGGTATCAATTGTGGCATACCACTCAGTCTCATGAAAGGAGTGGTTACGTCAGGTCCCTTAAAGAATTGCCAGCAAAGGGTTTAAGTGAAACAGGTTTAATATGAATTTGTGAAAAAGCAACTGCACAAGATTCAATGGCAAGGTTCACTCT
>JAVJGJ010000059.1:19620283-19645239 GCA_035590215.1 Microhierax caerulescens | reverse complement strand
CTATGAATCTGTGACAGCCTGCAGGGGATTCAGATGTAGCTTTGTGCAAAAAGATTATCCCCAACTTCTTTAACTCAAAAGTTTTGATCACTTCTGGTATCTCACAAAACTGACTGATTGTTGAAAGGTTTCTGGCCATAACATAGCTTCTGCTGAGAACTAAAAAGCTGAATATAAGCTGAATACATTTGTTATTTATACCAATAACTCTTTATTAATAACAGGACTGTTTTCTATTCTGTTATAACAGTTTTTAAAATCAATAAGGTGGCTGCAATTTTATGGCATAGAATACCGTATTTATAGCATAAATATGATGTTCAGCAGCTGCAGTTCACCTAGAAATAAAGCTACAGAAGGGGATGCAGATGATGAGTATACTGATGTGATTTTGAGATATTCATGAACTGAACATCACCATAATACTGTGAAGTGAGTAACTATTATTACCTGGATTATCTTCTCTAGGTGAAGTGGCTTGTTCAAAACTGTATAAAAAGGAGAAAAAAAAATAAAAACAGACAATAGGAAAAAGAGGATTTAAACCATATGGGAAGCCCTGGCCCTCTTGAATTTATTTGCAGGTTTGTGTCTGACTGGAAAACTTGCCATAAGAAGTATAGTGATCATTGCAGATTTATTTATTTTCTCCTTTTTCTGCACTATGTCTTGTTTGACAATCACACTGAACTATCAGATGGAAAAAAAATCTTCACTCTTTTCCCACTTTATAATATTTTAAATATACTTCCCATGAGGGTAAATTGAACTAAGATTAAATTCTGCTAATGGCAACATTTGAAAATCCATGAGAAAAATGTACAGGGAGAATGTAATTAGGCCTTTATTCCTAGTACTACAGTTGACTTCAGCTGTATTCTTCAGCTAAGTTAGGTGATAAAATTTTCTTTGTACTCAGAAAAAAACAACCTAAAAATCAAGATAAGTCTTATGAATTAAAAGTGAGTAATGTTAAATGAAAAACCTAAATGATTTCGTGTGAAAAACAAAAATTCTGTAACTTATAACAGCTCTTAATGTATTTTGTGTACAATCATACAAAGGATGGAGAGATTATACCAAATAATATAACATAATATGTCATGTGGGACAGTGTCAAAAGCTTTGCACAAATCCAGGTAGATGATATCAGTTATTCTTCCCTCATCCACCAACACTGTAACCCTGTTGTAAAAGGCCACCAAATTTGCTAGGCACAATTTGACCTTAGTGAAGCCATGTTGACTGTCACCAATGACCTCCTTATTTTCCATGTGCCTTAGCATAGTTTCCAGGAGGATCGGCTCCATGGTCTTGCTGGCACAGAGGTGAGGCTGACTGGCTTGTCATTCCCCAGGTCTTTTTTATTTCCCTTTTAAAAATGAAAGCTATGTTTTCCCTTTTCCAGTCCACAAGAACTTCACCAGATTCCCATGACTTCTCAAATATGATGGATAGTAGCTTAACCATTTCGTCCGCCAGTCCTCTCAGGACTCATGGATGCACCTCATCAGGTCCCATGGACTTATGCGCCTTCAGGTTCCTTAAATGGTCTCAAATCTCATCTTCTCCTACAGGGGGAAGTTCATTCTCACTGTCTTCTCTGAATGATGCTTTTCATGCATAGTTAGGTAATTTCCTTGGAAAGAGGCATTGGAGGTGATATTAGGATGTTCTTTCTCCCATTGTCTCTACTCCTATAAAAGTACCTATAAAAGTACACATACTTACCTAAAAAGGTAAAAGTACATGTATTCTAGGCTGAAGTGCTGTGACCTGATGTTTTTCACAAGCCTTGCTAGAATGTTTGCCTGATTTTACCCTACCTAATGTGAGTCTTCATTTGGGAAAACAAGTTAAACATAAACAAAGCAAGAAAAATAATTTCTTAACAATAAGATTATGAATAAACAGTGCCAAACATATTCACAATGCTCTCCTATTATGAGTCATTCTAAAACACTTTCCTCAAAGCATGTTTTTCTAACACAAACTTTTACGTTGGCTCTGTGAGCTGTCTGAAGAACAGACAGTGATTTCTAGCAACATGAACCATGTCAGCTTACAGGTCATTTAACCAAATTGCTTTTCATTTTTGAAATGTATGTACTGCCTTTGCTGAAGTACCTGTTGGCAAAAGAATGCATATTTAAGGTGTATTAAATATGCTAGTTACACAGAAGAGAATGATGCAGTTGTTTTTCATACTTGAAGGCACAGAGGTGAACATAAATTTAATTCTCCAGAGTGATCAGTTAGGATTTTGTATACAAAATTTGACCCAAAACATTAAGCTCAATATTTTTTCCATTTCAGAATAGAAAGCTTTATTAATCTATCATCAAATATCCAAATATATTATAAATAGCACCCTTAAAAACAATTTGAACTTTTCTTGTGACTCTTAAAGGATGGGTTAGATAAACTAAAATTTTAAAATTCCTTTTGCTTTTCACTGTCAAGTGCTCTTCCCAAATGACAATTCCCAAATGCAGTTTCACCCTGCAGTAATCTGTGCTAGATCTGATATATTTCCTGTCAATGATAAACTTCCTATCAAACTGTTTTTGCAGGCATCTTCTTCATTAAACCATCAAGAAGGGAGCCTTGGTGCTTCAGGCCTAGACATGAGGTAGCCCTGTTGCAAAGACAGCTATGGGCTATGCCATCTGGTGGGGCAGTGACCAAGGCCACAATGCAGCTAAAGGAGCTCCATGAAGCAGAAGAAGAGAAAGGTCATTGCAGCAGCCTTTCTCCAGTTGACAATAACTTTGCATTCTCATTTAAAATTCCAGCCAATCTATTTTCATGCTACCAAGGAACCAGTGCCTGAAATACATGCTTCGAAGGTATGAGTTTGTAGATCTTAGTAGCAGAGTTAGTAGCAAACTAGATGCCTCTTTGTCACAGACCAGCTCCTTATGGTAAGAGGGATGGAATGATTCTTCATTCATGCCCAGTAGGCAAGGAAGGTTGCTGCATTTTAAATAACTTCCTCAAATGATGGTGATCAGCACATGGCGATGTCCCCGCAGAAACTGTTTCAGCTTAAGGATATTTGCCCTTATCTGAATGTCATCATGGATGTTATCCAGGAATTAGTTTGTATGGCTATTGCTCCTTCTAAATTCACTTTTTATGAGAGCCTTGGAGAAATCGGGCAACTACTAAGTTGTGCAGCAGTTTATTTATTAAAACAAACTTCCAGATGGTTCAAGATCACCACATTGTGCAAACAGCTAGCTTAATTTTGCTTGCTTTTATTGTCATTACCCTCAGTTTCCTTCTGCCATCATCCTCTCGTGTGTGTTATGCTTCCTTGCTTCAGCTTGTGTCCAAGCATTATATGTTATTTGAGATATGAACTTTGCCTGCTTATAAGGCTTCTAGAAGCCTTTAGAACAAAAATTATAAAACAAAAATGGTGACAATGGATCATCAAATCAGAATAAAACTGTCCATATGACCAGAAATATGGAAGTCCAACCGATATTTTAGTATACAACTATTAGTTTTGAAATTGCTTAGGAATTAGGTAGCTATGCTTCTAACAAAGGTGTGTAATTTGTCATATATATCTAACCCTAAAAAGCAGGAAAATGTGAAGTTAATGTGTTAGTCACAGCCTGTTGTTCACACAGCATGTTTCCACACAGCAACAGCTTCTGAGTTTCCAGAAGGAATTTTCTTCTGCCTCCAGCTGATAATGAAACACACTACAAACCACACATTAATCTCCTTCACAGAACAGCGCAAAAACTTACCCATGACCTCAGCAAAATAACAAGTACTCAGCCCTGAGATTTTTGCCAGGATTAGTTGTGCAGTGTTATACTGTAACACCTGTTACAGTGTAAGACCCCAGCAAACATTTTGCATTGTAGTGTGAAGAAGACCTGCATGTAGTCAGTGTCCATGGAAGATATAAAGCCTCAGCACCTTGTCAAGTGCAGATCCATAAGCAAACTTGAGTGTAGCAAACTCCTTGACTCAGTTTCTTGAATCCCCAGTTTCCCCATCAGATATAACATATCTATAACTCAGTCAGGTTCACACTGTCCTAAGAACAGCCTCAACTCAGACATGTCTCGTACTTCAGTTACCTTTGTTGCATGCAATGTTGGGACTTCCTTAGAAGACACAACTTTTTCAACACTGAGCGCCTGAGATGGTGGCCAAGCATCGGAACAGGGTGTCCAGGGAAGTGGTGGGATCTCCGTCCCTGGAAGTGTTCAAAAAATGTGTAGATGTGGTGCTTAGGAACATGGTTTAGTGATGGACTTGGCAGTCCTGGGTTAACGGTTGATCTTAAAGGTCTTTCCCAACCTAAGTGATTCTATGATTGACTTGAAGACTAATCAGATAGACAGTGCTAGACTTGCATGCCCCAATCAACTCTGGTAAGGGTAAACATTTTGTGCAGCATATGCAAGAACCTTCATAATGCCTATACTTGCATATGGTCAAGGAAACAATATGAACTCAAACCTGAATGTAACCAGGGTTCATGCTTAAAATCTTGTATGTATCCACCTGGTCCTATCCGTTGTGCTTTTACAGCTGTAGGATGTTGCTGCTCTTCAGAACAGTGCCACTACAGTCTGCCTTGGTGCATTTAGGTACTATTAACTATGTCCACTGAAAACTGATACAGGTATTCCTATGCCCTGGTGAGGTATACGCTTTAAAAGCACACAACAATAAATAGTTGCAACCCCGTTAATATTTCAACAGAGTGAAAATTATCTCTGAAGATATTTTTCAGCGTTGAAATTTTTAACCTATTACCCAAGATAATGATTTAGAGCACATTTATTTTTTATCTTGCTACCACTGCTTTAAGTGGTGGAAGAAAAGCTTATAATTCAGATGAGTTACTTCTCTGAAACTGTCAGACAGCAAGCAATTATAGATGGTTCAGACAGATTGGAATCTGCCCCTACTATGCAAGATCCCAATTATCTCACCTATAAACTGCCATGAGGAAGAAAAGAAGAATTGGGAAGAATAAGAACTTTCTTTAACAGGTGGATTTGTGTAAGTCATTCTGGGCTTACACCTGAGTAATGGTGGCCTGGTTGCTCTAAAAGGATAAGCCAGCTCATTAGTGGCATTGGAGCACTCAGTCACTGAAACATGACCACATATACATATAACGCCAAAAATATGTGAAACTGTTATTAGTACCTTCAGTGGGAGCAGTACAATAACTTATCCCCACATAGCTGGATAGCCTAGAGATACAAAGCATGAAAAACAACTACTGTGTTGTCCAGGCAATGCATAGCCAATACAGTATATTTATCATTCAGGTCATTGTGAACAGAAATGAAAGAAACTATTTGTAGTACCTCCTATCTTTAGTGCTGGAGGATACTACTTCATACAAAGAGTTTCCATTTCTTATTTTCACACATTAATCATAGTCATGCCTGAGGGCTTAAAAGGAAGCATCAATGAACATGAAAGAGCTCCAGCAGACCTTGTCAGACAAGAGACCAAGAGGGGACTCACCAGTCACATGTTGGAGATGCTCAGAATTCCTTAAATTTCTTCCTCTGTGTCCCACTTTGACCTCTTGGAAAATATACTTGATATGAAGTAGTGCCCTCCTTTTTGATATATAGGCTTTGTATTTCCAAAGACCATTTTGTATGTAAGTATTTGAGCTAGCTGAATCACTCCCAGCCTACACAGTACATTTTCAAAGGGACTACAACCACAGAAAAAGAAAATTACAACTTTTAGCCTTATTGGAAGTGCTGTGTCTGGCTCTACTTAGTTAGCTAAGTGAATAAATGAATGAGTGTACAAACAACTAAGAATGGCATTTCAGTTATAGTTGCTAGCTTGGAAGCTGTTAATCTTGTAATTAAAGGGTTTGAGATTTCAAATTCTATTACAGTATTTCTGACAATGAAATATTTCCACAATAGCTCTGGGACTGGAACTCAGACAGGTAAGAACCATCTTGATCATTTTCTTTTCAGCCAGAGATTCAAGCTGGGACCAGCGTGCCCTCAAGCACTCATCACAAGTAATTACCCTGCAAAAGGAACACAGCCAGAGATATGGTACAGTATCACAGTAATAACTGTTTTGGATTAAGTAACAAATATTTAAGAGAGTAAAGCTAGCCCACATGAAATGACAAAAGAGCACACACCAAAGCCCCACCTACTCGGCTGTACACCTTAAGGCCTCTTCTACCTGAAATGATCAGCAAAAATAATACCCTTCCCACTACTGTGGGCTCTTATGTTCCTTAACATGCCAAACTCTCCTTCAAAGCTAAGCTCTATCATGATATTAGTTACTTTTATAAGTGTTTCTGGTCTATTTCTTTCAGAAAACCAGAGTGAGGTTAAAACATTAGACAGCACAACATGGGTGATTTCCATTGTAAAGCTACAGATGCTTCTCAATCTTTCTCAGTTTGCAGATCTGCAGGCATGTCTGAGAGAGATATAGGTCTTTGTAGAACAGAGTTAACCCTCCTGAACACAGGATCACATTTTTTAGATGCTTTTGCACAGAATTTGAAGGTAATTCAGATTCACAAAGACTCACAGATTTAGGAGTGAAATCAACAAATCTGTTCTTTTTCCATTCCCATGTCATGCTTAGTCATTCACTTACTGCCCAATCACATGGTAATTCTCTCTCATACTAAATTTTGTGCAAAATTTGCAAAAATAGATAGTAAAGACACAATAATGAACTGTGAGGTATTTATAAAAACCTCATTTTATATCTAAGAAATTCACTTCCAAATTACCCCATTATTTGATCTTTCACTACACTTTTCCTTAATGCAGGGAAGCAACAGAAGTTTAAATGGACAGGTATGGTATGGATCTTGGGAAATATTGAAACTTCTTAGAAGTTATTTCTAGTTATTTTAATATTTCCTTGTTTTTTATAAACTATCAAAGTTCTGGAAATAAAAAACTGTGATTTTGAGGGTTAGGTGGGTATATAGTGCTTTCTCAGTCCTAGCTTTACATACATTTCAAAACAAATTTCATTTTGTATGTAGTAATAATAAACCAGTTCTTAAAAACCCCAAATATTTTTCATAGGTTAATCTGATTAATTTAGATCAAAAGCCTGCTTTATTAACAGTTTTTTTTAATATTGAAATTATTTCAATATTTAAATAAAATTATTGGTCACTTGTGAAATTAATCTATGGAAGGCGTAAACTCCACAGATTTTAAAGAAGGTTGTACTTGTCTATTCGTCCTGCAGCAAGGGTAATCTACATATTTGGTGTATCTGAACTCCTTCAGGTCATGGACACAGGAACAAGGAAACCTGTGGTGTATTGCCAATATTTCTAAAATGCCAACACTGCAGGCAATCCCCTGCATGCAGTTTAGCCCCATCTGAACTATGATAAATTTACCCCTGCATGAATCAGTGGTGCCTGTGCCATTGTTCTAAACATCAGCTTTTCATTTTGTAACTTCTGCTTCTTTAAAAACACCTGTCATATAATCTGCTCCATTTTTATGCCACATTTTTATACCTCTTTTTTCATGCATCTGCAACTAAAGAAAACCTTTTACAGACATAGAAAAATCTTTAACTATTATAGAAAAAAACTTGGAGAAATAAGACAATGAAGAAGTGTTTTCTTGTCTCTTTACTGCCATTATTGTTTTGCTCTAGAAGATCCTGGGGAAATTCTTATTTCAAGTACACATTTCTATAAGCAATCAGAACATGGCTTTCACATAGACTGATATCTGACTAGAACATTATGAGGGAGTTCAGGAGCAGCAAATCTAGGAATGCAATCATATAACTTATTTCTAACAAAATGTGAAGTGTGGCATAGCAAAGGTGCTGATAAGGATATGCAGTATAACCGTAAAGTTCTGGAAAGCCAGGAATTTGCTTGATTTTGACTCCACTCTGCAAAATCAAATGCACATCTCTTTTGAGAGGTTCAGCTGAAGCCCACAGAGAAAACTTGAGTGGCTAGAGGCAGACTCTACAGCTCATTTTTATAAAAAAGTATTCCTTGGGGACTCTCGCCTTCAGAGGTATTGAATGAAAGACATATTAAACAGAGAACTTGCTTACTCCTTGAAAAATACAACCTTACAATATCAGACTAAAAGAGCTTCTAGTAAAAAAAAATAAATAAAAAAATCCTATCCATTTAGTCTGTTAGAGGTGGGCTGGATTCTGGGGGTGAGGTTAATAAACCAGGATGTAATGGTAACTGTGAAGTCATTTCCAAGCATTGAAAAACACTGGGACATTGATCAGATTCTTTCTTCTCAGGGTACAATTCCTATCTCCTTATAAAACAAAAGTCAACAAAATGCCAGATGTCCCTTAAAATAGTTTCCAGTTTCAGGTTTCTAACCTGGACACAAGGCTCTGGGATCAGTCTGTTCATCCCTGTGGTGTTATCTGCCTGTGTAAGGTAGGTGGCTGCTCAACACAGCGTACCTTCTCCCAGAGCACCTGTCACGGCCAGCGCTGCCTCCCTGAGCTGTTCTACAGGGCTGCTGCTCTCTCTTCCTAATACTTTCTCAGGGCTCTCTGCAGCAATATGTAGACACAAAAACCAAAAAACAAAACACCACCACACACACCAAAAAAAAAGACAAAAAAAAAAAAAAAGCAGCTAAATAAAAGCACCAGGTACTGGTTGTTATCATACAGAAACTAAAAGTAAATTTTGACAAGTAGATACCAGATTTTATATATAATTTTCTACTTCTTTTTGTATTTCTGATTGACTTTTTTTTTTTTAGTCTTGCCATCTTATTGACAAGGACTAAATTTTCTCATAAGGGACCTTCCAGGTCCTGAGCAGGCTCAAGCCAGCTGGGTACTATGGTAACATAAATATTAGACAATAGTTCTTATCTCCTTGTGCCCACAGGAATGAATCTTGGCCCAGATGTTTCCCTTGTAGGAAGTTCTCTAAAATGTATTGCAATTGTAATCCATATTTACTTAATTCTCCCCCTCCAGTATCGTGTGATCTATAGAACTAAATAAAGCTTGAGGGTTTTTCTATATTCTTAATCTTGTACTGTGTAAACCTAAAGCTGGTGCATACTGGGAACCATCTAATCAATAGTTTAGTGTGAATCTGAGCAACTGTGGAAAAAATGTAACATTTTCAGGCTAGTTCTGTGGAACTTTTCTTCAAAACTTAAGACAAAACCCCCAGAAATAATATTAAAAAATACATCAAGGAACTGACATCCAGTCATTTTTTTTCCAAACAACCAACCAACACAGCTTCTGAGGTCCAGTGCATGTGCTAAAAATGAAGACTTTTTTCTTTTAAACAATAGTCATACCTATTTAATTAGAACTAGATTGAAAACTAATTTATGTAACATGATGGAAACTTCTTGGTGGTTACTCTTGTGGTGATTCAGATACAGTTTATAATTTTTACTTTTAAGTTCATAAATTCAACCAAACCAACATAATCTGACCTAATTTGAATTTGGACTCCACAGAGGAATTGTACCAAGCCACCAAAATACTCACTTGTTTCAGATGTAAAAGGGTACAGCTTTATGCATAGATATGACCTAAGGTGCCTAGAATTTTAGTCACAGCCTTCTATGAATTAATTTTTATGACCTCCATATGCCAGAAGAATGTGCTGTAAGATCTCTGTATGATAGAGGCCAGAGGGAAAGGTACCCCATTGGTTTAGATCTACTGCTTATGGCTTATTTTTTCACCTCTTCTGTACAAAGACCCATGAAAGTAAGTCTGACCCAGAGTTCAGCACAGTTCTCTTCTGTACAATTCAGATCTGAAACTTTGTTCAGGTCTTAAGGCATTTTTTTAAATAACTTTAAATATTTAGGCTATATTGAAGACTTAATAATGAGACTAACAGGAGTTAATAAGAGATAAGCAAAGAGATTTCAATTCAACCAGAGAAGAAAGCTCTTAGCTCTGATTGACAAAAGTGAGATGCAGCATTATTATTGGTGGCATTAACTCATCAAAACAGAGGAGAGCCTGAAATTTCTACTGACCAGCTACTAAATCCAGGAATATTAATAGAAGCAGAAATAAAAAGAGCATGAGCTAAAATTCAAATTATTTCTGACATTCATAAAAAGTCTAGTCATAATACCTTGTCAGGAAAGGAAGAGTTTGCATTCTGTGGAGTATCAATGCAAAAAGCTTGCCCTTAGAGAGGAACTCATTAAAATTATTAGGTTTTTACTATTACTTTAAACTTGTTGTTTACTATTCAAACATTACTGTATTTTTATCTCTGTACTCTTTTGAATTTGATGTTTATAGTTTCAAATTCAATAATCAAACTGGAAGAAAACCAAGACATTAAACAAAACACAGCTCAATAAATGAAGAAAAATTGCCATATTTCTCTTGCAAAAACAAACTTTGGAGGGGAGAAGGAATAATGTGCCATGGAAAAAAGACTTTTCCTAACTACATAACCTTCCATTTTAAATATGAACCTTTGTAAACATTGAGACACCAAACAGGAATATTGTGTATTGCTCCAGTATTAGCATAGCATTAATACATGCCCAGAGCACTGTAAGTTCAGTTCTATATGCATAAAGCTAGTTGACATTTTTAGTAACACTTTGTTCAGAAAGCATCCCAGGTTCATCTGGGAAATTTCACAGCCTAATGTTTAATATTTCCACTAAATTTTAGGATAAATGAGGTGGAAGAAAGGCTGTGGAAACTCCCAGTTTGTGGAAAGCATAACATGTCATCTGCTCCCAGTAGCAACCTTGGGCTTTTTCTGTTGCACTCAAAACATACAGTCAATCCCTGAATAGATGAGATTTTCTCTCAAAGGTCTCTCTGCTTTTCTCAAAGAAAAGGTGATAAGGAAAAAAGATACAGGTACAGATAGGGGACTGATAGATTTTCATTTCTTTCATTTACTTCATCTCTAAAACTTCTGTCTAGTGATATAGAAAGTGGGAGATTTGACTTTTTCCAAGTGGTCACAGAGGAGAAGTAGACAAGGGGTAGGTTTCAACAGATGTAACTGTAGTATTTCTGGGCTTAGCTCTCTCCCTGATGAAAAACACAATTTGGGGAAAAAAAAAAACAGGGAAACTCAATACTAGAAACACTTAGAAGCATTTCACACTGGCAGTACCTGGTATATACTACCATAACACCAACAACTCCTCTGTTGTAGATTATTAATGTAGGGATTAACCTAGACCTTTCCCTAGTAGATTTAGCTGCATATCTTAACTAGTCCCTTATGTTCTTCTTTGGTCACTGGAAGGGCACATGCACTTCCCAAGATGGTTGTTTCCATTGCAAACAGGTACTTAAGACATGCAGGATGAATCACCTGGGGCAACTCCAGCATGGACTCCACCATCAAGATCCCTCAGGGACTGCAACAGTGACCATCAGGATTCTCCATCTCTTCCCATGGAAATCTAGAAAGTGTACACTAGACAGTCTAGTCTTTAGCCAGCTAGTAGATGAAATGGAGTCTGCTCCATTTGAACCAATACTCAGTGGATACATCTCTCATGCAGCGATTCCTCCAAACAAACAAAAAAAAAAACCCACTCAGAATGCAGAAGGCCTCTTGGAGGGTTCAGTCCTGTTCTCGTTCCAGACTTCTTTATTGTACACCTAGTGCCTGCCCTGTACACACAAAAAGACAGGCAGGCAGTGCTAAGGGGCAGAAGCAGAGATCAGTGTGATGACCCTGCATACCAGTAACACCCAAAGGCACCAGATCACAATCGACTGTACTACTGGGAACTTACCTGTCTCCTGGATGCTTTACAGCTATGAGCCTGTAGGACATGATTTCCTTTCTTCTACTCCAAGCCATACAACAGCACATAGCAACCTTGGCATTCACATGAAGGAAATGAGCTCAGATTGTCACCAGCAGCTCTTCAGTTTCTGTGCCATCTCTGTTTTCCTGTCACCTCTAGGACTCTGGCCAAAGATGAAAGGCTTACAGTTTGATTTGACCACTGCCTCTAAGATCCCAGCTTGATTGGTTATCATGATAATGAGTAGTGGTAACAAGTTACAGAAAGAAATCCATGTTTCCACCACTGAGCACTGGCTGCCATTAATAATAATTAAAACTGCTTTGGAAGCTACTGTCTCTGTCCAGCTGAGAGCTCTTGCCCAGAACTTTTGCCAGTTGTGTCCAGCTTGGCTTCCTCTGAGTTTTTTAAGAATTAACATGCTCAGAGTAATCTCCATCAATGGATTAAAATGCTTGCATTAGAACAGCAAGCGTCTATTCTACCTATTCTGGAAGTATGTGGGAGCTTTATAGCCTGGTTTCCAGAGTGTAAACACTTACAGAAAGCCCTGAAAAATTTGTGAGTTAAATCTAACAGGGCTAAGGAAAGGTGACAAGCAGGCAGAATAAGTACAAGGAAGTAATGAAATAGTAGAGGTCAGCAAGAGAATGCCATAGCACCACACACAGCACAAGCAGCCACAGCTTAAAGGGACAGAGTTTAAAGAGTTGCAAATATCTAAGCAGCAGGAGCCACCTAGGAAGAGGTGGCTGAGTTCAAGAGTGGCATTTTTTTATTTGCCAAGGTCTTGGGAAAAAAATATATCACAGATCTCAATTTATAGTAACATTTCACTATGGAATAAATTTGCATTTTGGGTGAAGAAAAAGAAGAAAATGGAGGGAAGGGAGAACTATCACAACTGAGTACTACAGTGAGTAAATGTCTATCCTACTTGGGCTGTGCAGAAAGTCCTAATAGAGACAGATAGTACTGCTGTCTGGCATGATACATGAAAAAGAACTGCAGCATTTCCCTGGATCATAACAGTTCACCTAATATAACAACTGTAGAGAAAAGTTATCTGATCTAAAGGAGCATTTTATCTATGTGGGATACTTTTTTTCATCCTGAGAACTGCCAGAATCACCAGCCACCTGAATCCCATAACCTATTCACTTGAGTTGAAGAACCAAGCATCGTAAGTGTCTTGCCTGTCCTTTGTGTTCAACATGAAAAAGTGTCTTGCCCAAAAAACAAGCAAAGTGCCAATCTTGCAAGTTAAACCAAGCTTGACTTAATTTGAGGCTTTCAGTAGGGTTGCAAGTTTAACCCTACACATCTTTCACAAGCACTTTTAGGACAGAAGTAATAAATTAACTGTATTTCTTTCAGACACATCTAGCTCAGTCCCTGCACCAGGATGGAAAGAGTAGATCCTCTTCTTCTGTCCAAAGAGCAGCAGCATTTAAACATAAAAAACCCAAAGGAATCCCTTGGCACACCAACCACATAGGTCTATCCAGCGGTCTGCAAGAACAACTTAGTTTTACAGTGGGACGGTTTTTGTGTCAAGGCAATTCTTGCCACTGACAACATACAACATGGTGGAAAATACAATCATCGTAAAAATTCCTTAAGTGAAATACACAAATATGTTAATAGAAGACACAGTGTTTAAAGGGTACTCAGGGGCTTCTCTCCTTTTTTGTGTGTGTCGGAAAATTAGTCATGTTATCCTTTTTCAAAAGATCCAAGTCACTGGTTTTCCTTTAATAGCAGTTCTACAGGTACTGAATGAACTGAATCAGTACATAAAGTTACCAGTATTCCCCTGGGAAGACAGCTGAAATCACACGCCAATTAAAATCTTTCAATGTGTTCACCTAATAGCAAAATATTACAGCAGCCTACACAGCCCCATAGTGTTCCTTATATAAAAATAGCTTTCCAGAAATAACTAGTCTGCTGTATTGGAATTTCCCAGGGGACCAGTTACTGTTGTTTTATATGTTAACACTCTTGCTGCAGAGTAAAAATACTGAACCCAAATACATTAGCAGTAGTTTGCTTATTGCCTACAAATGGCATTTAAGCAACAGAAATACTGCTTTAGACTTGAAAGGCTTTTGCTTTCAGAATTTTGGCAAGTTGTTGGAATAATTCTGTGCTCCATTCCCAGTGCATAAATCTTAACACAGTGGGTATATATTCTCAGTCAAATTACTGTGAGGGGAGGAAGCCTTGTAGTTGTCTGAATGCAATGAGTTTGGCAAGATAGCTCTATTATTGCACTTCTTAATCTGACATTTTTTTTCACCATTCAGCAAGAGCAAGTAATCAGAACAGAAAGTGATTCCAAAATGTAAATTAAGGTATCTGACAGAGGGATCCAGTGCATATAAAATGTCTTGTATCAAAAACATTTCCTTTTCTAGTTCACTACTGGTAATCAAGCCTTTGAAATAAAAGAACTGTTTTTTTTTTAACCTTAGTGTTATTTTAGTATTTCTTTTAACAATGCAGCACATGGTCACATACATATCATATATCTTTGTTTAGATGTTGCAGTTTATATTAATTTCTTCTTTTTGTGACTTTAAATCTAGGGTAGCTTGAAAGCAAGAGTAGTTTCTATAAATACCATGCCTTTCTTACAGATAAATACGTGTTAAAGATGTCTGGAAGAGGTGTGGCTACAAAATGAAGACTTTTGTTAAGGTACAGGACTCCTAAATGAAAATAAACAGAACATCGCTGCTGTCGAGGCATCTTAATGCTAACAGTTCAGTCTTTTAGCCTAGTGAAGCACATATTCAAGACAGTTAAGACCAGAGATCCTTCAATCACCACATCTCAAAAATGTCATTACAATTATTCTAATGAATGTGTTAAGAGTTCAGAATCTTCAGGATCAAACCTTTAAGTAATATTGACAGGCATTGCTTGAAATTCTGTTCAGACCTCTTCAATATTTATTCTGGCATAGAAATTTCAGGTTATGGTATTTAAATAAAATGGGATTAAGAATAGGAGTTAATCATATACTATTAAAAATTCAGAATACATCATTTAGAAGACCTCACAATGTTGCTTAATCATTAATTTATAGAAAAGCTAGTAGTTAATGTGTATGTAGCATCACTGAAGTATACAGACTACAAAGGATAAAAGCATTTCACTCAATAAATATGGAAGAGTGGATCAGTATGCTCACAGAGATTCACTGAACTCAGTAAAGATTCAAATATAGATCTGATTGCAGAAGTTGAGCTACAGTTCGTGTTTTGACACAGTGCCATGTGATACAGGGAAAAGTTTTGAGCCCTATCCAATATATTATTGGAATCACTGTATATCCAGGAACATGTATTGCTTCACTGACTTTGCTGTAGCTATGTACACACATTATTATTATTTATTATTTGCATTATGCTGGCTTCCATCAAGGACCAGGGCTTCAGTAAGCTAGTCATTATAAACACATTTACAGAGCTCACAGTTTTCATGAGAGGCAGTATATCAGAAGAGACAAGCATGATTGGGAAGGATGACATTACAAATGAATGAATCAAGCAGGGAAGTCTGCTGAAGTCACACTCTTTGTTTCTGTGTGTAAAGTTACAATCATCCTAAAGCATATTTCAAAACAGCGTTCTGCATTAGGCAGAAAGGAAAGAGGCATATCTACACAATAGAAGATTCTTAGTATTCTTGTTTAAGCAAAGTGCATACAATTTCTAAGACTTTTTTCACATTTCTGCATGCCTGTCATGCTTATATGGAGGGTTTTTTCTAAACCCATTTCAGTTTTAACAGAATATGTTATGTATTTGGGTCTTGGACAGAACGAACCAATCATAGTCACCTAAATAAATTTTTATATGTGGCATTTTTCCTTGATTTATTATGATTATGTGCATAACAGTTTTGAAAAGAAAGTAACGCTAGATTATTGAGATAAATACCAAACACCATATATGAAACATCTATTTCCTGTTTGTATTTAATAAGAAAGTAGGTACCAAATAAAAAGATATTTAGCCTTGAACCAAACAATGCTTCTGGGAACAGCTGATCATTATTCTGTTCAACTGATTTTGAAAGTGAGGCTTTTGCCCTGAATACAAGGCAAAGCAGAAAGGATGTCTTTCAAGTGAAACAACAGCATGCTTCTGTAACAAAATTGTCAGCAATAAGGACTAGAATCATGGAAAGACTGGAGCTCTGCATTTGGTAGCATGTCTTCACAAGGAAAAAGCCTTAAACTTGAAAATGTTTTATTAGAATTAGTAATGCTCTTTGACTATATTTTCAGCTATGCTTTAAGATGGTTAAAGAAGTTGAGGGTAAATCCCCAGATTTAAATTCTCTGAAGTATTAAGTGTATTTGAAAAGAAAATTTTGATCCAGAACACAATTTCTGAAGTTAGCACTTTAAATCAATAGAGTAAGCCTATGTCTTCAATCCAGGCACTAATGTACCAGTATAACCTTGACCTGATTTGAATTTTGCAGGTTTTGCTAAACACCAAGTCCTAGAAACTGTTCCAAGTATGATCTTCATAACTTACTACCCTCTTAATTTTGAAAACTAAAAATCAAACTTCAAAAGTTATTTGAAATTGGCTTTACTGCAAGTATTCACTGTGCAATGTAGCTAAAGTTATTCAAATCACCAAAAGTGCCATTTGTTTATTCTCTTTTACCTCCTCTTTCAGATGTCACAATTATGCTTCATACAATTTGGAAAATTCAAGAATAGGTTTGTTTTAACTGTCTCCACAGGTAAAGAATTTTTTTCATTCCATCAAAAACCTGTAGCAGGCAGAAAAACAAGCAAAATGAAGGGGAAAAGGAACCAAACAGTGCTTGGTAATATTTCTGATTTTACAGTGAAACTCATTATATTAGATAGCTAAGCTTTAAACATAATTCCTTGGTTATATGAAAAGCCTAGCTTTCCTATTTTTCTTAAAAGAAGAAACTTTTGTATTGCTAACTTCTATTTGTGTAAAAAAATATTAAAAATATATCCCTAAAAGGCTCAAATCCTGCACATCCTTCAAAATAGCTTCAAGTATTTTCTTTCAGTCCCATTGCTTTAAAGCTAATGAGAATGGAAGTAAATTTTAGAGAGAAAACTGGAGCTGATTTCAGTGGTTTGGTGATATCCCAGGACTTGGGTGTTTAAAAACATAAAAAATTATAAAGTAGGAAGACCCACTCTGTTCTCAGACACAGCAAATACTCATCTTTTTACTTCATTGATGTCTTCACTGCAGACAAAACCTACCAGAAACGTACTCATGGGTTATGCACAAAAAGTTCTTAGAAATATTCCTGTTGTAGATTCTGCAGCAAAGTTGAAAGGTTTTCCAAAAATCACATTCATAGGATCATTTAGGTTGGAAAACAACTTTGAGATCATCAAGTCCAACTGTTAACCCAGGACTGCCATGTCCATCACTAAACCATATTGCTAAACTAAGTTACTAAAAAATACTTGTGCATATGAAGCAATACAGGAAGCTTTGTCTTAGAGCTTAGTTTCAACACTGCCTACGTAACTAAAACATCTGGACTTTCTCCGGTCATCTTAACAAAAATACTATTGCAAATGCACCTGAATTTCAAGGTAAAAGGCAGAAAACAGATTGAGGGTGATTAACTAATACATCTTTATGCAATAAACTACATAGTAAAGCAATATCTGCAGGTAAGGGGAAACTCTAATATAAAGATATATTCTGCTATGGGCTTACACAATACATGAGGAAGAACTCCAAAATGTCAGCCTTCCTAACACTGGTAATAGTAAAGTTTAAAAAAAAACATAAGGAAAGGCATTTTTCCTCCTACTTGGAATTTATTTTCTTAGAATGGTTTCTACATCTAGTTGAACTACAATACATCTAAGCAACTGTTCTGTTCTGTTCATCTAACTGTTCTGGTGCAAGGCTGAGAAGCTTTGAAGAGGATGACCAGATTACATGTTTTGCACTCAATAAAACTGTGTAAATATTTCCTGAATGGACAGTTTTGAAAACTGAAATGCTGTTAAAGGTTCTATAAACACTATACTAAATAAATGTTGTATTTCTATTTCTAGAAATTGAAACATATCCTGTCACATTAAATACTATTAGCACAGTTACTTAGATGTTATATCAGGGGAACATTTCTTGAGATCAATAGTAAATTAAATCAAAGAAAACTTGCAACTGAAATTTTTAAAAGAGATCTTGAGCACTTTTCATTTTTATGATGGGAACAGACAATGCTTTTGGAGAGTCCATCTGAGGCATAGAGCTGCCTGGAACTTTACCAGCCAGATAAATCAGAGGACCTCTCATGAATGAACAAAAAACATTTCTTTTGACTCTTCAGCAAAACGTATTATAGAAGCATTCAGGCTTCCTGTACAACTATAGTGTTAGGTAATTACATAAATTGGTCACTAATTAATTTCTAACTACTTCCAGGAACAAATGCCTATCAGGATTGGCCTAAAACTTGAAGGAAGTAGATCAGGTAAATGATTTTCTGTGATTATGTGACCATTGTCATATAGGATCATAGCCAAAGTAAAACATCTATTCATTTCTTGGACATGCTTGTGCAGGCTTCCCCATGAATCTGAATACCATGTGTTTACCGACATGTAACAAGAACCTCACGATCTTTAACAATATCAAATCATTGTTATTTTTAAGGCCCTACAAACTGACATCTAAAACTATATTTGTGCAGATCAGAGCAGAATAAGCATCTTTAGCATTGTCTAAACCTCTGCTGAATTACTTTCAGTCACATCCATCTCTGCTATAACTTAATGGATAAGAATATTTCTACAGCTAGAATGCATGTTGGTCTTAGAATAGCATCGAAATTCAAATGCACCAGCTTAATATTATGTACTGTTTTTAATGCAGTACTAGACAAAGAAGGAAATGACAAGAAGAATTATTCTCAAGTTTGCCAGTCTTTTGCTTGTAACATTGCTGGTTGGTGAGAGAAATCTTTTCAGCTGTGACCAAGGGCAGAGAGCACTACTGAAGAGTCAGTGTCTAGCTTTCAGTAATTGAGAGGCTTAGCTGTAAATGGACAAAACACATATTCTTGGACTTCTTCCTCATATCATGTATTCCAAATCCCAAAATACAAATTCTGGTGTGGGATCTGACAAAGTAATCTAATACCAAGTACCAGGTTCCAGCCTAGTTTGAATCACTCATTATTTTATCTTTGTGATTATTAACTGTATTGAACCTACATACCTTTGTACTGAATCTACACACATCAGTTCAGAATCTCACAAGAGCATTCCTATTGCATTTCCACTTTCTTCGTTTGCTAATGCTTGCTTCTCACAGGTCTCACAGAATACTGTTACTTACTAAGGAACACAGACTCGCACATCAAGTCTATTAGTGATAACCTTACTCTGTCTCTGCACTTGAGAATATGCATGGCCTATCCAGAAATTTTTCGTAGGTTTCACTACCTTTGCTAACCTCTGCATTGGTTTTACTAAGAGCATTGGAGTCAGGTGTGAACCAATAAACATTTTTAAACAAATGCTTTTCTCCATGTCTTTTCTCCCCTGGGTCTGTACTCAGACTGTTGTATGAATTGCTGGGTATATCCTGCTGTTACTACCCTCTATGGAAGTAGTCATTTACTTCCCTGCAGCCTTGATCAGACTACAAGTTATATAGCTGAAAGTCTCTGCAGGGAGGAGAATATTTTATTGCTAGCAAATACAACTTCATCACATAGTTCAAAGAAAAGCTAGGTATTAGCAAAGAACAACAAATAATATTTACTATAACTCCTTGTCCTCATCACAGGGACACCACTAATAGCCACTTACTGTTGTCTTAGAACAAAAAAAATGCAAAAATTACTCCCCATAACTGTTGACCATTTGCCTCTAGGAAATTCCATAAAACATGAGTTCCCACATATAGAGTAGAAACTTAAATGTCTCTCTGTACTGCTCTTCATCTCTAAAATTAATAAATCCTAAATTCTGGCAGGAAAAGAATTAATAATATGACTTGGTTTCAAGTCCCCCTAGATTGCCATGTTATTGGGTGGTTGGCCCAACATCACAGCATTTTGCTACAGTTTTAAGCCTGCCATTTACTCATTATATGCAGTGTAGGAGCCTAGGGTTACTTCCTCGAGTAAAATCTTTTCCTCAGTGGACTTCTGGCACCAGCAAGTTGGAGATACACAAGTGCTGTAATGGAAAACATCTGGTTCATTTGATATGAAAAGAAAGTAAAATTAATTTATATGAAGATCCTCTTGAAACATTGAACTGCAAAATAGCATTTGTGTTCTGTTGAGAATTGCAGCAACCTTTTAATTTTTGCATTTATTTGAGGTCTCAAAAACTCATGTCATAAAGCATTTAAATAAAATTCCTTGACATGATATCTCATTTACTAGGAAGAGATAATTGTCAAGAAAGAGGATTATAACATTTTTTCATTTCACTTTCTTTGTTTGACAGATATGTTATCACTGGTGCAAGAACAATTTCAAAGAGAAGAGTGGAAGCTGGCTTACCAAAGATGTAAGTGAGCTCCAGGAGGAAAATATAAATACCAAAAACCAAAGACATCATTTAAATGGTGCTGGATTAAGGCAACTGAGATTGTATGAAAGCAGGGAAAAGTCAGAGACCTGAATATGAGAAAATTGAACCCAACTGGAAATGCAGAAGAAGTTACCAAAGGGATTCAACAATGAAGGTAATGGGGGACAGAAAAGATAATTTTATGGCAGCTTTTCAGAGGCTGAATTCTGAAAGGCAAGAAATTGCTGTAATGTGGGACCAGAATAAGTCCATGTAGTAAGGGTAATGAATGCAGGGATATTTTTATGAGTAATCAAGTGTAACACATAATTCAAATGCTTTGGCAGACTTCATTTTGCAGTTAAATTACAATTCTCATACATGCTAGGGAAGCTTGCATATTACCTTCAAGCAGATATAAAGGCAAGTATTTTATTTGTTGTGAATCTTAGGCATTAGTATTTTGTTTAACAACTTAACCATTAAACTTTTCATTATTCAGAGAAAAAGTACTGTTTTCCAATTTACTTTTAAAAAATACCAGGAATGGAAGTGATGGGTCCACAACTAATATGAATATGTTCATGCATCAGAAATTTCTGAGGACTGCCCTAAAAAGCATTTGAGAATCAAGCAACCATGTAACTGAAGGCTTACACGAGGCAAGTAGATTACAGGAAGGTACATAACACTATACTCCAAGCAAATGACTCATAAATAATACACAAGCAATAGTACAATGAAACAATATAAATTAGTGAGCAAAATCAAAATTTATTCACACAGAAAAATAACTTTACTGAGTAACTTGTACCAGTCTAGTGGGTTATCTGTTTGTATGTATTTGCATTAATGAAAACCTGATATCTCTACCTTTTTTTTCTCCTTTATGAGGGACAAACAGCTACAGATCTGCTGCAATAGAATTTTCTGAGGGCCCAGCATAAATAGCAAAAGCCCAAGAGAGAGAGGTGGGAATCCACAGTGACTCATCGCTGCAACACAGAGAAATAATGAGGTGGATAAAGAGAACACAGAAAGAAGAAAGGTAAGAGAGCTTGCAGCTTCTAAATAGGCAGTATCACAGGTAGTGGCAATGTGAGACGGAGAGGAGATAATAAGTAAAGCAGAAGACACCATAGCAGCATTCAGAGGTCTTGAATAAATGGCTGACAAGGAACTGCACAGAAAGCAAAACACGTGAACACGTGAATGTGAGAGAGACTAAATAAACAGTGAAATAATGTAGGCAAAAAATGCAGAAATGGTGTGTTTTAAAATCTACTTACCAAAACACAAAGAAAGCAATATGGCAAGAAAGCACATTATTTTTCATAAGGAGTAAGCTGAGAGAAAATATTGATCAATTATTTAAGATGGAGTGTGAATAAATAATGAATAATGCTAATAAAGTAAAAATATTTACTGTCTTTTTGGTATGAACCTTTGCATAAAAAGTTTAATAGCAAACATGCATGTAATGCAAACTTTATAATAGGGTAGCTCAGGCCAGCAGAGGAAAGAACAGGTTACAGAATGTAGAACAATGAGATGTATTCAAGAAGGTAAATGGGATGGATTTCACACAGTTTTAAAGAAGCAGCAAAAATGATCCCTGAATCATTTGCAGTTATCTAAGAGAACTTGTGAGGAGAGAGACAGAGGTGACAGTAAACATTAGAGGACTGGAGAACAGTAAATAGTCTTCTTTATTCAGAATGAGGAAAAAGTAGGACTGTACATAATGAACCCAGAAAGATATTGTGGGAAAATATTAAACAATCATTTAATTAGTCCCTGAAGGAACTATGATAGGAAACAGCTCAAAAGGAAGTATAAAAGCATAGCCTGTCAAAATCTTCTCATCTTCTTTGACAGTGTAGAGTCAATAGGGAAAGCAAAAGATATTTCATAGCTTTACTATGTAAATGCACTGCAGCTAAAATTATCTTAGAATGGTGAAAAGACTGGACAAAAACCCCTGATCAAAGTGTAGTGTTCAGTAGTTTCTGGCTACCTTGGAGGCTGTACCTACCAAATTATTTTATAGGCCTGTTCTTGGTTTTCATTAATAGTTTGAATGCTGGAGGAAAGAGCACACAAAGTATCTGCACTAACAGCAAGCTGGGTGAGTAGGAAGCATGTTAGGAAAGTCACCTAACTACCTGCAGAATTATTTTGCTCAATTGACAACTAATCTGAAGTTCCTAAGGTAAGACAAAACTAAAAAGGAAAAAAAAAGGAGACAAAATGGGGACTGATGGCTGGGAAGGAGCTCTACAGGAAAAGCTTGCAGCTAATAATGGTTTGTAAGTATAATAGGAGGCTAAAAGGAGTTCAGTAAATATTTTAATCTAATGTAAAACAGTCATGCCATTGTAAGGAAGAGTCTTGCTTTCCTGCTGTCACACCCTCCTTTTTGCGATGGAAAAATATTGGTATAGCTATCCTGTAAACCATATCAAAGATGCAATGCAGGTGACAAATAACTTCTTTTGGCAGGTTAGTTTTCAGCTCAGAGGAGAGAGATGTGGACAGAGGGAGAGCGAGGCTGCAGCAGGATGGGCTTATTGCAAGTTAAAGTTTATTTGTATTTTAAGCTGGGTTTGCATTGTGACACTTTTGAGAAAAAGTGATGTAAGATGTCCTAAGAGGAACACTGGATGTAGGACAACAGAGGCAGCAAATCCCATGTGTGAGCACCTGCTGTCTATCCCTCCACTGCAGTTCATGAAAGCACAGGATGGCCCATCTAAGAAAGGGGTAGAGGGTGTGGAAGGAGTCCAGAAAAGTGCAGGGAAGATAAGTCTTCAAAAAAAATGGAATCTTCTAGCATTGATGGGGTTGTGGATGGATCAGCATCTTACAGTCTTGGTATGCTGGATCCTATTTCAAGTTCTTGAGGTTCCTTCTAGGCATGTATTTTATAACCTTAAAATGTTTTGTGTTTTTTTTAAAAAATACTTGCCATTTTTTAATTTACAAAAACTATATACATGCTTTATTTGAATGCTGGAGGAGTTACTCTTAATCCTGTTATCTCCATTCTGTCTAACACAGCAATGTCCACCAACTGTCCAGGTAGCTATGAGTTACATTCCAGTAGTCTGTAGAAATAATTTAATCTTATATACCTTTCTTCATTTCCTGAATGCTTTTGCAAAGGTTTCAAGATAAAAAACCTAATCACTTTATTACAGAATTTAAGCTATTTTTAAATCAGGCTATTTTTAATCATTTTTAACAACAGAGGTGCTGGCAAAATTTCCATAACTAAGACTTGAAAATGACAGAGTTTAATGGCAGAGTTACCAGAAAGCTTCAGGGAAGACAGCAATATGGGCAGAATTGTGACATTTTGACTTTTGCAGCTACTAAGAGTAAATTCAAAAGGCTATTGAAATAATGCCTCCATGCTACCACCACAAACTTCTTGGGTAAAAAAAAAGACTAGCAGCTGCCTGGAAAGATTCTTCCTGTGAAATCCATGTAATTAATTTTTAGTTCACTGTTCTTAGTCTATTCAGGGAACATATAGGAAAGAAAAAAAAAAGAAGGAAAAGGCCTTTGGCATGGTCCCTCACAACATCCTTCCCTATAAATTGGAGAGATACAGATATGATGGATGGACTGTTTCCTGGATGAGGAATTGGTTGGATGGTCACATCCAGAGGTGGTCAGTGGCTCAATGTCCAGATGGACATCAGTGACAAGTGGTGTTACCCAGGGGTCTGTACTGGGACCAGTACTGTTTAATATATTCATCAATGACATAGACAGTGGGATCGAGTGTACCCTCAGTGTGTTTGCAGACAACACCAAGCTGAGTGGTGAGGTTGACATGCTGGGAAGGGACGCCATCCTGAGGGACCTGGACAAGCTCAAGAAGTGGGCCCATGTGAACCTCATGAAGTTCAACAAGGCCAAGTGCAAGGTCCTGCACCTGGGTCAGGGCAACTGTCAGTATCAGTATAGGCTGGGGGATGAATGGATTGAGAGAAGCTCTGCGGAGAAGGACTTGGAGGTACTGGTGGATGAAAAGCTGGACACAAGCTGGTAATGTGCAGTTGCAGCCTAGAAAGCCAACCGTATCCTGAGCCACATCAAAAGAAGCATGACCAGCAGGTCAAGGAAGGTGATTCTGCCCCTCTGCTCTCATGACACCCCCATCTGGAGTACTGCATTCAGTTGTGGAGCCCCAAGCATAAGAAGGACACGGACCTGTTGTAGCAGATCCAGAGGAGGGCCACGACAGTTATCAGAGGGCTGGAGCACCTCTCCTATGAGGACAGGCTGAGGGAGCTGGGGTTGTTTGGCCTGGGGAAGAGAAGGCTCCAGGGAGACCTTATTGCAAATTTGCCATACTTAAAGGTGGCTTATAAGAAAGATGCGGACAAACTTTTTAGTAGTGCATGTTGCGATAGGACAAGGGGTAAAGATTTTAAATTAGAAGAGGATAGATTTAGAGTAGCTATAAGGAAGACAGTTTTTACAATGAGGGTGGTGAACCACTGGCACAGGCTGCCCAGAGAGGTGGTAAATGTCCCATCCCTGGAAACATTGAAGGACAGGTTGGACGGGGCTCTGAG
>JAVJGJ010000059.1:19592707-19604014 GCA_035590215.1 Microhierax caerulescens | reverse complement strand
AAATTGTTTAATGTTTTTCTTTTATTTAATTTTTGGGGTTTTTTTTTTTTTTTTTTTTTTTTTGCTTATTACATTTTCAAGGACTAATAACTTAAGCAGAGTTTTTCTGTTTAAACAACAGAAACTACTTAATCTGGTATGACAGAAACTAGGTCCCCAGCTAAATTTCAAAATCTGAGTAATAAAGAGATAAAGGATTCACCTTTATCAAATAGAAGGTTTGTTTGACCATTAGGGAATAGAGAAAAAAGTTAAGAATCTAAGCTAAACGTACATGAAAGGAAGAGAAAAGATGGAAGAAAAGAGAAGGGAGGTGACAGAAACATAACCTTTGTGAATGTTCTGAGTTCTTCCTAAAGCAAAGACAGTATAAAACACTGTATGCGTTTGGGCCCCATCAATTTGAATAACCCAACTGTGATCAAAATCATTATTCACAAGAATTAAGTCAAATGCACACAGAAATGTTTGCGGCACAAGAGCTGTTGTTGCAGCAAGATGACAGAAAGTCAGAAAAGCCAGAGTCAAGAAAAGCAGAACTTCAGCAACTGTTTGAATTCTTAAAAGGAAAATTTTTACTGAAAACTTGAAACTAGTGAGGAATCGATATTTTCCTCATTGATTCTTTCCTTTGCAATTTTGCATGTGTTATATCACCAATATTTCCTTTTAACAGAATAAACGGTGCAAACTTTCAACTGTAATTTTAATGTCATTGACTCTGTCATGAGTAGGGGGGAAAGATCAAATATTAGTTCACAAAAAAATTAATAAACTTGCAGTCAAAATCATTAAAACAAATATTGGAGCCTGACAAATTCCATGAGGAAAAGATATGATGTCCTGCTCTCCCTGAGAGAATAATTACAATGGCAGGTCAGTAAATGTGTTTCTGAGTAGCTTAAGAAATGTCACCAATAACTTTTAAATTTAATATTAAATTTAAAATTAAAACACTGAGGGATCTAAAGAGAAGCAGTACTGTGGTTTAGTAATTTGGAATAAATAAATAAATTGTGAAGAACCATTTGGACTAAGAGTGCTCCTAACATCTGCATAAGCACATTCTTTGAATATGCTAAGATTAACATTGTCAGTGACTAAAACATCATCACTCTGGCAATGGAATATAAACGGTTTCTCTCCGGCAGGATTCTTTAAGTGATAAACCCATTTCTTGTCAGAATATATACATTACTTAGTCTTTAAAATAAAGACATTGATCCAAAAATAATATTGATATCTTTAAGTGCACAGAGAACACTGGACTATTAAATTATATGGTTGCAGAAGGGGTTGTTGCAAGCTTGTGCCATGAGCTAATTAGTTTTACTTCCATCTTGTTCAAATTCACTTTAAAATTAAGGTGTTCAGTTCTGAATTTCTGCCAAACACTGCGACAAAACATAGGCTGCAGCTGAAGCATCAGAAAAGAGAGAGAGGGATCTGGGAATGATCAGGAAAGTAAAAGAACATTATACTGTGATGGTGAAGAATTGAAGTAGGAGACAGCATATATAAAAAGAAGAAAATATAACAGTTGTTATGCAGAGCCCTGGGATGAAGCCATCCCACATCAAGCAGAATAAAAAGGAAAAAGAGAAGGGAAGAATTTGGTCAACAATCTGATGATAGTTTCAAAGATTTTAACATACCCTTGCTAAGGCTACAAACAGTTGCCAAAGTGGCAGTGAAATACAGTTCAGCAGCACAGAATATTAATTATGGCACTGACTGGAAGGTCTGGTTTAAGGTAGAGATGCATAAGCCATGAAAAATAAGTAAATACAATGAGAAAAAAAGAGAAGTAAGACCTCCAGGAGAGCATAAACAATGTCTCAGCAATGATCTGGAAATGAAAAGAATGGTCATTTTCTCTTTCTTTATTGGCATGGAAAGGATCTGTCCCATTTACAGATACAGAATGGAAAACAAATCAAGGAACAAAGAGGGCTTATAAAATCAGAAAAGTTAGCCTAAGGTGGCAGTAGGTAAAGCTTGTTACTGCTCAGTACCCATTGGTATATAAGCTACGTTGACTCAAATTCCTAAGGGTCATGAGGCAACATCCCAAAGTCAACACTGTGGAATTGTACTTACTAGTTCTTTATGCTTGTAGTCAGGGTCTGAATGTAGTCAGGTCTGAAAAGAATGAAGGCTAAACGGACATGGAAAATTGAGCTCTTGCAGGCAGTGAGTGTGAAAGAAGAATGCAGCATGTGGACAAGAGCAACAAGAGGAATCCAAGGCTCCTGTTGACTGCAAGATTTTCACTTGTGCATAACACAGGATGGGTAGTCAACTGCAATCAACTGCAAAATACTGCTTTTTTTTTATTATTTTGCAAATACATTTTAAAGGGGTTGCAAAGCACTTGATAGTAAAATTAACAAATATCAGCTACCAACCAATCATCTCATCAGCAAGAAACTGAAGGGTAAGTGTGATTCTTGCCAAATCCTACTAGGAGGCAGAGAGCTGTGAGGTCCTTGAGGGAATTTGTATTCAGATCCAGCACAGAACTTGCAGGAAGGCCAGTTAGATATCACACACATCTACCCTGAGAACAGAGCTCTGAGCTAGTAAATGTCATGCTGGTTCCCCTATGTAGCCCACACTGAGCAGGACTCACTCTTCTCCCAATTGTTTACTGAGGCACTTGATGGCTGCGTATTTCACTTAATATAACTGTCCAAAGGCTGGGGTGCTCATCTGGGGTAGGAAACCCTAAATTCAGCATCTTTTTATCTGGCTGTCCTACTGTCTTAAAAAATTACTTGTTGTGTGCACCTCTGAATTGTGAGGGCAGTCCCATCAAAAAGAAGCTAAAGCACAACTGTGTGCAGTACCACTGTAGGGAATGGTAGGAGGAGAGAGAGATACTTTGTACCCTGGGTACAATGAATGAACTGCAAGATGTGAGCTTTTTCCTTTCACTTAGAAGTTTTCTGTAGGTTTCAATTTGGGCTTTTTGGATTTGGATTTTCTTTTCCCCAATAACAATTGGAGAAAATCCAATTATAAACATCCAATGATGAAAATCCAATGATAAACACTTCTGTAGGGAAGCAGGACATGTGGAGTTAGTGCCACCTTCAAAGCAAGAGAAAATTAAGGGTCAGGTTAATGGGATGGAACTCTAATCATGAAGCTATCACATGAGGTAGGGGCTGCTATTCTACGCTGATAGTGCATGATATAAAGGCTTTACAAATGCCTGTCAAACCAGGTCCTTTGACAACTTTGCAATCTGTTCAACCCATTCCTGGATCCTAATCACAGTTAGTGCTAAAGCACGTCCTGATCTGCTCAGCACAGTGCAGTTCTACCCATGCTCAGAAGAATGGTCAGTGCCTAAAGAAGTACAGGTATGAGCACAGAATGCGCAGTGCATTTAAAATTTTGTAGGGACTATATCTTACAGCAAGAACAAACGTACTGCAAATGCATAGTAACACAGCCCAGGTTACTACAGAATTAAATAAGTCATCAGCTATATCATTTTCTTTGGTTTGTTATAAATCACCCCAAAACCTTTAACATCAGCACTTCAAAAATAATAGACATATAAAGCAAATTTTGAATGTCTCTTGAAGTTAAAAAAATCATCAAGCAAATGTGTGTCTTCTCTAAAAGAACATAGAAATATTCATATGTTATATAAATATATAAAAACCAAAGCTGACAGCTGCACAAAAGACTGATAACAGAGTGAGACGTGCTTTAATAAGTTGTATGTTGCAGGGCATACAAAGTAGAATGGAATTTAGAGGGAATGTGTTCTCCAGTTCAGGTGAAAAAATGTAATAAAAATGATTTTACCTGGGTCAAAAAATGTCTGCACTTTAACATCCAGAGCAACAAGCATCAGAACTGGAATCAATTGTCTCTTGAAATAATATACTTGCATGTTCCCACAGATATGGTTACTATTAACAAATGGAACTGTAGGATTTCATGAGCTGTCAAAAGTATATATATCTTGTCAGAAGATCTTGAAGGTGACCTAACCAAACTTTATTCTGTACTTTTCAGCACATATAAATGGAAACAGATTCCAGACTCATATCTTTAACTAAAGAATAAAATAAAAAAATTGAAGTATTAGCCTAGTCAATGCTTGTTTTACAGCACTAACGTTCCTATCTTTATATTTTCATTGTTAATAATAATAATTTTAAAATATTATTCTCGTTGGGTTTGTTATTGTTTTCATTATTATCACTTATTCTGAAAATGCACTGGAAAATTTGGCCTCAGAATATCCTAAATCATTGCTTGGAGAAACAGGGCTAAGACGTGCATATGCTGATACCATATGAAGCACAAGCAATGCACATTATGCAAGTAGGGCGTCCAACCTGACTGAAAGCAATAAACTTTAAAAAGGATACATCAGAGTTACAGAAGGAGTTATCCGAATGTGAAAATTTCATTTTACTACATTTTACTACTACTGATCAAAATTAAATAGAATTTAATTTGTATTAAAAATGTCTTTTGTGAAAACAAATTCTAATAAGAAACTGGACAGCTGACTTTTAGGGTAGAATTTATTTTCTGTAAGTTTAAATAGCTACAGTGGGGACATTTACATCTGAGCTTCTCACTCTGGCCTTCCCATATAATCAATGTAGAGCAACCGGCACATTCAGGGAGTCATTCGTCTGCTCTGTTTCCAATGTGTACTGTAGGATAACACACATCACACCCTGGGAGGCCTACTTCTTTGCAATGACTATAAAGGGAGCTTCAGGTAACTAACTCATGAAGTACTATAGGTATCTACTTTTGTTCAGATGAAACCCACCTTAAATGTGTTCTTGAAGAGGAATGTCATGTATCTTAAGGCAAAGGGAATTATGCAGAAAAAGAAGAACATATTGAGGAAGGAGGTTAGAAGGAGAAAGTAAATTTCCAGGATCAGTTGCTAATAAATTACCATAATCAAATCTCCCAGAAGTTCTGAACTATGTCTCGTTATATTAGCAAAACCCAACTTTAAAAATGAGCTTATTAGCTTACGCTGGCAGCCATGACCTGGTAAAATGTATGGGGACAACACGGAATGGTGAGACAGGATCTATAAGGAGCAGCTGGAGCAACCATTGTTCATCCAGGTATGAGAAATAAAGAGCATAGACCAGAAAGGGCAGGGATACTTGCTTCTTGATTTCTATTTGAAGACTGTGTAAAGAAGGGCTTTTACATTGCTAAAGATAACAAATGCATTCCTTTGACTTTCCCTTGCTCTGTTAGGCCAGCATAAACCAATCCTGAAACTTTCAATAACATAAATGTGAATTTTACTGAAATACTTCAGGACAATGTAAATAAATTTGTTTGGCTTATTTCTTAAATCAAATGGTACACACATGCTTAGTAAAAGGTAGGCAGCGCATGAATGCTGCCGGCTAGGATCTATCCACCTGCTGTGGGTGGGACATTCAGTTAGCTGGTATGGAAAGAGGAGCTATGACGACAGCCAAGTAGTAGAGAAAGTTGCCCAGAGGAGCTGTGCTCTCTCTGGTTTTGAAGGTTTTCAGGACCTGATGGGACTAAATAAGTTTTCACAGTCCCTTCCATCCTATATGACCCTGTGTAAATGTGTGTTTCTCAAACATACACAGATATATATATAAAACTATTCTGATTTACAAAATGTGCCAACATAAATGTCTGGTTTTCAAGGAACAATACACATCTTCTAAATGAAAGAGGGACAAAAATCTAATCAACTATAGGTAAATTAATATAAAAACTCTCTTTGACACTGTACCTTTCCTTTCGTCTAACACTAAAAGTGATACTGCCAAAAAGGACTAAAAAATCACACAAACATGCTTCTGTTGCATGTCCACATACAAAGGCAAGATATAAGACTCATCTCAACTACTTACAAGCTGTGAGTAATTGTTTTGTTCATGCAAACAGACGGTCCTCAAGCCAACATTTAATTAATAGCTACTTTTCTTGGAACTAATAACATTTTGTAATAATTGTCCTGATTAGGTTTATTCCTCTTCTTTTCTACTCACTTCTTTTAGGTCATCTTTCTTGCCATTCTTCCAAAAGGACAGTTCAGAAAAATGCAAAGAAAAAGCTATATTGAATTTACATTAGTGTACATAAATGCTACTTATTCAAAAGGTAAAAACTTGATCTCAGGCTAATTAAGTCATCTGAAGACTTTAGAAAAAGGTTATGAGCCACAAATATTGTAAGTGCACTAAAAATCTGCCAGTAAATTCATTCTAGAGGAGCAATATTTTTTACCATAAAGGTTATAGATTATACATAGACAATTTCTAACGCACTTGCCTGTATTTAATTTGGTAGTCTAGGATTAATGAAACTGCTTTTCTCAATTTTAAAACTTGGATATATAGTGTAAATAATGATATGGAATGACAGCAATGAAATCAAAGTACATCTTTAAACATATTTGATCAATTAAAGTTTTTTTTTATGAGAACAGTAATAACAGTAGTAGTTTTGGGGGGTTTCTTTTTAATGTATATAATTTCATGGACCGTTGCTCTGTACTAACAAATACTAAGCCATAAACTTCTGTAAACTCATAGAAACGAATTTACATTTTATCATTAGAGTTGTGAATATTTTTACTGTGGGATCTGATTCTGACTTCACACAAGCCACTACCGCTGCAGTTTAAACTAACTTCAATGTTATTGTACTTGGTATTTTTCAATGTGCCAACAAAATCAGCCCTGAACTGTTGCATTCATTATGTAATGGTGGTCCATTAGTTAAATCTGACAGCCAGATTCCACTGACCATTTATCTCAAAGGTAAAAGTCTTTCTGAGGCAACTGTTTAAACACCTAAAGATAATTTTGATCATTGTGGGTAGAATTAATTCATTTCATTTTAGATCTCTCAGAAGTAATTGAGGTGTCTAACATGGGGTGTCTAGAGCCATTTGAGATCTTCTAGGATATCTAAGCCACCTATATGGAGTTAGCAGGAATGACACAGAACCTACTTAAGACTGGCAACTGGAGGTGGGGATGTCTGGGACCCTTGAAATGACATTCAACACCGAAGTTTAAGCAACAGAATTCCATTCTGAAAAATATCTACTAGCATCAGTTTCAGCATTAGTATTATTTAAGTCTGAACTAGTGTCATTAGTGTATAGTCAATGGGAAGAAGTAAACACTTCAGGATATAATTCTTATTAATTATTTTGCATATCTACACCTAAGTCAAATCATATGCCAGAAGCAGTCATTTCTTTCCAGTGAGTATAAAGAAAACCCCAGTAATTGCCTACCCCTCTGTGCTTTCAAGCACTTACATATATTGAACATATAACAACTGAAAACATTATCATGACATATGATTTCTCCTATCTGAGCTAAGTGGCCTGGCCATTAGTTACTTCAGCACTGCATGATGAACATAGAGGAAGAGAGTAGAAAGAGTTAAGAGATGTCTGTTTTACACTGATAGCACACTTGAAGAGACAGAGAAAAGATTCATAACAAGGATGAAGGATGTCTTTATACTGCTTCACCATGTGTTGTGTTACACAGAAGCCTAATCACAATGATATTACCAAATTAAATACATCAACAAACATACATTATCTCCTGGTGCAGAATCAATGTAAGAGTGTGACACATGAGACAAATTATAGTCTCAGGTGCCCCTCTCAAAAGGGGTTATTTCAGATATTCTGCTCCTAGATGAACTGTTTGTGATCACGTGCTGGTTTGTAAATGGTTTACATTGAAAGATTTGTAGATTAGGATTTTAATACAAGACCTATTTTCCATCAAAGACCTTCAGTCAAATCTTGGTTTAAATAAATTGTGTTTAGTATGTCACCCTATCCTCTGTGGACACTGACTACATCACACATGCTAGAAAATTGACACCACTGACAATCCAATACGGGAAGTCAAGCTCTGCTGGTGAGTCAGCGATGAGGTTTGGCAAGATAAAATGAACAGTACAGGCTCAGCTCAGGTCACTGATTCCATTCTGCCATCAGATGTAGGTTATTGATCTCAGCAGTTTAAAAGAAGAGCATGTATTTGATGTAGCTGGCAGCAGCCTTCCAGTTAAATTGCTCTTCAGCTGGCAGACTATTCTATGAGCTTTGTTACAGGGCAGATCAGTAAATGCACACATTTTTTGTATTTCTCACAGTTGCTAAGACAGTGAGTAATCTGAACAACTATTTGAACATTTTCAGTGACCACCTTAAACAGGTGTAAATGGAGCCTGCATGCATGGATCTTGCTGCTTGTCAACAACTGCTCAGGAAGGATTGATTCCCCATGCCAAGTATGGTCTTCCATGCAGCCCAGTACGATGTGCCAGAGAACACATTATAGAGAAACTCAGCGAGTCCATCACAAGTTCGGGCCTAAAGTGCTTGGGGGGGAAAAAAAAAAAAAAGTCTTTGGGGATAGCTTATTGTTGATATGTGATATACTTTGGCCCAGACGGTTCATAGATTTCCACTATTAAAGATGCAGTCTTCCTTCCTTCTTGTCACTCAAGAAAATTAAGAAGAAGAAAGGGGAGAACAGAGAGAGAAGAAAGCTTTTCCTAAAAATGTAGAAATGTAACATATTGCCAGGAAAGGATTATGAACGAATTGGATCTCAAAAGGAAAATTCTGTGTATCTATCTGTACCTACTTCTTACAAAACCACTCCTGTCTCACATGTTGTTAATATAATATGTGTACAGAAATTAATGCATAGGCTTGTATGAAATTATCCCATTATTCCCTGCAAGAATTGCCAGCTGAGGTCTGAAGAATGAGAACACAAACAGCTAAAATCTGAGGGAAAGCTGAGAAGAGAAATACAAGGGCTATGCAGAAAAGGTAGTTGCCAAGGAGAGATAGGGAGTGTGAAGAGGCTCGGAAGAAAAGTGACAGTTAGGAGTAGCCTCTGAGAAGGAAAAGCCCAAAAGACAGAAATAGCTCTTAGAAAACAAAATTGGAGTCTAGGAGGAGGAACAGCACTTGTACTAGCTCTCTAATGAGGGCATTCTTCAGATGTCTGTAAGAGATTTTCTTGCAGGAAGAGTTTAATGGATAGAGAAGGAATCCATTGATGGAGACGAATACAGGTAGCGTCAGATGAATCTTGCGGGCATAACACTACTGCCCCTCTGCAGAACTCCCTTTGAAGTTGTAGGTGCATTTGTTAACACAATCTACATGGTTATCTGAGCAGAGACCACGTTTTATTTTGTGTATATGTAACAGCCTGCACAGGGGCTTTGATCACCCAGTATCAACTCTTGGTGTTGACATGATACCAGTGATAACTAACAGGATCAAATGCAGGCAGCAAGTGAACAGCAGGAAAAAGGGGGAGAACTAGATGGCTGTGCAGACATTCTCCATCCAAGCGCACCATGACAAAGAAGGACTAAATAGGAGGAATTTTACTGTCTCCTCTTACAGCTCCCTCCTGTTCCAGGGAAGCCACACCTGAATAACAGCAAATGTTATTGCAATAGCAGAAAGGTTTATCTCACCTGCTTCACCTGTTGTGTAGGAATTAGCACAGTGATGTGCCACGTGTTTCTAAGTGCTCATAAGATGATTATAAATATAAGAAAGTAAACAGCATGATTATGTCATAAATCACTGTAGTTTGCAGAAAAGGAAGCTGAACTCAGCTAACTTAGGAGTCAATTTTCATCTATGTTCATCCCTGTAAGTACATTGTGTCGCGTCTTTCAACTGTTCCTCTGCAGAAGGCTGAAACGTTCATGAGCAGGTCTAAAAGTTTGGCCTGTTCTGATTACATCATTCCCAAATCTATTGTGCAGCCACTGCTGCTAACTGGCTGACACGATGCATGACCCCACCAGAGGATAATAGCTCAGCATGCTGCATGAAGCCCACTTGAACTGTTATGGCAAGAACAAGTGAGTCATTAATTATCCCACAGTTGAATCTATTGAAGACTTATTAACACTAATTCACAAGAAAGGGGCTTGTTTGATTCCCAGCAGGGGTGGAGATGCTGAATTAGACTGTTATTAAAATGCACCTAATACTAAGGCAGTACCTCCCAAAGTAATACAATTTAAAAGTGATATTAGTAAAATCATCTGAAATATCCTTGACTTCTCTATAAATATTACTATTGTATTACTATGCAATTACTGCTCATTGCCAAACTAAACTTCCCTTAACTATGACATTTAGGATAACCTTTAGAGCACCAAAATTTATCTGAACTTATTCCAGCTGTTCACAGCCAAAACCTAAATCTTCCTGTTAGGATTTCTTTAATACTTATTTCAGATATTCAAACTGATTACCATATAGAAATCTGTCATGAATTAATTCAGAAGGAATTAAAGAACATTTGCAAAGTAATTCAAGGAATAATCAGCTACTTAAAAAAATTACAATCACTGGCAATTTGAAAATTGCTGCCATAGGAAACCAGAAAGTAGAACTGATATTAATTACATTGATGATAGTGAAGAATTCTTCTGGATTAGGAAAACCAACAGTAAATAAAAGCTCTAGGTTGAAACTGGAAACAGAAGCTGGAGAAAATATTTTTTATTCCTTTAGGAAGTTTGAAAACCCAACAAAACACGACAAATGTAGGTTTATTTGTATATTTGCATTACAATAGCAGCTTCCATTCTAGCTGCACCTGTTCCACCTGTGTAAATCTACAAGCAGATGTTATTTTTGGATAAAAGTACCTTTAAATATTTTTTCAATTAATCAAAAGGAATCAACAAGAATGATATAGCAACTTGAAAGTCTATAATGAGCTACATTTTCAATTTTTAAAAATAATCTTTAGACCATTAATTTAAAGTAAATTTCAAAATATGTAATAATAAAAATAACTTAATTTTACTTTTAAAATTAGTCACTGCTTAAACAAACTTTATACTTTTAACTGAAATATTCCCTACCATGATTGTTTAATACAGTTTGGTGCCTGTTGGGATGGTTTGAGAAAAGCTGAAGCATCTAAAATAGCTGAAAGCTGCAGTGCTGAAAACTGTGTGGATGATGCAGAATCATAAAATTGAAAGTCCTAAAGAAACTGTCAATGCACCTCATTTTTTACTTAAAAGTTTCCCAAATCCCTTTTCTGGACATGATCTTTACTATTTCAGTCTTATGAGCAGCCTGGTACAAAGCTCACACCTGCCAATGAAGCATTCCTTTGCTTATATTCACCAACAAAGTATTCTCAGGGTGTCCTTAAATGTTGTTTAGGATAACAGTATCTATCTACATGCAGAGCAGGATGGGTGGTGGGGGGTGGGGGTGTA
>JAVJGJ010000059.1:19565669-19592505 GCA_035590215.1 Microhierax caerulescens | reverse complement strand
CTGGGGTCCACTTCAGGGAGCAGGCTAAAAGTCAGGCTCTTCAAAACTCACTGACTCAGTTCTTTTTGTTTCTAAATGAGATTGTTTGCCTGACAAAAAGAGAAAATGTTCCTCGTAGGATGAAATAACTTTGTCATTTGAATCACAGGTTTTTTTCACATCCGGATGAAAAGATTTCATAAGGCTCTTAATCATGCCAAAAATGTGGACAAACACTGCGGTTGGCAGCTGGAATGACATAATGCTGTATTATGGTATGTGGAGTCAATACTCTGTAACACTCAAAGCACTATTTATACAGTGGAAGGCTGTGGTTCTTTAAGAGAGACAGAATGATCACTTTTTAAATGTGAATAAATGGTTAGAGAACAACAAAGCTTCCTCTGAGCTGCTAAGAGCACCTCATAATAAAGTGATTATGTCTGGTTGTCTGTTATAAAATCTTCCTGGGACTGAACCACTTTTAATGTCCCACACTGAAGCTGCACACTCAGGATCTGCAAGCATTTCCAAAAGTGGCCATGAATTTTCAAACTGATTATAGCAACCTGACAGCAACATTTTTAAAAGCTTGACCCAGCAAAGTGCTAAGCAGTTTTCTAAGGTGTTGGGCAGCCTCAAACCCAATTGGCTTTAGGGACAGCTGTGGATACTCACTGAATTTTAGAAATACTCAGCGTTTTGCAAGATTTAACTCTGAAGACCTTAATTGAAAGTCAATGAGAGTTAGTTTCCTAAAACTCGGTGTCTCTAAAGAATTTCAGTACTTGAAATCAATGGAGCCAGCTCCCTAAGTGCCTTTGAAGCTCAGAGTTTTCACCTTGCAGAGCACAGTGCCATGATGCCTGGCTCCAACATAAGTGTCTATAACATCTGAAGGATACACTGATGTCTGCCTCCTTCTGCAACATTTTTATAACGGCCAAGGAAACAGTAAGTTGGGGGTGGCTTAGTAATAACTCCAGACAATCTTTTATGTGTGCCACTTGTAGAAGAGATGCCACAATCTTGCAGTCTTAAAGGGAAGTAGAATGGAGAAAAGGAAAAAAAGTTGACATTGGAAGATGACAAAGGAAACCTGGTTTAGCCATCTAAGTGTGTTAGTACTCTTCTAAAAGCAATACAGATGCATTCCAGTTATTTCATACGGAAACAGTATGCTACTGATAAAAATTTGAGCTTTACTTTTAAAAAAAAAAAAAAAACAACAAAAAAAACCCGCTCTAGTACTTTTTCATAGGTAATACCAGAACTGGGCATTCAGCAGATACAGATCATTGGTCCAAAAAGAGTAAGCATATGAAATGTCTGTACCATTGGGCAGTAGTCAAAACTACCCCAAAATACCAAAAATACACCATTATCATGTTTGAAGAGCCTGATAAAGCATTCTCTGATGGTCCCAGCTTCGAGTCCCTCATCCTCCATGACTCCTCTTCAGCACTCTACCAAGCTGAAGCACTTTACCACTTTACAAAAGGGGAAAAGGAAGAGGCCACCATCAACACAGTATACAGAGGTCACCATCAACACAGTATACAACACCTGGAGAAATCTGGAGTGTCTCCAAGATACAGTCTCTAAGGGTCTACTGCGCCAAGCTTTGTCCAGAAATTTCCTCAAGAACTTCCTCCTCTACTTACACTCCCAGCAGCATAGACTCCCCCCCCCTTCTCTCAAACAAGGGAAAAGGATTCCTTTCCCAAGCATGGGTAACTCCAGCAGTTTGGCCCCCAGGAAGATCATTATTACTCAGAATATTTTAGAAAATCCTTGTTAGCATGTACTAATAATCCATGTCATACATGTGCCAAGCCTTAGATAAACAGTTTGTTGTTGCCCCACACTGAGGCACCAAGAGCACTAGCCGTGCTGGAGCTCCAGCGTGGGGGCTGCCCTCCTCAGCTGTATCCTTCTGGAGAACCCGTTCAGGAACAAGAAGCACACAGGGAAGCCAGCTCAAGTGATGAGTTTGCAATGTTTTTTTTTCTTTACAAAAGCAGAGCTTAGCATTACAGATTTGGACTAATTTGGGGTAGGCATTTTGTCATGCAATTAAAATACAATTAGACTACTGTCCTCTTGCAACATTGATTTTGTTTATAATCTGCTGCTTAAGTAAAATTGTTTTAATAGGATCTCTCTCTTGACTTTTTCTTCAAATACTACTTTTTATTACTACACGTATTTTAGGAGACATTTAATCTCATTTTAAATAAAAGGGAAAGCAACTGCAATACATATAAAAGCAGGAATTAACCATTTACATGGTAAAACCAATCAAGGTACACTCAGGATGACCTCAATAGCTATATTAGGACCATATCAAGGTTTGTCCTACATGGTTAAGTATGGTTTATTTCTGTCCCATCAATCTTAGCATCTGGACAAAAATGAAAATAGTCTATCCTGTCAGCAGATAAACCCCAGTGCACTCAAAACCAGAAGAAATACTCAGACACCCCAAGCAAAGGAGTGAAGCTATGGTTCCACCTGCCCTACCTCGTCAGCCTGCAGAGCATGGGGTTTGCTGTGAAGTGTTCTGGCAGCTGTCAGTGCTCTGTTCTTTCCTTCAAGGACATTGCATTTTATTTCAGATAATGCTTCCATCAGCTGCCACAAGAGCTTCTCTTCACACGATGCATAGCAACCTGGGAAAGTTGTGAAGCTACAATTTATTGCTAAGTATTTGTGAGCTTAGGTCTCAGCTGAAGATGATGAGTCAAATGAACCCTAATGGGTGAATCACACCATTTAATAATTCCAGCCTATATCTAGGTCTGCTATATATGCTTGGGATTCACCACACAAGCCTTGCTAGCTCAAACTATACCTCATCTTGCAGCCTCATGTGGTTAGAAATTAGGACAAGAAAGAACTCAAATCTTCAGCCCAATTATCTGAAGTTTAATCTTGGCTAGCTTTAGTTCCCTTTCACTTTCAAAAGCAGGAGCACGTCTTTTCTAATTAATTTAGAGATACTGTTGAGGATTTTCCTTCTCCAGTATAAACAAATCCTGGTAGAACAGGTAGTTTTGTACTGAAGTAATATTTTTAATACGTCCACTATCTTTTTTTTATATATATGTACAGTTGAAAATATTTATGTAATATAGAGACAACTTAAAAAATCCAGTTTACCTCTGTAAAAGATAATCTTTAAATAAGCATACATATTTGTGTATATACAACTAAGAAAAGCTAAATCTGAAAAGCTTACTGTCTGGGGGGAAAACACAGAATAATTTTTTATTGCTTTTTTTGCATTTTTTTGAAATTATTTGAACAAAGAAGTGCTCTTGTCAGTATTAATTTACACAGTACCCAGAAGTGTGCTATCTGTTCTTCAGTTGCTTGTCAATATGTTTATTTATTTAAAAATCAATCTTTTTACCATTAAATCTACTGATGATGACAGATTTTTGTACATGTAATAGTGTAGTTTGTGTTGCTTACATATTTTTCAGGAAAAAATGGCCATCTCATATTGTTGCAACCATGTTAGTGTCATCTTCTACATAAAGTATTTTTAATAAAACACATTTTAAGGGTGGTTTGAATCACATGGGATCAGCAGGCAGTTCATAGTGATGTCTGTGAAGAGATAGCTAGCACACATTGATTTTAACTTCTGCAGTAATAAACACAGGAAAGATCTCAATTGTCAAAAGCCAGGGTACTACAGAAAAAAAGCAAATAAAGTTTAAAAACGATTTACAGATTTTTCGAGGGTAGAGTTCATTGCTTCTGGCATCAAACACATTTCACCATCCAAAGAAGTTTCACTCCTACTTTACTGTTAGCAAAAATCATGTCTAATAGCTTCTACAGACCGAGGTAACGAATGCAAAACTGTGTTCCTAAACAAGTACAGCACATTACAGGAAGGAGTAGAGAATGTTGATGTAGCTGTGACTGAGGCTGAGGTAGGTGCAGAGAAACAGAAAGGAAAAAAAGCAGAAATTGAGAAACAGGAGTGAAAATTCAGGGAAAAAATATGCTCGTCCCTCTGAAAGTGGAGGTTGGTGTTAAATGAAAGGAGAATACCTTCAGAAATGCCCTTGATAGATGGAGCCCCGTGCTTTCAATAAAGCCATAAAACATACAGTGAAAATTGTTGAGGGGGCATCTGAGAGAGCAAAATATTCCCAGTGTTGTTCATGAGAAATACATTTTCAGAACTGAACACAGAAGGCTCAAAATGTTATACACGCCTCTTTGTACTGGCAAGTGATATCTGGTGTTAGATTTACCCCTAAACTATGTCAAGTAATTTCACAGATTTTTGAAGGATTACCTGATAAAATCCTAATTGATAACAAAGACAAATTTTGAAGGGAGCTAGAAGTCACATAGCACAACAGTCTGAAAACCGGTCTAATAGAATATATTTATCTCAGGCATAATATGAGCTGTGGAAGCCGACAATCAGACCACCAAGTTAGATGCCAGGCAGGGTTGGAGCTGCCAATCCCTAACTGTCAAAGATTGCAAATATTGGCCTTTGTCTGTAGTACCACCTAGTGTCAAAATCTCTTCTCTCTGAGCTGAAAAGAACTGGATTAAACTTCACCTATTGTCCTGCATTTCCTCAGTCCAAAACACCGTCAGACTATGTAGGAAGGGTGCCCCAAGGGCTGCTTCCATGTCGGTGACCCTCGGGAAGTGTCTTTCATACCTTGCTTTATGGAAACAGAATTTGGGGCCTAAAAGGGGTACGCGGTTTTGGCACATAAGCTGAAAATTCCCCCAATTCTATGCACAGTTTTAAGTATGGTTAATTTTTTCCACAGTATAAAGCAGAAGTGCTGTAGGGCTTCTCTGCACTGTACATGAGAGAAACCCTACCGGGAGCTAGGCTGGGGTGGCACAGTCCACGCGCTGCTTTGCATTGCTGAGCAAGCCCCAAAGTGGCATCAGAAAACTCGCGAAGAGCGGCACTCCGCCTGCACACCAGGGGAGACCTCATGCAGAACAAAACAGAGCCAGAAGCACACTGAAAGTTCAGCCTCCTGTTGTCTGCATGGTAACTCCCCTGCGTAAATTTTCTTTCAAAACCAGAATGTTCTCCCAGAGATCCAAGTTCCCAGATTGCCTCAGGAGGTGGCCGTGCAAGGAGCCTGCCCATCTGTCGGGGAAGCTTGTGCAGCACAGGAGCAGGCCAGCTGGGCCACCCCAGAGCCAAAGCACCTGCCTGCCTGCAAGAGCCTGCATGCCCCAGCTGGGCACCCAGCATTCCCTCTGGAGCAGACAGCTCCTAGGCAGCTGGCAGGCTGTGGGAGCAGGGCAGCCCCGTGTCCCCAGAACCCTGGGGCTGGAGGAGTGGGAAGTGGAGGGAGCCAGACTTGGTGGCCACCCGCTCTGGAGGCTGCCAAGGAGTTGGGCAGCTCCTGAGCCTGGCAGCTGGGAACCAGTCAGCTGGGCAAGGTGGCAGGTTGCACATCACCCAACCTAACCAGGGCTTTTTGGATCTGTGCCCTCAAACCCTTGCTGGTGGAAACGGGTTTGCCCCAGAATTTCTCACCTGCTCTGTTTGGGACTTGCCAAAACACGGTATCTAGAAGAAGACAAGTTCGTGAAATGACTGTAGGCACAGGAAGCTCACAATGTGAATTCAAATTGAGCTAGAACAGACACAGCAAATGTGAAAGGATACACAGGAGGCACATTTACTGAACCAGAATGGAGCGTGTCGACTGTGAATTCCCTGGAGATGCAGCCAGCCTGTGTACCTGGGACTCGTGACTAATGAGTAACTGCCATAGCAGCTCCATGCACGGTTTGTAGAGTTACTTACAAATTTAATACAAGAGCAGGCCAGAGAAACAAGATAAAGATTAAGTATATAACAAAAATTTGTAGCAACATCAGCTAATTGCCTAGTTGAGGCAGGAGGTGTTAATTACAATTATAGATGAGCCAGCTAGTAATTCACATTAGTGAGCATAGAGCAATTATCAACCTGCTGGTTTTCTTGCTACTCATAATATACATGTTTTCCCATTTTTGATGGAACATAATTGAACAATGTAAAAGAACAGTAATGGATATAATGCCTATTTAGGTAACTACAGCTGTGATGTGCAATATTATCACAAATATATTCCGTTTCATTTGGAACAAGTCACTACCCAGAAAGTTAAGTATTTCTACTGCTAGACTTGAGTAGAAAAAACATCATGGGCATTTCACACATGGACAGAAACACTTTGTTTCTTGCGTTAAGATTTACAAATACAAATTAACCTTGACTGGACTTGAGGCAAAAGTACAGTTTAAATTATGCACCAGAAAAAATTAAATCTAAGAGTATCAGCATCAGTACATCTGTTTCTAATTGGAAGAATTTCACTAATATTTGATTGAAGAAATATAGTCTTCAAGCCTGGCAAATGTATTATTCCTATGAGCTTCCAACTGACTTGAGTTAACATGGCTCACCCAGGAAAGACCATGTCATCATTGTGTTAGCAGCCTTATCATATAACACATCATTGTATGGGGCACTAGAAAGAAGGCGTTAAAGGCAAGGTGACCTTCTCAGGAATAGGTCACTTAGGGCTTACAAGTCATACCCATATTCTTCACCATGCATCAATTCCAGTGTCAAGGCACTGGACGCACTGTTAGTGCAGACCTTTCCAGGAGAAGGCAGAATGTTGGTATAGCCCAAGAGTCCTATAGATAGAGGACTGGTAAAACTATCCTTTCTCCATTTACAAAGAAACAAGGCTCTGTTTTACTCTACTGAAAGCTTGTGCTTTGTACTATGTATACACTACAGCGAAAATCCTTTTCAGTCCAAGGGGAGTTATGCATCTGTAACTAGACTGCTTTGGGATGAACTCTGCACATTGTACTTACAAGATGCTCCACTGATATGTTCCTCACAATGCCTTAGACTTGATCACACAAGCCTTAAACGTATGGTAAAACCCCAGTATTTACTTCATACTGAAGCAGAATAAGTCACAATCTGAAGATATAACACTGTCATTTCACATGCTTTTCATATATTTATGCCATTAGCTCAATCAAATTGAAATTCAATACAAGGATATCAAGCAACTATGCATTTTTTGTCTGAAAACTAGTATCTTTCTGGGCAGATGTTTATCAATTAACAGGTTCAACTGGGATATTATAACTAAGCTACACATTTTCTGCTTGTTTAACAATAATTGAAGATGAATTGAGCATTGTATGTGCATCGAGAGCAAATGAAATCCCTCCTAGGTTCATGTACAAAACAAAACTTCACAGTATTAGCAACATTATTTTCTTACTCTTCATGATTAAGTATTTGTAAACTTCAATGGAAGGAATAATGGCTAGAACCAACTAAATATTTTGAACAAATTTCATGAGTATTTGCTCAAATTTTAAAAGAAATTTGTTTTGAGTTGCATCTGTACCATTTCCGTGTTTCATTTCTGGATTATATTCAGCAAAACCACCTGCCCAACAGATTTACGTATTACATAAGTCAACATAGCTGCTATTTTGAGAGCTTAGCTGAGATATAAAGGGAGCATACCCTTTCTTACTTTCTATGCAGCAATAAATATACCTAGAAATATGATATATCTATGTGTGCTTCTTCCTCCAAGTACATAAAAGTTATCACCCTGTCTTAATCTGGGATTTTCTGATCACCATGACTGAAAGAAACTGACCAAATAGTTCTGACATTATGTATTGTCCTGGACTTCCTAGATCCCTGAAGGTCTGACAGTGGAATCGGGATCACATTAGTGCCATAAACTGATAAATACTTATGGACAACTGTTAAATATCCAGCAAGATTTTGACACCAAAATTTTCTGTTAACTTGAAAAATAACTGTTCATAGACACACTTTGTATTTTTCTTAAGAAATTTCCAGATGAGGCACTAGCATTTTCAAACCTTTGAGTCTGAATGTGATTCAAAGCATGTTTCCATTATCCCTGTGCTGAAATTCTCAGTATCTCCATGATGGCACAGGATTCGTGTGTTGCCAAAGCAGAGGACTACAAATGGATTATGATTTTCATCTTTACTTCTTCCTTCTCTAACACTCAGATTTAGCAATGTTTTTACTTTCTTTGTTGTTGTTGAAAGATTATTTTCTTGACCATTACTACAACTCATACATCTCAAGCCTTGATGATATTGCACTCTTAATCCAAGGAATAATTTCAAGTGTAACCTCACTGTATCAACCCACATAAATCAAGTCCCTCTACCTTGCATTTGCCAAATGTAACAACTGTCTCAGGATAACTAAACAGGTATTCAACACTCTAAAATACTGAAGAGGACTTTACAGAGTTGAAGTGTGAAGCGCTGTCCCCTACATGGGTCACTAGTAAACTCTTCATTGACTTCAGTAGAAGCAATATTTTATCTTCTCTGCTCATGCTTGATATGGACGTAACTACATGTCCTATAGAGGCTCATGAACAACTAAAATATAAGGGAACAGTTTCAAATTTAAAATGTCATTGAGACAGAATGAACTTTTAAAGTAATACTTCGGGCTAGTTATTATTGACAGTCAAGCATAAGAGATGATAAAATATAGTAGAGCTTAGAGATAAGTACTGACCATAGCTCAGATGTAAGTACCTTCCTCTGTATTTAAGCATCAACACTGCCGGTCACTGGAAATCAAACCCCCATCAATATATGTAAGAAAGGAATCATTTATCACTTTTTCCTTAGTGCCTGTTCAGGTAGAAGTTACAGCTTCCAAGGTATTTAATAGTGAATGAGGTTAACTTTAGCATCCTTGGATGACTCCCTTGAAGAAGTTTTGATGTGTTGAACTATGCTAGCTGAGTCCACTCCAGCCATGAGTTCAGTTCCTTAATGACATTCCCAACAGCTTCTTGTTCCCCTGTCTTTCAGTCCTGTGTAAAGTTTTGCCTCTTGTTCCCCTGAAGCTGACAGGCACTTCATATTGCTATGTTGTGTTCCCAGTTCTATTTAGTTTTGCAGACCACCAGATAGTCCTAATTCTACCCAGCTGAGAATGTGACCCCAAATACAGCTTTTAAGACCACTGCACCCACATACTAGCAGGTACTTGGAAGGGAATAGTCCAAGAGCCATGAGATTGATACACAATTATAATGCTATAACATTATAGACAACAACTAAGTAGACCATCTAATGAGTCCTTAGTTTGGCCTTATAACACAAAGCCTCTGAAGAACTTAGGGAGCAAGAAAGCAGTAATGGAGTCACTAAAGACAAGGTAGGTGTCAAGCAATGCATAATAAACAAATTTCTAAAAGCTATCCTGTGATTCAGTTCCAGAAATTCAAGACCTAAATTCCAGAGCAGGCATAGATATCATCAGAGGGTGATGCATGAGAGGCGAGTGGTGCAGAGTCACAGGGAACTTTTCACACAGGCTCTGAGTCATAACACATAGGTATCTTTCACTTGTGAACATCACATAAAAACTAGCAAAATTATTGGTGCTTTTTTAAATTAATGCTGCTTTTTGGGGGGGGGGGGGGTGTAGGAAGATATCCATTGTTAAGGATAAGTCCAGTGTAATTCTCATGCTGTGAATCACAGATTACCCCAACCTATGTGAGACCAGAGAAACCATCTATAGAGACCAGAGAAGACATCTTTGACATCTTGTTTTTCTGGGCACAGTAGCATTTGGCTTGGCACTGCTAAATGCTACAAAAAGCAGTCGTCCAACGGCAAAAGCCATACTTGAGGTGATCTGAGGTAGCTGAAACACTGAGCACAACCCACTGCCAAACATGAATTGCCTGTTTTGAGGAATTTTTACAGCACTCCTTGAGGCAAACTAAACACATTTGTGCTTAAATATAAAAGAGAAATTTAATGAACAATGAATTGGGCAAAGTCCTACCACAACATGCAGTTCTATGTAGAGTCTGCAAAGATGCAACACACGCAGATTCCTTGTATACACCTGCACAAGCACCAATCCCAGGAGTGGCTGCATGGGGCATTTCAGCCCACATGGGCCCATCCCCAGCACAGCTCTGCTACCCAAAGGTGGCCCTGGAGTCTGGGCCCCTGAGCTTTCCTGTTCCAGGATGGCAACAAGATGATGGTGAGGCTATTGCTTGTCACCAAGAGAAACTTCAGTCCCTTTCAAGGAGTCCTGTCTCTGGCATTCCTGCCTCCAGCCAGCTTAACCCCTTCTTGCACTTAGGCCTTCTTGCCCTCCATGCCAGACCATTCCTCAGTCAAATTACCACTGCTGAGCAGTTACAATTACTATTTCCCCATCACCTGGATGTGCCAGAAAAGCACATTCTGAGACACAAAGCAAAACTCTAGGTAGGTTTTAGGTAACCACTCCTAATTCTGACACTCTGCTTTATTTAGTTCGTTTGTACTAGAGCTCTAATTTAACTTTCCCAGGAGACATCTGTAGAAGATTGAAATCAAGCTCCATATAAGATGAAGCATAAAAATATCATACAAAAATTGCCTGTAAATCATCATAGTAGCATTCACTCAAAACAGAAGACCTACTGTCTTCCAAACCTAGAAGACAGAAACAAATGACAAATTAAAGCTGCCCAGAAACCTATATAGCTACAATCAGACCGTGCAGAACATGCCTCCTGTTTAAGCATAAAAAGGTTTTGATGTTTTGAATCCATGTCTTGACAAAGGCATAGTACTGCAAGCACGTATCAGGCAGCACAGCAGAAGTTCAATGCTGTTTAGATGAATGGAAAAAGAGGAACACAAAATGCATTACAGAGAAAATTAAGGCAGACTACACCTGAAAGCTTTTAAATAAATTAGTGGAAAAAAATTGATCACAAAACAACAAAAGGGGTAATTTTAAGACTTATTTATATGTCCTAGTTACAAAATACAGCCCAAACTCAGAGTTACTTACCAGCCTTTTGAAGCCCTTGGTGGCCGAGATTACAAGTGCATCCCTGCAGTGATCCTGCCCAGAAAACCACTGTACCTTGAGGAATTAGTGATCCAAGCAGCAGTTAATCCGAGTGGGCACAGGCCTGTGCTGTGCTATCATGCAGGTAGAGCCTGGCCTTCAGGCCTGTGCTGTGCTGCACATACCCCCTGGCCACAGGATAACTTCATCGTAACAGGGGAGCCTGTAGGCAGCTCCCACACAGTACCAGCCATTACATCACCTGTGTGACTTTGCCTTTTAAAAGCACAGCAAAACGTTTTCACGTTAACATTCTTTTTTTTTTTTTTTTTTCCCTGACAGTAGAAATTAATAATAAATTTGTTTTCTTTTAAGAAAGACCTATAAGATCTCAAATGACCAAACAGGAATGTCCTTTCCACGGATGGCACCTGCAGTGTGCTGTGCCCTGCTTGATGATGTGCAACTAGCAGGTCCCAGCATCAGAAGGGACACTGAGATTATTTACACTATCTTCTTTTCATCTATAGTGTTAACACCAAAACCTGGGATTTTAAGTAATACTTTACAGACTCTGAGTGCCTTTCTTTCTCAGCTCATAAGAAATAAGTGCCTTCTTGTGCAAAAAATACCACACTTTCTTTCTATAGCCTGTGGTAGGAAAGTAGGATTGTCTTTCATTTGTTTATGGGGCTTCATTTTGCTTTATTTTTGAACTTTGTAAAATGTATCAGAAGCTAGTTCCTAGAATAAGTCAGGTATTAAGGGAGACAGTGGTCCTCAGTGTTTTCTGAGCATCCAAACTTCAGTTTTGTCAGCACTAGGAAATAGAAATCTCATTTTATTTTAGCTCCTTGGCACTTATGATCTCAGCATGTCCAATTGCTGGCAGAAAGACAGGCAACTGAAAAGCCCTGACATATTGCAGTACAGGCATCCATCATTATGTCACCTTTCACTTTCACCTTTTATTAAAAACTAAATTAGGAGACTGACTTAAATGTTATCAAATTTTGTCAAAAGCTAACCTCTGGCCACAGATCTAGCATGCAAATTTTGAAGTAGAAAGAACAATTTCTAAGTATTTCTTAGGATAGGTCATGGAAGGTAGGCTTATAATGAAAAAATACCCCTCTTCAGTAAGTGACAGTGGTGTGAAGCATTATTAACAGCTCTATTTATACTATGGGGAAAAAATAGACCAAAAAAATAGAAGATGCAGGAAGTTTCAAATAAAAGCTAATGTGAGATTTGTACCTAGGATAATTCTATTTCACTCCAAAAGTTTAAAAGTTTAAGTTAAAAGTGGCTGCTAAAATAGGCATTCTTTTGATATAAGACAGGGTGAGAGAAAAGATCTGAAGTAAAACATATTTTCAGATTTTCTGGAGCTTACCATGGTATCATTTTTGCTATTAATAACTATTCAGAGATACACGGCACAGACAGAGAAGCCCTAAGCACTTGACTGAGTGTGCAGAAGAGCATAAACACCATGTCTCAAGTTATCTCTTTCCTTCTCTCCTAGTTCATGGGAGAAAGAAAATTAGATTTACTCTGGACCATCACTGGTAGCAGACTATTAGCTCTTTATATTCTTGCTCAGCTATTCCAGGTAGGACTTGACAGGTAGAGATGACTCTGACTTGTAAGACAGAGCCCCTGCCCCTACCACTGTGCTTACAATACTCACATAAAACTCCATGATCATTAGTGTAAGTCCAATAGTTTGACCCAGGTAGTTTTACAAAGCAGGTCTGAAAAAGCAGCAATTTCATTTTTTTATTATATGCATTGCCTTTTAGAAAAGTCTGACTATGACATAAAATACTCAGAGAGGCAAAGAAACGGTTTCCACCTATCATTAGTGTTTGATGGGGGGGTGTTTTTTCCATTTTTTTTTTAATTATTATTTAAAAAAATAAATATAAATGTTACTTTTTAAAAAGAATTTAAAACATTAGCAATCAAAACACTTGTGCTCCTGCCTGTTTTGATGCTCTGCAAAATCAGTGAGAGAGGTGATGACAGAATGGATGCCATCGCATCTCTTTGGTGTGTGCGACATCTAACCAAGGGAAGAACAAAGGATCTGCAGTCTGGTTATTTTCCTTGTACTCACGGTGTAGTTACATGCTTACCTGTGTGGTTAACTATTACCTTTGACTAACATGCAAAGTTACCTGTACTTTGAAGTGGACTACTGGACCACAGCCTAAGATTCTGTACCTTTATATGAAAGCAGAGTAGGGATCACATGTGCCCTGGAAATGACAGCTATTACCCAGTACCAAGAAATCACTTTGGCTTGCTAGCAATATAAGCTAATAATAAAGAACAGAAAAAATATCTTTTCACTAATATGCTCCTTCCCAATAATTAAATCCACCTTCTTGGGGTAAAAAAAAAAAAAAAAAAAAAAGAAGAAATTTTATCTACAAAAATTCAGCCAAATTTTATAGGCACTTCTTAGTTTTCCTTAGTTCCTGGAAGCACACAAAGTGTAAGGACCTGTGATACATTAGGCAACAGGAAAAGCTGAAAGACAAAATCCATAGTCTTCATTACTCCCATCTCCTCAAATATAATGCACACACTTTAGGTAATATAATTAATAGTTATCTCTTCCTCCAAAGGTCCTAATGACAGCAAGAGAAAAGGTTTGCTACTCTCATTTCTTATGTCACTATAAGTAACTGTTCAATCACTTAAGCAACTCTAAAAATGCTGCTAAAGAAACTGCTCCTATCAATTAGTAGTATGTATTACGCACAGGTCCTGCCCCTATCTGAAATGCTACAAATCAGGTACGAGGCTAAGTGTGGGGGTTTTTTTCTAAATTGAGCCCAGAAAGCAAACAAAGTCACTGAAGGCAATCTATATTTCTCAGTGCTATCACAAGCAGCACTTTCAAAATAACCCATTCAGAAAGCTAATGTTCCCTCTAGTACAGGGAAGAGAAAACACAATGAATTGGAACCCTATAAAAAATTCTGATAAATATCTTATTTGTTAGACTACTTCAGCAGGATCAATCTTACCAGAAATCAGAGTGCTTTCAGAATTGGCTGGAACTGCCATTACCTGGCCACCAAGCAGTGAGAAACAGACCATGTTCATTTAAGCATGACGTGTCTATCGGCTTCCCTGTAGTTCACTATAAATAAGACCCGAGCTGTCCAAAAGGTCTTCAGCCGTTGTTTCACTAAGAAAAACGCAAACAGATCAGTTCTTGTATGGCTGATGACATCAGTGAAGGGCCTGTTATGTGGCTTGCACTTGACCTGTAATGGGCAATAAGCAGCTGCTTCTTACAGCAGCAGAGCCTCCAGATCATGTTTTAGGGTAGCTTTTTCTTGCCGAAGGCTGCTCTGTTTTACAGACTCTGTACCATCATAACCATATTGACACAACAGCATTGGAAACAGATCCCCTTCCAGAGGAGATGATATAAAAACTATATCCACATCAGGAAGTCTTTAAGACAAAATAGAGGAAGATCTGTAGAGTAGAGCGGTTAGTGGTAGGGACTGGATATGCGTGACTTTTGTATCAGAATCGCCTTACACCGGTTCCATAGCCTGCACGCGCCTTTGCAGCTGGACCTCATCTTCCAGGTTTTATTTCATCTAAGCCCAATTCATGTGTACTAGGGACACCCTACAGTGTGAAATAAAGAAAATAATTGGGGGATGCCAGGAGGTTAACTCTAGAAGTTCACTCCTGACCTGAACTAAAACACTATGTCCATATTGTCCATAAAACCAGGAATTTTCCTGTTGGTGTAAATTTACTTCCTCTTTAAATGATGTAAATGCCATTATGTCCTTTTCTGCTCACACGAGAGCTGAGATTTTTCATGCTCATATTCAAAGCCAGCTTGCTTGTACTGGCAAAAGTCTAAGTTTCATAAACCTGGTATACAAGTAGCATCAAAGGCAAATCAGCACAAAGTATTTCTAAACATGAGACAAAGATTTCTTCATGTACATCACTCCTGTAAAAATTATAGATATATTCATCATGTCACAGACAAACAGAGCTGCTGACATGCAATGTTGTTTCTGTATTTTCTGAATTTATTAACATCAGGTAAAATACAGCATCAACCATTCAATGCATAAAATTTTTATTTGTTGGACATTCAGGAGAAAAAATTAATAGAGAAGACAAAGCCTCTATAGGTATGTATATGTACATAATTCTTTAAACTATGGCTTGCACAGCAACTATCATTAATTTTAAAGTGATCCTGTCATATTCTTCCACAGAGCTTTAAGAGTGTAAGAGTAAGCTCACATTTACACAAGAATGATAAATGTATTCCTCTGCTTCACAGATATTATTTATATTTACCAGTGCAGTGCCCATCATTTTTATGTAATGCAATGCATTGTAATGACTTCTAAGTAAATAAATACTTTAAAATAAAATAAATCAGAGAACTTCAGGCAATACCTTGTTGGAATTTTTCATTGAAACTTTTATTATTTGGGAAAGCCCATTTATCAAAGGTTTATGTGGAATTAGCATGAATGATACTTACTGAGAAAGGTTTCTGATATCTAATATGGACATGCTAGAAATACAGAAAGAAATGTGGGCAACAGAAGCATATGCAACTGCATCTACCAGACTCTTAAGAGCCCTTCTTTCTCATGACACTTTGTGGTACTTTTCTTACATCTGCAATTAACTATTTACTAGTCCAGAGAGAAAGAAAGGCTACCACACTGTTGTGGCTTAACCCCAGCCAGCAACTACATAGCACACAGCCACCGGCTCAGTGTCCCTCCTCCCACATCCAGTGGCATAGGGAGGAAAATCAGAAAAAGGTAAAACCCACGGATTGACATAAGAAGTGTTTAATAATTGAAATAAAGTAAAAAATAATAGTAATAACAGCAACAACAATAATAATTGTAGTGAAGAGGAGAGGGAGAGGAACAAAACCCAAGGGAAAAAAATAAGTGATGCACAATACAACTGCTCATCACCCGATGACCAATGCCCAGCCAGTCTCCAGTCAGCAACTGGTGGCCCCCAGTCAGCTCCCCCCAGTTTATATAACGAGCAGGATGATCTACAGTATGGACTATCCCTTTGACTAGTTCAGGTCACCTGTCCTGGCTATGCTCCCTTCAGGCTTCTTGTGCACCTCCTCACTGGCAGAGCATGGGAAATTGAAAAGTCCTTGACTTAGAGTAAGCATGACTTAGCAACACCTAAAATACCAGTGTTTTTCAATTTAATTTAATTAGTTATTTTAATACAGCAATTAACATCATACAATTTAATTAATTGGCTATTGTCACCCAAAATCAAATTGCATTGAAGTACACATCAGGTTTCTCAATCCTCCCACATTACCCACCAAGTGCACTCAGGTCCCTGAGCAAAAGCAATCCCTCAAATGAGTTTGCCTTTGCCTGAGACAGGAATAACCCAGACCGTTTTCACCAGCATATCTTTAATGTACGCTACAGGAACTTTATCCCCACTACAGCAGTGGTCTCCAAATTGTCTTGATTGAGTGTTTATTTAATCATTTATAAATCATTTACTCCTATACTAGTATATTGCATATATTATAAAACATACACACAAATAGAAATTAAAAAATAATTAATTGCAAAATTTAAAAAATATATTTTAAAATAAATATTTTACTTTCTTTATTAATAGTACAAAAAGTTTTTTTTTTTCCTGAATCCCACTGGGTTGTCTTGAGCATCCCTGAGGTGTGTACACCCTACTTTGGAGACCACTGAACTAGAGTACCCACCTTGACGACATGAGTCCAGCTCCCCCATCTGAATGTAAAAGAGCTGGGACTTGGTTTCCCACAGAAACTTCTTCTGAGGATCCTTGACTGTGTTATGACACTGAAGATGGTAGTATCACATTCCTTCTGTCCAAATTCTTCTCTCACCACTAGAAGGAACATGCGTTGTCCTTTCAGCTGTCATGAGTCCTGATCACTTGCAAGACAAGTCACTAGATTTTCAGTATTGAATAGTAACGACGTGTCTATATTCAGTAAAATGCCATTATCAACAGGAGGACTCCAAAATTTATCTGTCTGTACTTCTGTAAGAGCGTCAGAGTTACTCTCAAATTATTCTTATTACCCAGCCACCATTTACACATATTCAAGTAACTCTCAAACATAGATAGTTGAACACAAGAGAGCTTGTTCCGCCTTGTTTAAGCTTAGACATAATTGCTTAATACCCATTTCTAAGCCCCAAACAGAAAGTCCCCAAAAGCATACAAGTCTTTCTTCACTGGATGCCTGTCTCTGCTTGCTTGATTTCCTAGATGTGCCATTCAGGTCACTAACACATGTGCAGAGTGCCTTTTTCAAAGAGATATGCACCTCTTTTTTCCCTAATGGGCCATTGCTAACCAGGTTTAGTACGCAGGAACACAATCTCTGTCCATGTTATGAGAAGTCTGAAAAATCAGTTGCAGTCAACAAGACAATTAATTTCATCTGCTGTGATGGTAGGTTGTACACCATTTGTATAATGACTAGCTGTTAGATGACTCAGCTAATGGTTAGAAAATAAAGCAGTCTGAGCTCATCCCAGGAGATGTGGGATTACCATCTGGCTTTCGGTTATTGTGAAGTAGAAGATATGCCATCTGCCTTCAGAACTGATCTTCTGAAAACAGAAAATAGTCAGAAGGTGGGGTAGGCTAGGCTTGCTCTCTAATAGCTAGACAATTCATGGAAGAGAAACATTTAAAGCTTTGATTATGGTCTGGACCCATGACTCAAAAGTCTCCTTTTTTAATAACAAGTGTTCTCACTGCTACAACCAGATTTACCCCTGCTGGGTCTTCATCTGGTTCTGTGATACTTTTCACTACATAACGGTTCAAGATGCAAGAGAAGACATGGAAAGTTAATTTATTCATATTGGAAAATAAAATAATGTTACTTTTAGTTAGTAAATTTTAAGTCACATAATACTTGAATATGAAAAACTACTGATGTAGTTTTTATGTAGAAAAAGCATAACTATAGCTACCTCTTCAATACATAGTTGTGAAATCCTAATATGATATGATGCAAAGTCATAATTTAATCATGGCAGTAATAACATTACCTTTTGTAATCAATTAACACAATGAATTTTACATTGCTGATATAAAATCGTTAATATATCTTGTCATTCCAGTGCATCAGCAAACAGTTCATTTTGCTACAGAGTCATCCTACACACCAGCTAAGAGGAAGCTCACGCCAGGACTGTATTGTGCACACTGGGTTCTTGCTCCCAACAGAGAGGCTGGTTCCAGCCAGGTATTGAGTACTCTGCCTTCATCTTAGGTATGTAAACTGTAGAGTTTTAGCTCAAAATACAGAAAAATGGTGCTATTTAGAAATTAAATTCTGCTTCACATAAGTTCGCACAGTTTACAACGGCCTATTCTAAACATTTGGGTAAGCAAAGATTCATCTATACAAAGTGTCCACAGAAAGCCATTTCTGGATCCATAATACCCACGTATTTTAGTTTGGTGCCAAAACAATAGTTGTCTTAAGTAGAAATCAAAATGGAGACTGGTTATATGCTTCAGAGTGAATCAGAGACAGTGAGATAGGGTTTGCCTGACCAGTCATTGCCTGCATATGAGATTTGCGTTCATGAATTCCTAAAGGAAAAAACCACTATTTTAGTCCTACACAAACTGATCTGATCACATGATCTTTGACCACTCTGAAATACTAAGAATTATGTTGAAAACCATTGGCATGTACAATGGATAAGTCATGAATAGGCAAACTGTGCCCTCCCAATAATAAATAATCCCGAATTCACTCTCTGCCACAGAATCTTGTTTAGAATATTATTGTGCAGAAAAACCCTGGAGATATATTTTCAGAATGACAACTATGGATTACTTTTCTCCCATACCTGACTTCCTGAAGCCCCATGAAAGAGGAGACATGGCCAAAGGCCAGTTGTATCACACAGCTCTTCCAATCCAAAAGCACTTAATAAACATAAATTAATCACTTCATACACCATCAGAGTGTATCAGTGACAGGCCAAAGTCTGGGGTAAGCATTTAAATGTTTGTTTATTGTCTACCTACAATATTGCAATTAACCGCAGTATATTCTTATATATGGATGCTTACACGAATTTGCATATGAAGCTATTGCTTATCCTGCTTGCATTGATTCTATGTATTTATTCAATGTAATTCATTTATCATTCACTGAACACTCAGTTTCAATAAATAAAAGCTTTCTTCCACTGACACAATACGTATATATGTTTTCTTGCCACAACTGTCTTTAACTGCTTATCCCATTCACTCCACCTCTCCCGTCCACATGTCCCTTGATCTTCTTCATGCCTGTCTCTGATCCTTTTTAAATAACTAAAGTTCTGATTCCTTCCTACCCAAGGGTTGTGGGGCAGGTGATGAACATGGGATTTACAAATGTTGGAGGCAGAGAAGAGCAGCAAGAAGAAAATCAAAAACATGCAAAGGATTTAGAAGATCGTGGGAAGGAAGACAGCCCATCTTCAAAGTATCTGCAAAGTATCAAGGATAATCATGAGTTTATTTTCTAAGCATTCAAATTTTCAGAAATAAAAGTTATGTATTAGTTGTTTTCAGAATGGATCTCTAAGACTATTGTTCAAAATACATATATATTCCTTTCTTCAGGGCAAGAAGCACATTTGCTTTACAGTCTGTGAAGCTCAAAGAAATCCTCAGTGCTGAAAAAAACAGAAGTACCTATTGACACAATCACGTCTAGTTGATCTCTAGGAATTACCATGATGCTTGGTCTCACTGACTGCAGCAGCAGCCTTTATTGAAGAACTAAGAATTCTAAATGGAAGATAAAACCCTGGTTTGTCAAAAATGAGCATGAAGGGAACAGGGGAAAACAGAGAGCAGGCACAAGCAGCAGACCATTGCTTTAAAACTCTCCTGAGCACTCAGAAACACAGCTAATGACTTTGCCAGTACACACCTCAGGCCTTGACTTGAAAACATCCAAGGTCCCTGTATTATGTCAGTGCAACATACTGGTGATGGTTTTCTGAACCTGTTCAGGGATATGTCTCCTAATATGGTCTCATCAAACATTCATGCTTAAAATATCTCATAATACTAAAGTCAGAATATGTTACATGTTATTTCCATTTGTAATGTCACAGTTACACAATAAACCAAAATGACATTTTTCTGTTTAAAAATATTTCTCCAGTAGCAACCCACAGATCTGCAACAGTAACTGGCACTGTGATTTACTTTTTTTTAGATCCATTTGCAGAAAATTAACTATGTTTTTTATATCCACTTTTATGCTTAACATAAAGGCAGCTACATCAAAAAGTTATTACAGCTCTGGTCCAAGCTTTCATACATTATTCTCCAGATGACAGAACCAAGTCCCACAGAAATGTTTTCAAATAAATATAAACATTTATTTAAAGTAGTTACTCACAGGACAGGTTTTTTTCCCAGAAATATTACCTGCAGTCTGTTTCTGGAAGCAACGTCTTTCCTTTAAGTGGTTTCTGTAGTGTTTGCAAACTCTCCAGACATACAGTCCATTGAGAATACAACTGAAACTGCATGTTGTCTCACCCTACACCAGTTTGTAATATTGCCTACAAACAAAAGTAAAAGTCAGACCAATTACGGCTTGAACACTACCTGTGTCACCCTGATAACTGACTACCCTTCTTCATTCTTGTATTTTTCTAACACCTCAAGCATAGGAAGTGCTTCCCTTTCAAGCTACAGCCCGTTCCCAAGTTAACAGCTCTCATTCACTTTGACAGTGCTCTCACCCCCATTTGTTCCATGAGGTCAGCCTCCACTGTCCAGTTATTCAGTTTTCTAACATTTTCATCTTGTCCTATGCCAAATTCACGTAGAATTTTCACTAAACATTTGCAAAGACTTTCTCCTCCTTAAGTCAGTTGTTTGAAACTTTGAGTTACAGCTAAGATCACTGTCAATCTTACTAATATCTCACTGTCTCTTATATGCTTATCTACCTCAAGCAGCCTTTCCCCTGTCCTGTGTATAGATTGTAAACTGCTTAGGAACTACTTTTTTTTGTTCCAGGTTTCTACACTAGCTGACACACAGATTATGACTAGCATTCCTATGTGCACATATGAAGATAAAATATGATTAAAAAGTAGTAAATTTTGTGAGGAACATCAAGAAGATAGGCATTCATAGAAGAGCAGTACTTCATAATGTCCCACTGAGGCTTTTAATCAGTATCTACCCAAAAAGAAGAATGCCATCAGCTAAGCTGGTAATACAGATGAGTCATTAAAAGCATCCAGGCATCTTTAACTGTAGTCATTTGAATTAAGTCAGGAAAATCTATCGGATATGAGGGGGGAAAAAGTTCAAGGCAGAAGAAACAAAACGGTGGAGATTTTTTTTGACAAAAAAAAAAAAAAAAAGAATTCTTTTGTTTATCTAACATGAAGCTACACCATACAAATCTGAATTCTTCCACAATAGTTATTCTACATTCATATCAAATGACTTGGAACATAAAGAGCTCATTTAATAGTCATTGTTGTTTGCAGTGTTTAAAAATCCATGAGCTCACTGTATAAGCCCAGTTGCCGAGATTCATGCTAAATATTCTTCCCTGAAAACAGTGCCACATCTGCATAAAAGAAAACTGGGTATAAACTGGGAAAAAAAGGTGCAAAAAAATTATGTGCATAACTGTTTCTGTACAATATTTATATGTCTCAACTTGCACTGAAGAAAATACTACAATTAAATAACTATGGAGCTTATCAGAGCAATTTATTTTATAACATTAAAGTATATCAGACATATGGTGATATATAACAAGAAGCAGGATGTGCCACAATGCTTACTTCCCATGAGTCCTGGTTTGTATGTATGCTATACAGATTGTTCTGCAGAAAAAATAGAATAGATTCACTGTTTGTTTTCTTCTAAATGGAACACTCTACATATCAAGCATTCTTTACAGAAAGCACAAAGTTAAAATAATATTTGGGGGCAGCTCTAGAGAGGAATGGTCAATGGGAAGAATAAAAGTTTTTCTCTTTTATTTGTTATTGTAGCATTTGGGGACCCCACACTTGGACAAGAAAACCATTGTGCTTGGAACTGTGCAAGAATGCATTTAAAAAAATAAAAAAAGAAAAAAAAATGAGAGAAGTAAACATTGTTGATCCTGTAACCCCAACTTCATCATTACTTGATTTTTGATTTTATTAAACATAGATATACTGAGCTTTGGGCTCCACTCAGAATGCAAAGCACAGATGCACTTTGCAGTCAAGTGCAATTTTTTTGCTTTATTCAACCTGTAACAGGAAAGGTCTGCTTATATGCACAAGCACTTCCAAAAGGTTCAGATAAAAGCATCTCTCTCAGGTAATTCACAATACTTTTTACACAACAAGATGAAGATGAAAGAAGCTTGCTTTCTAAAATTGGGACAGAATATCAAGCATTTAGATTTGGTTCAATATGCAACCCAAACAATTTTTCAACATTAAAAGTCACTAAAATCTTTAAAATCTCTGAAACTTTCAAAATATCAGGATACATCAACACTATTTATTTGGGACATGATACTATAAAAAATTCCAGCTGTGGTAGATCTTTAACCTTGTGATGACATAACAAAAATATTGAATAAGTAATGGTATGGCACCAACCTCAATGTATTCTTGTCTATGAGCAACAAACATTTTAAATACAACTAAGACTGGAGTTTGCATGATGGCAGAAATATTTAAGAAAAGAAGAACATAAACAGATGAGATAAGTTCATCATTGTGTTAGACTGAAAAAGTCCTCCAGAAGTTTCATCAGGAATGCTGTTTGCTAAAACATCTGCCAAAGTCAGAATTTTCATCTCCTTGGAACTTTGATTACTCTATGCCTGAATGGCTCCAGGAAAACAAGATTCTCTTCTTAACTATCTCAAAACGCAGAAAACATGCAAAAATGTTATTTTAATTATCATTCCATAAAAATTAATATTCAATTTTGTTGAGGCTTTATTCATGCTCACAATATTCCGATTGCAAATACTGCTCTATCTTACGTACCAAATGTCTCCTTGTCTGTATAAATACTATTTTCAGTCTGGTCACAAAGAGGAACTGACATTAACTTCAGTAAATAACTTACCACCAATAAAATAGTTGCTTTCTGGAATTTGGCAGAGCAAAACATTGAAACTATAATCCTCTGCAGTGGTCATAACCTGAATCAGAAAAATCACCATATAGATGTAAGCATCCACACTAAATTTATGGCATGTATATAATTTTATTTGCACACTCAGAATAGTAAGCCATGCACTGTTATTAAGTTCCCTTCTTGTATGTGATCAGGCAAAACTATAACCTGAACTTGTGATATTATACATAATTTTATTGATCTTATTAACAGAGTTATGCTTAGGATATTATTTAACTGAATATAATCTGTTCTACTCACTAATTGGGGGAAATGATAAAAGTAATTGTGGTGGAAAGTATCACAGATACAGAAGAATAGAAGGCCACCTCAAAATCATGGAAGTTCCAGTAGTCACAAGTTATTGCTTCTGAGATACTGATTTCCAAAAGCAGTGTTTGTGTCGCATGCTGCTGCAATACTGTCTCCTTAAGGGTTAGGAGATCGGTAATTATTCTTCCGGTCAAATCAACCAGTCAAGTCTGCAAACCAAATCTTTATTTCTTGCTGCTGGTGCCCTTGTCACCTTATCTTGGCACATTTCCCCTTCCTTTCCGAGCCAGCAGCCATTTGAATAGCACACTATTGCAAATGCCAATGAGGGCTATTTTAAACTTTTCCAAAGGTGTTTCTCATTTTTATTTTGCTGGTCAGACAAACTAATTTGCAAATTTGTAATAAACTATTTAAGTAAGGTGGGAGAATAATTGAAAAAGAAATCAAGTGCTAATACTGTAATTAGCTCTGATACACAGTAATAAAGACAAACCAACTTCTTCCTTCCCACTCTGTGGGACTGATTGGTCATAGAGAAGGTTAAGATACCGTTACAGTTGCTTTGGTCACAACTCGTCCTTTGGAGCTGGTAATGATGCTCACTGATACATTCCCAACATCAGCTGGGATGGCTCCCAAGAAATCAGGAAAAAGGTTACAATACACTCTGTGCTGGCTTCATTCCACTAATACATGGGAGCTTCTGTCCCACACCTCTCTCTCTACTATGAAACCCAAGTGAAGCTGTGGTAGCAGTGCTTCTTAGCTAGGTACTTCTCTGGGGTAGTGGAAAAGGAAATTTTTGCCTTATGAATGCACTATGTCATCTTTTCCAAACTGAGTTATCTAGGTTTAGCTGAGAAACCCTCCAATGTCTATCCACTGTGCTCCCTTATAGATGCCATGACCCAAGGCAGGGGGAGAAGGCAGATGCATGCACAGCAGAATCCTCTTCTTACCCAGAAAGCCGTCTCCAATGGCTACCCCTTTGCACTTGCATAAAAAGAGGCAGAAGGGCTGAGTCACTTACAGTTACATACTTTGACAAAATTATCCAGGCAATGAAATTCAAAAAAAAACCTCTAAGAACTGTGTGGACAAGAGCCGGTAAGTTAGCATTCTGGGTGAATCGAAGCTATGCTTTCTCTGTAAGCTGCTCAGTGAACGCAGGCTGAACACAAGCTGAATACTCAGGAAGTACGTCTGTTAGTTAACTGATGTTTCACTTGAAATGTATATTCCTTAACTGATCTATCAATATCAAAGGATTTTGTGAATACTTTTCTTAAATGTCTTGTGAAAGTATAGCTTCCTCTTTTGAATTACTTCTCATCCTTGATTTACATCTTTTGTAGCTGCTAACCAAAATAACTCTGTGATGTTTTAAATATTGCAAAGATATTTTTAAGTCAGACGTACCGGTGTCTCTCTTTCCTTTCTCCTTTGTCTGTAACACTTTCACTATTATGTATCAAATATCAAATATCTGTTGTGACCATTTACACAAAACTAGTTATTGCTTTCATTTGCCCTTCATTTCCCTGTACTTCATGAATTTACAAGGAAAGATGTTTTAGGCTGCAGACAAAAGCATGTATCTGGCATATCTATTTCTCTCTAGCTCATGTTAAGAGTGGAGAGCCAGGAACTCAGTAATAAGCATTAGAAGTACTGCATCTGAAATATTTTTGAAAGCAGAAAATTAAAAACTTCAGCTGGAGTTGTGAAGCCTTTGAATGGGTGTCAGAAATCAGACCAGCAGCCCTCAGTAGTACTTTATTTTATTTTGTTCTTTCTAAAAAAATGCTGCTCAATCCATCCTCCCATGCACAATCACATACACAGAAAAAAAAAAAATATTCTGCTCCAACGATGGAGTAAAGCCCGTGTCTAAAAAAACCAATATACAGCTGTGAGCAAGTGCTAAAGCTACCTGCCAGCTCAGCTGTAAAGTCATGTAGGGTGGGTTTTTTCCCCCTCTGGAAAAATGTGAATAGGCTTGTGATTGCTACCTGTGGAGTTTTATCACACAAAGCAAAATGCCCACGTTGTGTTGCAACATTTCATCAGGGTCTCATCACTCTTTATTGGATATGTAATGACAGTTCAAAACTGCATGGCAACCTTCCCTTGAAATACGATGATGTCAGGAAGCCTGAAACCATGTTTGTTCCCTCCCTTTGTTTAAAATGAAAACCCAGTCTGCAGATCTTTCATGAGAAAAATTCTGAATCCAAAGCAAGAATTTTGTAAAAAAGTGTTGATTCACTGAAACAAAAATACATTGTATGAGCATCTTACATTCAGAAATGCATGGCAAAAACATAGACATGCTTTTAATCACAAAAAAAGTCTGGTTCTGTTACCTAATCTCTTCCTAGGTAACTTGGGAGGCAACCTTCGGTCACAAGTTTAATGACTTCAAGATGTTAGTAATATGTGTGTGAAAACTGGAGATCCTAAGGTTTCCAGGCCTGGATCTGAAGAAGACCCCACTATGTACACAGGACTGGAGTCAGGTTATGACAATGAATTTCTATTGCAACTGGACTCCTGAAGTCAGTGAGTTCCAATTCACAGCACATAGCTCTATTTTTGTCACTATTTATTCCCTTTGGTGTTACCAGGCAGGTCTGGATTTACAGAAGACATGTAGGGGATTATACCTGCCCACCTTCTCAGCAGTATGCAGTAAGAGCAAGGCTGCCTTGCCGTGTTGATTGTTCTGTCTCATGGGCTGGTAGAGCACCAGCTCTGTCACCGATAGCCCTGATGGATCTGCAGCTTGTCATCGGCAATGATCTTGATTCCTTTTTGTCCTTCCTTTCAGGGCTGCTAAGGATGCCACTAGTTAGGGCTGCTACCAAGTTTAACAAATATAAAGACTTTCTCTACCCACATTTGTTTATCCACCTGCTTTACAGAATCATAGTCATATGATGCTGGAAAAATAAAGGCAAGAGATTTTATAGCACATTTAATTTTGTATTTTACAACTGTCCAGACGGATACTCTCCATATCCTTCCAGTTGAAATCATAGTATGGATTGACTTTTACTCTATGTTCTCTCTGTGCAATACTGTTAATTTGTACTCTAGGTGCTGATTTTTAGATTTGATGTGCATTTATTTTTGGACTAGGAAGAACATTATCCACATCCCTTTTCTGTATTGCAGCCAGAAGAAGGAAAGTCTCATTCTTGCTAACCTCCTCTCCTTGTAAGTATTTCCTAACGTTTTGCCCTGCTTATTTTCAACTTTCTCAGTTTCCTTTGCCACACATTTTGTAAAGTGTATGGGCCATTTGTGGATTCCAGCAATACCCACCTGAGGTGAAGGGATTGCTTGGAGGAATATTGCAAGAAGACCCTGAAGAGGGATCACAGAATTATTTAGGTTGGAAAAGACCCTTAATATCATAGAGTC
>JAVJGJ010000059.1:19492604-19547478 GCA_035590215.1 Microhierax caerulescens | reverse complement strand
GGGATCCACCCCCATGGCTCTTCAGCCTTTCCTAAAGCAAACACCTATCACTTTGGTGGGTTTACCTTTTTTACTTTTAAATTTAACTGTAATATTTTTTTACAGTGTTTGGGGGAACATAATCATGATTTTTAGTTCTAATTTTAGCATTATTCTCCTTATTGTACAGCATAGTTATTTTATGCAGACTGCAGAAAAGTACAGTCAAGATCTTTGTTGTAATCAGCTCACCCACAGACTAACTAATACTGCAGACTATCCACTAAAAATTAAAATGGATAATTTTACCTCTGAATTTTATAGTTTGCCAGCATGCTTGCATGAAGTATATGTATTAATACCAGAAGAAAAGAAGGACTTGGCAAAAATGTAATACCTAAAAAGATCTATATAAGTCTGCCTATAAAAGTCTGGCAGGAGAACTAAGAAGGTCATTGTATCATTTTTACAGTTTCCCAAGCAAAAATTATCTTTGTACTGAAAAAAATCCTAAGGCTGCATATCTGAAGGCACCTGGAGACCTACACTATATTCTAGACGTTAATTTAGGAAATCCAAAAACACTGTAATACAGAGAAGAAAAACTATATTGTCCTAGGCATATTTCTTTGCCCTTGTTTTTTTTAAAAAAACAAAAAACAACAACAAAAAAAAACCCAAAACCCAACCAACAACAAAAACCCACAAAACCAAACATCTCCAAGTTACAAACTAAACAGGCTCAATTGTTGGACTGGGATGAATAAAATCAGCTATGTACTGACCTACTCTCAGAGACAACAGAATACAAGTAAACCTAAGGTAGAGATCTATAGACTTAATGAGGAAGCTGGTATGGGACAGCAAGGAAAAGCACAAAGCACATTCATGTATGTCTTCAATGTTACAGTAGAGCTTGTAAAGAACCATTGACTGAAGAAAAAAAGGGACTAAAGTGCTTGAGAAACAACACCCTAAGTCATTCAAGGTAGAAGTTTGTCTTCACCTGTTATATAATTCACTTTATAAAAGTTGGTACCTTGGGAAACAGATGGATGCTACAAATTCAATGCTTTGAACGAACTGTTAAAAGCAGCTTTCCATGACTCCTAATGAGATCAAGGCTTAATATGAAATGAGCTAAAGCATTCCAATATTGGAAAAAAACATTTAAAGTTAAAATCACCAAAAATGTATTTTCTTGAACTAGGGCTAATGACAGGTATGTTGTCCTTCGGCTTTGTTTCTCTAGGAACCTAAGCTAGAAAGACTGCAGAGACTGAAAGAAAAAAATGCTTTAAAAGAGCAGATGGCATCTCATTTTCTATTCAGACCCTGGAACCCTGCTGAACTTCATAATCTGGATCCTGAAAATTATCCTGACCTGTCAGATAAACATGAATTACAATAAATAGACAAACCAAATAATAATAGTAAACACAAATATAGAAGAGTTCGTAATTTCACATTTAGCAAAAGTTTAAATACCCAATACATTTTATAGAACACTATTAGGACCATTATGCCATCACCTACTATGCTTCTCAAATCAAAGCCTGGCAACCCTGAATTAGTTAGAAAGAGCCAGAAAAATAAACAAAGGAAATACTTCAATATCTGTATCAGTCATCTACCCCCACTGAAAGTGGAACAGTGTGTCAGAATATTAAACAAAGTCACTGGCAAATATCCAAGATAACAGCTGTACCATACCCAGCAAAGTCATACATCATAACAAACAATCTCTGTAGGAACAGAGACCATCCAAATAAAACCTAAAATGGTTCCGATTCTCTGCTTCTTGGGAAGATCACAATGTTAGCCAACACTTTGCTAGGTTGCCTCTGACAATCAGCCCAGCCATGGTGTCCCAGATCATGATGTGCTTGCTGCACCCATGCAGCAAGCCCTTTCAACATCTTAAACCCTAAGGAGTGGAGTGTCCTTGTACAAGCAAACTCTTCCACAAATATCAGTAAGATGCAGCAAAGCCTTCTTACTGCTTTGTCAACGCCTTTTTGTCTCTGCTACACAAATTAGTTGATTCACCTCACTGTCCCAGATGATGCTACCTCTCACCAATCTCACATCTGACCACATTGTGTCCATACGTGAAAAGAAGAGGTCATTTGTGAGACTGGGGAAAGTTGAGAAAGTCTGAGTCCCAAGAGAGCTCTATTTAGAGAGAAGCAAAATCCAACATGGTAATGTCCCATTTCATCCCATTCCAAGTCTTTATTCACAGTGGAAAGTATGAATTGTCCCATGCATTTCCAGTGGGGTGTTAATTCCACATCTTCTATCAAGTTCAGGAATGAATATCAACCTTGTTGCAGGCAAGAGAAGTACCAACACCTCAAGCACTCAGAAATGCCACAGACACTAGAAAAACATTCAAGCCCTCTCTATGGGCAGCAGGTTCTTAGCACAGCACCAGGGTTGTATTTATTTTGAAGAGGAGAGCTGTCGCTCCAGAACTATGAGACCAGAAAGCCTATTGCTGAGCTGTGCCTATGGCTCCAATTTTTTACCTAAGCTATGGGCACACCTACCACAAGTGTCTCACTTTTTGTTCACATGACGCAGACTGCTGCAAACAGCTGTTTACTCTTTGGTCCACAGAAGCAGCCTGAGCAAAGAGAATGAATGCTCGAGAACAGACCTCCTCCTTCCCACACCTTCCTTTGACCACCCCCAGTGTGCTGCTGGCCAAGAACCAAGGGACAGGAATCTGCAGAGGAACTGGCGTTGCTCCAGCTGCTGTTCCTGATCCAAAATGATGTTTCCGGGCTTTTTTTTTTGTTTGCTTGTTTGTTTTCCAGGAGGGAAAAGGCAAGACAATGGTGAGGACAAAAGAGTAGCAAGGGAAGTGTTATGAGTGTGTCAAAAGAAAGTAGACACCACACTCTGACAATGGGGGATAGTCAGATCTACTCTGTTAGGGAGTAACACTAAATTTTTTGGTTGATTTCTGGGTTTGGGTAGGAGATTTTTTATGGTCTGTACAAATTCTCTGTTAGCTCGGCTTACTGCTACAATGTTTGTTTACAGAAAGTTTCAGTTTAGACCTACAGTAGCCGCTATAGTGGGCAGAGACTGACCTCCTTCAGGTGAGAGAGAGAGATGGTGTTGTGGTTGGCAGGAAGCATCAAGGACATCACTGGTGGTGCCAGGCAATATTAGCACACACAGTTTAACACTTCATTTCCAATACTGAGGAAAGTCCCTTTTTCTTTCCTTTGTGCAATGGGAATTTAGATGAGAACTCATGCAGTCAGTAAGTAGTGCTGTTGCTTTGTAAATGCAGTTGGCCAATTTGATAAGTGTACTACCCAGCTGATGATTCTAGTAACACACTTTTTTCCCCTAAAGATTTTTCTTTTTTAAATGTTTGTGAATAAGCGTGGTAGCCAACAGCCACTCCAATGACTTGCTTCCTTACTAACAATCTCACCTGGACTTCAGCCATGTTCCTTCCCCGCTACTCTCTCATTTCCCTGAAACCATCCTGCACTCTCTGTTTCCTCTTTCTCTGTTGCAAATACTGTTGATGAGAGAGGGAAGCACTCTCCTTAAAGAGTATGTACAACTCCATCCTGTTTACTCCACATTCAGACTGACCTCCTGGTCAAAACAGTAGAGCTGCACCATTTTATCACAATAAATTACATCCTCTTGAAACAATGAAACTTGAGTTGAAATACTTCTGCTGAGTATAACAGGCCATAAGGGCACCTAGGAAAACAGCAATGAACAACCATTAACTAATTAATTCTTACAGCATTCCTATGCTACAAAGAAGTAGGAATGATTAAATCAGACTGAGAAAACAGTACCTCCTGACATCTTGAAAATATATAATCGCTGATCTCTCACTAAAAAGTAAAAATGTTTACATGAACTCCCCCCACTCTACTTAGTTGGCACCTGTTTGTCTTCAGAAATGAACCCATTTGGTCATTATCTATGAATCACTTTGGTTATCCTTGAATTTAGTAAATAATATCTATCTCTGTTGGTCGGATAGCCTACTTTCAGAGAAGGAGAGCAAAAGCAATACTCCTATGATGTAAAACAAATCTATTGCAAAAATTGCTAGCTATGTTTCCTTTTTAGTTTCTAGGTGACTTCTGAAACTCAACTGAAGTTGAAAAGTTATGTAAGAATAGTTTTAAAAAATGAAGAAACTGCATTCCCTGCAGCACTGCAGATTAATGATGCTCCTGATTTTCTCTTTGCAACCAGAAGCATTGATCAGCTTCGATTCATGTAAAGATCATCTTCTGGTGTGCTTCTTTCTTGTGATGTGATGACTATAACCTAATTCTCTAAGACTCAGTATGCTTGTTTTACTAGCAGAAGTTTTTTTCTTGATTCTTGCTCTTCCCCCCCCCCCCAATTACATATGATGACATTTCCTGTCATCACCAATCGAACATAACTTTTGCAGCAATACCTGCTATATCCTGGCTTCATACTCTGAGTGTCATGATCCCGATGTTAGACAGGTCTAGGACAAGAACATGATTTTCCTTTTTATGTCTGGGGCCAGATATGAATAAAGTCCCAAATTTTCTTCTCATACAACACAGGGTCACAGTCTGGTGAAAGCAAGGATCACCACTGAATAATGCAAAAAAAAGAGGCCATGTATAACGCAGCTGTCAAGAATGAGGCTGTAGTTCATAAAATGCTGTCTTTAACAGTGAAACACACTTAAGAAGTTTCTCATCCTCAAGAGAAAATGAAGTAACATTGTTCAAAAAATGGGTCTTGGAGAAGACATTACCTTTAACCTGAACACAGCCAATGACGCATAAGGAACATCTAACAGCTTACTGCCACTAAAAGGGGACCATAAGCAATGGTATTACTGTGTGTGTATGGAAGGGATAATTTCTTAAGCCTGTTTCACCTTCAAAGATATTTTATCATGGAGGTACTGCATAAAAATTGTGTGCCAAACTACTTAAGGTCTCTGCATTTAAACCAAGAGGATTCAAATGTTATCCTTGGTGTTGTCATTCAAAATGCCCCCTGACATTTATCATACTGAGAATTACAATGAGCTTAATTTGTAGATTTGTTAAACTTCTGGAAAACATACATCATTGCAGTAATATTTTCTTCTTGCTTCTAATAAGACATACACATACTACATCCAAAGTTCTCCCCTTACTGGGAGACAAAAAGAAGTAGACCTCACTCAAAAAGACATAGACCTCACTCATCCTATTGTTTCTCCTGAGCTTTGCTGCTCCTGAAGTTTCCCTCTATAAGAACGATTGGCTCTTCCTCAGCCCCAAGAGACATGCAAATCCTTTTTACAAGCCAATATACTGCCAGTAAGAACTCCTTGTTCCTACAGGAAGGCAAAGCAGATGAATTCCACATCACTGACTATATTCCTAGAGCATGAATCCTTTTACAATCCCATTTCAGACTTTATATACTACTTTTTATTTGAGCAAGTATAGTGATGCAACTTTTTTCCTAATAAATACATTCACTTCCTTTTTGTCTGACACAATTTTGCTGCTATCTGCAAGTCCTACACGACAGTGCAATGAACTATTTCTTTTGCCTCAATGTTCTGCTGTTTTTGAGAATGTTAGGTTTAGACCTATTTTTTCCAAACCAATTAGCAGTTTTAGATGCTGAATCCAAACTTTTCGACAAGTCTTGTTTTGGAGGAAGGCAGATGATATTTTCTGACTATCAACAACTTATCTAGATAAAAGAAGTTAACATAGGCCATGAACATGCAATGAATTTGTCATTCCACTGTAACAATTCCTGTACATACTTTGCCTCTTGTAAACATTTTCTCGCTAGTCAGTGAGAAATGGTAATGAGTTATTCACTTGCTTCTAGGTAAGAGCAGTTACTTTTGGCAATTTTTGGACAAGCTGCTGTGTTGTAAATTAACAGATTAATTCCACGGAACCCTTCCCTATAAGCCTGTACTTTAACCACAAGAGTGTTCTATACAGTAGCCACACTGAAATTTAGGCACCCAAAATTATCATAGAAAAATGTAATCACGGGTCCAGAGTTTACCACTCATGCCCAAAGTGCTTTTACTGCTAGCCATATCCTTGTGAGTCTCAGGCCTTTTTGCTAGACAACAAAAAGTGATGTGAAATTTTCAACAATATGAACAGAAATCAACTTCAGAAAAGTTTAAGGCTGCTGGGCTACATGAAAGAATAACATAGGCATGCAGAAATGTAACACGTGTAGCAAATTAACATGATACAGCAAGAACAAGGTAATCTTTCAGTTCACATGGTGTCTAGCTTTGTGTAACACAATAGATCTGAGCTGCATTACGTGAAAGAATACAGAAACTAAAGTAGCTATATAACCACCTCAACATTACTTCATTCTTGGACTTTGTCCAAAACAATCTTTGCTTTAAAACTTTGGGATGCCTTATGAAAGTCAAATTACAGTCCTGTTATCAGTCTGTGGCTTTCAGTATTTTCCAGTCTGTGTATCACTACAGCTTTTCCAGTAGAACTATATGTCACATTTTCACATCCATTGGATTATTGCATAACAAATACTGTTCATATTGCAAATCCCTAATAAGTAATCTATGTATCTGTAGTTCACAGGGTAGAAACACTGGCATAATAAACACAGTTCATGTAAGTGTTCTTCAAGCATTACATAATGACACTGATCACTCCTAACTGGGGAGCATGCTTTTAGCTTGTTTTGTTATGTTTTGAACAGTCTGACAAAGTTGCTTGCTCTTCTGATGGTTTTGTTGTATTCTGATGATCCAAATATATTCCATCTCTGCCTTGCTGAAAGAGAAATCTGAATCCAACTTCAAAAAGCTGAAAAGCAAATGGGCTAATCTTTAGCCACCCCAAGTTTCCCATCTGCCATTTACCTTCTTCCTTGTAATTAATTTCTAAATTTTATTACATTTAGTATTAGCTGGGCCATATTCTTTACTGGCTTCACTAGAACTGCATAAAAGATTAGTTTGATTTCTGATGACTGAAAACATACGATGAGCAATAGAAATAACCAAAATGGGTTTGTTCTACTTGAACATAAATGGAAGTTTGTCTAACATTTGTCATTTGTTCTTTTGCTGCTTGCCTAGAGTCTGCTTGCACATGTAACAATACTGAGAGTTATACTTGGTTCTGTTGCACTTCTTCCATCCAATTACTGTGATAACAGATTCACTAAGCAGAGTTAGAGGCATGTGAAACAATTTTGGAGCTCTTATTCTAGATACGGTTTAAACATATTTGAAGAGGAGGGAGGAAATGGACAAGAAGAATAAAAAAACAATAAACCTACCAAATCAATAATTTTATTAGAATCTACATCACAGTAGATGAATTAGATAATGATTCATATAGACTCCATCAATAATTTCTATAATTGCTGCATTAAAAAGTGCTCCATAATATCCTGGAAGACAGCATTCCCAATAGCAATCTGTTCATAGAATATCTCAAGTTGGAAAGGACCCATAAGGATCATCAAGTCCAACTCCCTGCTCCTTGCAGGACTACCTAAAACTAAACCATATGGTGCTGTGACCACTTCTCTGGGGAGCCTGTTCCAGTGACCGACCACTCTCTCAGTGAAGAGCCTTTCCAATCTGAACTTCCCCTGATGCAGCTTCATTCCATTTCCTTGCATCCTATCACTGGTCACCAGAGAGAGGAGATCAGCATCTCTCCTGCCACTGCCCCCCTTAAGGAAGCTGTAGACTGCAATGAGGTCACCCCTCAGCCTTCTGCTCTCCAAGCTGAACAAACCAAGTGACCTCAGCTGCTGCCTGTAAGTCTCTCCCTTGAGACCTTTCAAGCATCCTGGTTGCCCTCCTCTGGACACACTGTAATAGTTTGATGTCCTTCTATAGTGAGGTACCCAAAACCGCACACAGTACTCGAGGTGGAGCTGCAACGGTGCAGCGTAGAGTGGGACAACAAAGTCCCTCAACTAGCCAGCTGCATGCACCCCAGGACATGGGACTTCATAGATATACCCTTGTTGAATTTAATGAGGTTCTCATCAGCCCATTCAGGTCCCTCTGAATGGCAGTCTTACACTCAGGAATACTACCCCACTCCTCAGTTGGAATAACTGACGAACATAATGGATTTCTTTCTTAACAGCATCAAGCCTCTCACAAATTTGAACTTGAGAAACTAAGTATTCTGTGTCAGTTTACATAACCCAGTAGCCTGTCTCAGATGGAGTCTCAACCTATTTATGGCTTCAGGATTTCCTGAACTAGGCATATTTGTGATGCATTTAGTAGCCCCCCAGTATATTTTCCTTCCAGCCTCCATGTGAATTCTGTGACTGCTTCTATCATTCACAACACCTGTCTGCCAGGAGTTCTACAGCTTAAGTTCTTCTTGTGTGAAAAAACCACACTTTCTGTTATGAATCTGCCTTCTGCTGATTTCTTTTGATGCCCCTACTTCTTTGTTGGGGAAAGAGAGTAAACAGCCTCTCCCCAGTTGCCCTCTCCAGGCCACTCACCATTTTGCACACCCCTTTTTATAACACCCCACCCTCAGCTGACTGCTCTCCAATCCATTATGAGGCCCACTTAATCATACAGAATCTAATGCATACCTTTGATCACACCAGTCACACTTCTCTGGACCAGAACCCTACTGTACTCTAATTAACTTGGGAGGCAAGATCTGCTGACAGGATGTGGGCAAACTATAGTTAGAAGCGTAGCAGCATTCTGTGTTTTGCTGTCTATTCCCGAAGAACTAGTCACAGAGAGCTCCTTTCCTGTGTGTCACACATCATCCTTAATAGATGTCAGAAGCTCTGGTCAGCAAGTAAAGCACTTCAGATGCCTTCAAATGAGCTTTGGTCATTTATGTCAGGGAGAGATAAGAAGTTTACACACCCCTTTGTTCCCATTGCCACTTACACTGCTTCAGGAGCTGAGTCAGCTGCAGCAAATGTGAATCAGCACCTTTCTTGCCTAAGTTCACAGCCTAAACTCCAAATTAACCCTACCGTTAACTTTTCCTCAGACTCACATAAACTGTGGAGCTCACAGCAGGAGCCAGAAACTTCTTAAATTGCTCTCATATGTATCACCAAGACCTGCCTGTACACACACAACAGGACACTGTTTATAAACAGTATCTTTTGGGCTGCTTTACCAAGTGAGAATAGGATCATGAAGCAATTTGGATGCTTTCTTCCATAGTCCAGATATGCATCTCCATGAAGAGCTGTATGAAAAGCAAGCAGCCTGTGTTCAGTATTCCAGTTCTGCATTGCTTGGGAAAATCACAAACTTTCAGCACAGAATTTTAGTACAGAGGTCAGATAAACTGGCTTTCCCACCCCTTCACAGCTGCAGTCATAGCCCAAACTGCAAGCACTGAAAACTATTCAGAGGGCAGATACATGAACCTTCCACACCAGCATGAACAACACAAGACACCTGCTTATTAGCAAGTTGTCAACTTACGCTCTCAATTACATGATGGGCTGTTATTTCTCAGCATGGTCCTGTGTTTTTCTTCCATGATAGGCCTTTGGGGTCAGAGTATGCCAAAGATTTTGTCTTATTGGGTGAGTTAAAACTTAACAAGGGTAGGTCTCTACCCTATTATTAGTGTTTCACAAAATCAAACTAAAGCTTCTTCTGTGTCAGCAGATTAGCTGTGGATCTAAACGGTGTGTTTTCTTAAATTACAGTGTAGAAAGAGAAAATAAAATTGGTGTCACTGCCTTAGCTGAAAGAAAAAAATTAACTGCTTTTTCCTTTCCTGAAGAAGGTTTCATAATTACTTCATGTTATTTTCTTGATCACGAACATCAGCACTGGAAAATGAACAGTCATCTCACTGATGAGAGCATTTAACAATTTTGTAAGACTACACGATCCACAATATTATACTTTCCTTTTGACAAGAAAGAAATGTCCCTCGTAATTTTTTCCGTCTTCCATCAAGCACAAATAGAGACTATCAGTAAAGATTTTTGACAATGATGAATACACATCCATATGACAAGTTTATACAACTTTTTTCCCAATATTGCTCACAATGGCTATTAAAACCCTAATTTTTTCTTTGCTTGTTTTACTAATATATACTAATAGTCTACGTAACATATACTAAAATAAACAGAGGAAACATGAGATAAGAATTTACCCTTGTCTGTTTAGAGTGAATTACTGTGCAAAACAGAAAAGTTTTCATTGTTCTGTGGAACAGAAGTAGAAGGCTAAAACATGCCTTTTTAAGAATCAGTCAAAGGAGGAAACAACAAACAAGCCACTGCCAGTAATCTCAGGAGGCATTCTGCTTGTGGAGAAGCAATGAGACTAGAATGCCTCTGAGACTACTGAGGCGTGACTCCTGTATCTTATTTACAACAATTCAACACAAACTACTGCCAGCATGTGTGTCAGATTACTATGTGGCACAAAAAATAGCTGCACCAGTTTCCTTTAACTAGTATGGTCCCAACTCTGGGCTATATTAGCATCACTTTCAGCTGGTTTCCAGGCCTGTTAATTCCACTGTCTGTCATCAAAATTCAGTTCTAACCAGCTGGAGGTGGCCATTCCTGGCATCAAAGATGTCTTCCTGGTGCTAACCGCTCAGAAACTATTGTGCTGACTTTTATACCAACAAGGAGAGAAGAAAAGGTATTTAGGGGCAACGTATGGCACAGGGAAAGGACAATAACTGTCAGCTGCACAAATCAGGATTCCTGAGGTCATGCTAGCATATACCTCTTTTTCATTAGAGAATTATTTTCTAGACAAGGTAGCAAAGATCAAATCTATGTTGCATTAATAAAACCATTTGATATATGTTATTACTGCATATGTTTTTTTTCAAGAAGTCCTAAGTAGTGAAGGTATATAGGGATAATAAGAGAGGTTACAGCAGAGGGAGAAGTAAGATTCTAATGGAGATCCTGAATGAGCAGTTAAGACCCAGTTGTAGCTCCAGTTAAGTCTCATCCCATCTTACTTGCTATTTTAATTATGAGCTTGGAAATAAAGAAAGGGTGTGCTAATGAAATTTGCAGATTGCCTGAACAGAGGCTTTATTAAAACAGAGGCAGATCAGAATACAGAAACAACTGGATGAGCTCACACATTGGAATGCAATGAAATCAGAAACTAATAAACAAGCAGCAACAATGTTAGAGCGCATCACCTGGAAATACTAGTCTATAGCAGAATAATTATGTAGCTCTGAGAAAAGGCACAAATGATCCTAGGGTGGATAATATTACAGTATATCTAGAAGTCCACTATTAATGTCATGGTACATGGCTGCTGTACAATTTTCTACGCTACTTAAGAAAGCAACATTCAAACCGAATCAGGCACAGACAAGAACTGTTAGGGTTACTGGGAAAGTATGAGGAGTCTACTTTGTCAGAGGAGACTATGATGGTTGACATGGACAATCAGAGCTGCTTTCTGGGGCTTCCTCCATGACTGCCACACAAGTCTGCGTCTCCTCCAAGCGCTTCTTCCCATCTCTACACCTGTAATGGCCAAGTAGCATTGCAGAGAAGATAACTCCAAGTATGTTTTGGTATTCAGGTAATTTCAGGTAATTTAAGTATTCAGGTGTTAAATATGCAGATAAGACTGACTGGGATTTACTGCTTCAGGAGAAGTAATGCACCCCAACATTTTAAGTTTAGCTGGGACTCATGGCTCACACTTGGAAATTTAAGAATGAAAAAAAATACAGAAGGTTAAAACTGTTGTTTGTCCAAACTAGAAACAGGCCCATAAAGCCAACCAATCAACGAAAAACCCAAACATCTCCCAGTAATCACTACAAAAAATTAGACTATACTTAATAACAGCAAACCTCCTTAATTTTTCTAGGTGTCTTCCACATGTTTAGTCAAGTCTTAGGGAGTAATTCATAACTCATCATCTGAACTCTGTTTCTGAGAAATTAACCTTGCCTCTGATACAGCTTTACAAAACAGCACCTCAAAGATCCCTTCCATTTTATATGAATCAGTTAAGGGCTGTCTGAGAGAAAATGTTTTGTATTGCCACATAAATACTTGAGAATACAGCTCCTTTTTTATTTACTTAATTTTGGAAAACTACTGCATTGTACAGTTTTTCAAGATTGTTTGGATGACTAGGAAACATTTAGGTGTTCATAGGACTTTTAGTTCATTGGGACAACTACTTCTTTGGGACAATTACTTATTTGGGAGTATTACTTCTTTTTGACTAGGAGGTCAATTGAAATCTAAGTTTCACTGGTCCTTCCTTTTTAAACACAATATAACCTGTAAAACTCTTTCTTCCCAGTGCAGCACCTGTATTTCCTAGTAAGTACTGACTGTACAGAAACCATATCAATCTAACAGTTTATGCTATCGTCTTAGCTTTATAGACACCATGAAATTGCATATCATCCAGCCAAACAACAAGCCTATTAAGACGCCATTTACATTAAGTTTGCTTCCACCCTATCTGTTGTCATTTTCAGCAGTTCATTACATCACAAAAGTTAAAACAGGCTGATGTATTCAAACTGGTAAAATAGCAGCTGTAAAAATATATTGCTTTCTGCAATTACTACAGGGCAACAAATGCTACAAAGGAACTGACAACAAGACAATGCTGGCACAAGAACAGACAGTTATTAACTACCATTGGAATGCTGAAGTTTTGTCACCATCTGAGAATTAAGTTCTTGTAAAGCAGTAACAGTGAGGTGAAAATTCAACAGTTTAAGACAAAATTGTGAATTTATTAGATACTTTGGGTATTGTGTGTATATCTTTCAGTAATTAAAAAGGTGGGTATCCCAAGTCCAATCTTCTCACGAGTAGTCGTAGTCTGCTCCAATAATGAGCTGTACCATCTCCTTGGAGCTACTACTTGACATTGGCCCTACCAGTGTAGAATCAGAGCACACATGTATAATTGTACATTTAGCATATTTCCTTTCAGTGTCTATAAAACATGCTACAACTTTTCAGTTAAAGGCTCGAACAGAGCCTGTGGTTTTCTTACTGAAGGTCTTCAGTCTCGATTCCTAGATTAAGTATTATGCCTGGACACATGTACAGACTGATGGATTTTAATTATGCTGAAATTTCCCTCTCTCTGGATTTTACTATTATTAGAACCGCCGGCTGCAGGATCCTGTTGTTTGTGTCAGCTTGGGTGATGTGGATTGAGTTGAATTATCCCACTGACACAGCTGGAAACCATACACAAAAACATGTAGTTTCCATGGATATGGCAAATATAGCACCATCAATTTCTTATGGTGGTACTATCTTAGCTGTCTCACGTTAGACAGTTTCCTACCCCATACCAAGCCAAAGAGATTGCACTGAGCAGAATTTGATCTACTTGCTAATTTCCTGAGTATCCCAGTTTCGATATGTGTGTTTCCAAACTCCATTGAAAGCTCACAGCTACTTTGTCTACCCAGAATCACTAATTTAGAAATGGGTCTGAATTTAAAGAAGCACTAACTCAGTGACAAGACTCCCATTGCAGTGGAGCCAGAGTTTCAGAGATTAAATGCTGCCTCTTCAATGTTACCATTTCTATATCCCCATACACGACAGAGCTCTCACCAAGCAGAAGGTTATCTCCAAGAGAGCTGAGAACTGAATCTCTCTGGCAGCGTACATTTAAATCTCTTCTTCTCCTCCACCTCTGGAATTGCCTTCAGACCAGTGTTCACATGGACATTGAATTAAGGCTAGACTTCCTTTTCCTTGACCCATGGTTGAGAACCCTTGTAAAAATATTTCCCTATTGCCTACCAATGCGCTATGTAACATGACAGAAGTGCAAAAGATAAATACATAAAATCATATATATGTAGATTGACTGGTTACTTTATTCACACATAGCAAATACATAAATGATAGGAAGTCTGCCACAGGTTCAGAAGATGGAGGACCCAAGAGCATGTACGCAACACATGTCACAGATCTAGGGTTATACACCCTGGAAATTAAACAAACTGTATCATTGCTAAAATATTATATACTGTATTAAGATATCTTAAATAGCATTGGTACAGCCATCCATATGGCTATACCAATGGCTCAGTAGGCTCCTAGGGGTCAAGATTTAAGTTTCAAGCCTGTACATAAAAGTCAGAATGGGCATAATGGATCACACCAAAGACTTTTAGGTCAGCACTATCTCTCCAGTGAGAGATGACTGAAGAAAGACTGAAAGAAAAGAAAAACCCCAAAGTGTTCACTATACCTTCTCAAGAGTCCAGAAATCTGTAATTCAGGGCTTTACTGAGGTAAAGGTAGATTTCTACATTTTTGATAGTCCTAAGATGAGTTTCACAAATCTGCAGAATTTGCTTCTAGAAACAATGGGGTTTGCCAGTGCTCAGAACAATTTCCACACCCTGATAAGGCACAATGTGGAAACTGAGAAAACCCCACTTGCTAGTTTCATTTGGTACCCACTAACTATCACTGGGAACAGACCACCCCACATTCAACTTCTACCCACTGTTGTGATTTTAGAGACCTCTAGCACATCCACATTCTACCATTCCTTTTCCAGGCTGACAAGCCTTTGTCTAGCTAATTCTCATATGGAAATTATGAAGTACCCTTGGTTTGCATCTCTATTGTTTCTCCATTTCTGCTGCATTATTTTTCAGACAAAGAAATGAAAATTGCATGTTAGAGATTTCAGAACAGCAATGATTTATACAACCATATAGCAATGCCTCTGTTTCTGAGCTGTGTTGCTGTACTGTATGCAGGTTCATTACCCAGTGCACAGCACCAATTTACACATGGAGTCAAAGTATTTCTATTCTTTTATTCTAGTTTGAGAAAAATAATAGGGAGCTAGGTGGTAACCCACAAAAGCCCAGCTCCCCGACTGTCAAAACTTAACAGTATTATACATTTTAGCAAGCAAAGACAGCAGCCTTCATTGGTTATGTTACACAACTCTTTCATTACTAAGTACTCTGTTTGTTAAGCAATTATCTTGCTACTTCTGTTCATTAGTCCGCATGCTCAATCCCTGCCTTCTCTTTGGGTTGGATATATGTTGTATGTCTTGAGTCGGTGGCTGTGATCTCCCCCTGCCAGAATTACCTTTCCCCTAGTTAGTGCTCAGTTTTGCTGATCTCATTTCTTGTGGTAAACATCCAGTCAGCCAATCTATATTGTAGTGGTATTTCCTTTCAACAAAGGATTTTCTGGTGCTTAACAGAGTATATAAAACTACTTATAACCTGAACGAACTATTAACAGATCATTTGTCCTATTGTCCTAAAGATAAGCTACTAACAATGTTTTTAATATTATTGTTTGGTTTCAGCCTAATAAAGCTGTGCAGCATCATTTTCCTTTAAAAAAAAATGTGCTCTTTCTTCCCCACTATAAATCTCCTTATACTCCCTAATTCCATTGTTTTATTATACCTTCTATCAGTTTTTCCTGGGGGAGACAACATGTTTTCTCTTACTTCCCTCGGGTATCACATTTGCTACACCCCAGGCGTCTAGCACACAGCCATTTCGCAGAAGGGTGAGCTTGTCGTAGTTAATACTACAGTGGCCCTCAAGTGTTTTTTGATGCTTTGGTAAATACCACCTGTCTGTGTCCATTTCCTAACCCTCATTTTGTTGGCTTTCTCTGTTGTTTGGGTTTGGGTTTTTTTTCACTTCAGGCACTGCAGTTTGAGCCACTGGAGTTCAGAACACTGGTTCTCTGAGGCACCTTCCTACCAATTCTTCAGAGAAGCCTCTGAGGACTGCTCATGGTGAATGCTGATGCAGAACACTGATTATTTGGCTTTTCAAAACCCTTTTCAGCAGTATTCAGCTGTCCCAAGACTCCCCAGCGCTAGGCTCGGCTAGAGCTAGCTGGACAGAGGACATCTACTTCTGAAAAGGGCCTCAGGGAACCAGAACTGCTTCTACAGCCATGACACAAGCGACGCTTCAACGCCTTCCGTCCCGCCTCACGCTTCCCGCCTCACGCCAGGCCCCGCGCGAAGGCTGACCCCAACCGCCACAACCGCCCAAGTGCCACACAACCAACGCGCTCCCGCCCCACAAACGGCGGCAGCCGGGCACAACGCGCAGGCGCGGTGGGAGCCAGGCGCAGCGCGCAGGTCTGACGCCGGTGCGTGGAGGCGGGTTTGAACTGTGGCGGGTACCGGAGCCTCTCAGTGCTGCGCCGTGCCACGCCGCTAATGGAGCCCATCCTGAAAGGTACTGGCTCGTTTGCTGTGCGGGGGTAGGGCCGACAGCCGGGCGTCGCTTGTGCCGGCGCGGCCGAGGGGAGCCGCCGAGCTGGAGCCGGCCCTGTCGCCTTGTGGCCCTTTCCCTGCTGCTTCCTGGCTCGGCCGCCCGCGGAGAGCGGCCGGGCCTGGTGGGTGAGGGGCCGCTGGGCGGTGGCTACCGGTGGCTGCTCGCCTCCTTCCCGTCCGGTTCTCTCTTCTGGGGGCTGCCCACCGCCGAGTCTGGCCGGGTCCGGCCCTCGGGGCATGTCGGTTTCCAGCTCGGTGCGGTGCGCCCGCGGGGGGGAAGCTCTCCGTGGGCGCGGGAGTGGGGCGGGACGAAGAGCGCTTCGCTGCGGGGCTGCTCTGGCTAATGGCGAATCCGCTTGAAACGGCTGGTGCGGCCGGGCGGCCCCCGGCCTGCCCCGGCGACAGCTTATGTCCGCAGCTGGGGCGGGCAGGGCTGGAGACCTCCCTCAGGCAGTGGAGGGAGCCACGGCCCCCGGGGTGGCTCGGTACGGCCCTGGTTGGCGCTGCCGCTGCGCATCGGTGCCCGCTGGGCTCCTGCTTTCCTCGTCAGTCGTGGCTTGATCCTGTCTGGTTTCTTCTTAGTCATTCTAAATGTCTGCCTCGCTGAGTTGCCCTCTGATGTCTTTTTTTTTTTTTCTCTGCTATCACCACCTTCTCTGAGACCTGGCATAAGTTGGCCTTTACAAGAATCAAACTTTACTCACAGCCTTTTTAGTTAAAACAAGCTCCAAACCCTTTCGGGTTTTCCTTTCCATCAACTGTTCCAAAACTGCAAAGTGCCTTGTCTTTTATTAGAGTATATTTGATTAACTAAAACCGGCTAATTATTGTAAAATACACATTTGATCCTACTGCAGGTGCATATAGCTTTGAAGTAATGTTCTTCTAAGTTCGTAGTTTGACCTTCACTGAAATCCTCCAACCGGTTTTTCTAGGATAATTATAACTATGGAAGTTCTAAAGTATTTGATTTTAGAGGAAAGGTTGTTTTTTGGTGGTGTTTGGGTTTTTTAATGCAAGTGCAGTATTTTTCACAATAGAACAATCAAGAAAAAAAGCAAGTCTGGCAAAAGCTGCCCTGATCCAGTAGTAGGATAAGCACAATTAAAAGCATGTTGGAGTAAACTTATATTAAGCTCTTATCTATCTGAAGTCATAGAACTGCTAAGATTTTTCCCTGTGGTTTGACTAAGGAGGTGTTTTATGTATCAAGTTTCTCTTATGTTAAAGAGTATTTCTAGCAATTATGAAAATATGCTAATCTCTATAAAAGTACTACTGTTAGAGTGTTAGGATTTTCATGTAGAAAGAAGACAGGTCATGCTACATAATAATTAATGGAAGGACACACATAGTAACTAAGATAATTAAGCAGTATTTGCCAAGGATGACCCTCTTAAATTGACACTTTCAATTTTATTTAAGAGTTCTGAGAGTTGTCTGGCCTGCAGTTTGTGTAAAGTTGTTTTTGGTGAACCAGCATTTCTCCAGATTTTTGGAACTTTACTGATTCATCATCAAATTTTGAAATTGTCATAGTCGGTGAAGCTGTAGGTCATTTTAGCGCTTGCCCTAAGTAAAACTAATGCAGGAATTGTTACGAGTTTCATTTACTTATCGCTCCTTGTCAATATTTCTGGGTTGGTTTGTTTAAAGACCTCCTCAACCAAGGTTGATTTCATTCCTTGGAGAGATTATTCATCTGGTTGGTAAAGAAAGCTATTTAAATGTGATATACGTAAAGTTTCATAAAGCACCTGGCATGAAATTGTATTAGCCTCTGTGATATGTACTCAGTTTGTGGTGATTCAGTATAAATATGGTGGAATATGAAGTCAACTGGAAATTGTTAAGTAATATTTCTGCAGTTTTCTGGGGTTTGGGGGAAGGAATAATTCTGTTTATTTTGTTATGTTCTGTAACTTGTGTTACATCAACTTGTCTTAACATTTTTATTAGCCTGAAGATTAGCAGTGATTAAATAATGATAAGGGGAAGCAGTCATGTAAAGATACTGCATTGCTTGTAAGCTGGTAGTGTGTTTTAAACAGACAAAGTGCAAAGTTATTTAACTACTGTCAAACTTCTAAGGTTGTTCCAGTACAACAATATAAGGGACAGAAATACTCTAAAAAGAACAACTGGTACTCAGTTTATTAAAAGCTGTGTTTGCTATTGAATGCAGTATGTATAAAAGCAAAATTTTGCTGGCAAGGCAGTTTAACCAGTTTTACCGTACTATATACTTCATCAGCTGCTTGTTGTTTTCTGATCAAGGTATTTCTGCATTTGTAGAAGTTTGGTCATCTAACAGAACAGAAAATTATTCAAACACCTTTGAACAGCAACTTCTTGATATGGGAGCAAAAGTAAGTAAGCTATTTTGAAATAAATAGAATAGGAAAGCTATTAGCGCTATTAGTTACAAACTAGCTTGCTTGTTCTGCTTGTCATGTATATTTGTTCGTAGTATGAGGTTTTTAAAGTACAGGAAGGAAGATAATCACAGGCCTGAGAAAAGACAAACGTGCTGTAAAATTCATGCTAGTGACAAGTGGAAGATGTATTTAAACCTCCTTATATCTGTAAACTTCTTTATGTATTAATATGATAGCATGCACTTGCGTGTGGGGCTTGCTACATAGTGTGGGCAAGCCAAATCTCAGTGTTAAAAACCTCTGGTGTACAAGTATGCACCTTATGTTTTGTTTTCTTTAACTTGTAGGCAGCTGCTCTGTTGTTACTACAATATTTTCTAACCCAGGTACTATGACATTCACTTCCATCCACTCTGCCACAAATGCGGTTAAACTCCAGACAATGTTAGTAAAAATACATCTGTCTTCGTATATGTATCAGTGATTTGTTTCTGTATGAAGTATAGTTGACTTGTAAGTGCAAAGTATGTTTAATTGCCAGCTGTAAAATTTCAGCCAAAGACAAAAATCGAACTGGCATCTTCCCTTGTACATTATTCCTGGTTAATGGAGATTTTTACAACCTACATCATGCTGTAAACTTTTGTGTGAACTCCCAGTGCTTTTTAATTGGGCATGTGTTAGGTGTATTTTAGGAAATTTTGCTGATCTCGCCAAAGCCTCTTTTTGTATGAATTTAGCTGAAATAACGTGACAGAACGGTAGAATTAACTGTTTTTACTATAAAGCAAATACAGCTCTCACTAAATAGCTCAAGTAAGAAATATTTCTTGTTCTTATGTGCTGTACTATCAAATCTATGTAATTCTGTTCTGTTGGTACTAGATTTTTCTCACAGAACATACGAAAAAGCTTAAGGCTCCAAAATACTTCAAGTTGATGAAAAAGTAGCTGGATATGGTAGAAGGTGCAGGCAGATGATACAGATGAGCCTATTTAGCAAATCCCTATGACTGAAGAGGTGTGGTCCTGCCTCGTCACTATTCCAGGTGCTTACCTTTTATTGGGTTGAGCACATGATAATGAGCTGGCTTGGCTCACTGTGTCAGGAAATAAAATACTAAATTGTTTTTTCGCTAGGTTATTGATTCAGACATCTCAAGTGAGCTGAGCAGCAGAGGACATCCAGGGTAAGGGAGGAGACGTGAGGTTTGAAAGAGGTGTAAGGTAGTGCTCCTGCATCTTTTGGAGGCAAAGCTATATCAAGCATCTCTCTCCTTAGGACATGGGCTGTGAGCGGGATACTAGCATAAGTGAGTAAACAACTGTATCTGGAATCAACTTATACCAAAAGAGATTCATTGGTCTGTATACCTAGACACTTATATATCATGGGGTTTTGTCTTCCAAGAAGTAATAAATCGGCTCACCACCATTAAATTTTCAGAAAAGCTGAATAGTTTTCTTAGAGCCAAATACAGATCCAATATGTTGGGAGCCACGTATAGTGGTGCAATTGAGAGCACAACAGAAAGCTACGGAGCTGTTTCCATTTGGTTGTGCTGAGAAGATGCTGCTGTAAAATGAGTTGTATGGATCTCACCATGTCAACAGTCAAAACAGCTGATCAGTTTTATGTGTAGGATGTTGAGTCTTTACAAAAGGAACCTTTGGTTGTGAAGAATAGAGTTTCTAGAACTAAAAAAGTTATCACTTAGTTGTCATTAGAGGCTGATAACTGAAAATTTGATCAGTTGTACAACATAATGAAAACATTATGTATGATGTTGGTTGTACTGACTTAAGTTTTCTGTATTTCTCACTTTTTAAAATGTTTCCATGGAGATTTTTTTTGTAGTACCTTCAGCCTTACCTCAAAACTAAGTGATCATCTTTATTAATGAGAATTAGTTTAAAGGATGAGGTTAATTGTACTCTTTAAGCCTGTGAGTTTTTTGCTAAATAGAAGACATAATTTGGCGTTTCTTTGAATAGTGGCATCTACTCTTACTAGCTGTTGCATGAGAAATTAAGTTGGGCTACATAAATAAAAATGTGGTAAGATGAATGATGCAGCTAGAGTAGGGAGATGAAAATGGTAACTTAAGAGAAAAGAAATTTGAAAACAAAAGGCTAGTCTAGCCTTCTAGCATATTTCCATTGGCTTGACTAATGATACTTGAGTTCCGATCACTTGAGGCTTCTTGGAAAGGTGGGAAAGGTCAAGAGTCCTTGACATAATGTTTAGAATGTGTTTTTATGCTAATGGTTAATACATTTAAAAAGGACTATGCTAGTTTCATTAGTTTTTTCTGATTATCAGACTTAAAGATGAGCTCTTTGTGTATTTCTGCAGGTTTCAAAAACTTTGAACAAGCATGTGACCCATGTAGTCTTCAAAGATGGACGTTTGGCTACATGGAGAAAAGCACAGAAGATGGGTGTAAAAACAGTTTCTGTACTCTGGGTGGAGAAGTGAGTACTCATGGATATAATGAATGTGACCCGTTCCAGAGAGAATGGGTGGCAGTAGTGTTGTTTAAAAACTTCAAGTACAGTACTTTTTTGAGTGTTTTTTTAATGTACTTGTGATAGTGATTAAGTAAATGGTAACTTTTCTATGACTGTTCCTATTACAAAGCATGTTACTTGCTTAAAGAGGTAAAATGTTAACTCTTGAAAAATGAATGTGTTGAAGTAGTTCTGTAGTATATTTGTTAACCATCCAGTGTTCCACTCCTTAGCTCTCAGATGGCATGCACAGGCAAGTGAAGACAAGATATTTACGTTGAATAGAGTTCTTCCATTGTCATATGGAAAAACACATTTCATCAGGGGCATTGTACTGTTTCTGTACTTAACTCCTGTAGTCTGGATATCTCCTTTCCAGAAAGAAAAAGATCTATATGTAGTCTGGCTTTGAAGACATTTGGCAGGTTCAGAATAGCACTGCTTGAAGAGTCTCAACTACCATATGGAAAAAGTTAAATTAAAAAAAAGAAAAAGAAAAAAAAACCCACAAATTTCAAATTTCAGCTGTGCAGCCAGTCCATGAGAATTTGCTAGTCCATAGCTGCTTCTCTGAGTTTACAAAGTGTTTGTGAGACCTAACTTAGGTTTCAGATGAAGCATAAAACAGTGTTAAGAATATGCATGTGTTACGCTTGAACATTCCAATTGATAAATTGCTGTGATGATGGAAATTAGAATATAAGTCAAGTAAAGAGGTCCTTTCGTATACCAATTGTAATATACATGGAGAAATAGAAATCTGCTAAGTGCAAAAGTAAAAAAAAAAATAAAAAAATTAAAAAAAGGGGGGGGTGGGGGAGAGGCAAAAACTAAGCTCAGCCACCACTTAAATGTAAGCCAGTACAACTGCAAAACTTGTGATGCAAGGCTGTTAGCCAGAAAAGTTCATGCAGTTCTGCAGAAGGAGGATTTTTCTTTTTTTTTTTTTTTTAAATAAAAAGAATGTCATATATAGAAGTTACAGCTGCACAACCCAGCCAACTTTAATACCAAGGGAGAAATACCTTAACTTCTCAAAAATGAGGGTCATGCAAAATTTTATTCATATAACATATCTTTCTGGGACCTGGTGCTATCTGAGTGCCTAGTAATGATGGTCATTTCAGTAGGAATCTTTGGTTATAAAATTAAATATGCTCTTCAGGTGGCTAAGTATATAAATACGAAATTTGAAACCTTAGTCACAAGAACTATAAGCTATTTGAGGACTTGGATGTGCTGTAGTACAAAGGATCCCAGAAAAGTCCAGGTGAGTAACATCTGCAGTGGAAGAAGAATGGGAGCCTTACAGGGTAGAGTGTAGGATGTATCATGAAGAAATGTATTGTAATAGCACTTCCATCACAAGAGTCTCGTCTGCAATAGTAGAAGGTATTGAGTGGATGAACACAGTAGAAAGCTCAGACGTAGAAACAGCTGGATATGTGATAATGTAGGGGAGCTTTGAGACCCAGGTATAAAAGCCTCAAGAAGCTAACTGTTGCTGGATACCAGCAGCAAAGGAAAAGAAAAGAGAAAGGATCGGGAGGGAAAACTTTAGCTGTTTGGTAGGAAAGAGAAGGCTAGAATCTTTGTGGTATTTTTTTGAAGTGTTCCTAGTGTCATGCTCTGGACAAGGGAAGGTCTTGGTATATGGCTTAGAAGATTAAGTTCATGGGAACTGGGAGAATCATTTGAAGTAGAGCTGTATGTTTTTGCAGAGGGGGACCCAAGCTTCAAGCTTTGGAACAGGCTACCCAGGGAGATGATGAAATCATTATCCCCGGAAGTGTTTAAAAAAATGCATAATGTGGTGCTTAGGAGCATGGTTTAATGGTGGACTTGATGATCTCAAAGGTCTTCTCCAATCTTCAGAGCTGTGAAGTATGATTGAAGTTCTCTGTAATCTTTTTCTTTTGCCTTTCAGTTTAAAGTTAATGCCAAAAGGTGCACACGAACATACAACTTAAACTTATGTATACTCTAGGCAGAATTCATAGGACTCTGATATCCTTGAGCAAAGGTCAGGAGTGGGGGAAGCTCTGTGTAAGAGATAGTAATGAGTAGTCTCACTAGTCATAGGGTTATTCAAATGAGGCACAGACAATACAAAATTAAAATGAGTCTGTGCTAGCCTACGTGCTAAAACTTTTTGTAATAAGATGAGGGATCTGGAGTGCCCAGGTTTGAATTACAGTATGTCAGTATCTTATTGATGTGGCAGGCAGAAGACAGTCTGTTGAACCCTGGAACCATTTAAACTGGAAGGACTGAATAGTATGTGCCAGTAAAATAGTGGTCCTGTATGAGTGAAAGCTTAGTTTGAACCCAGTAACTGTGGAAAGAAATAATACAGAGTTTGTATGAGTTGAAGTTTTAGAGTTACTAAAACAAGATAACTTGAATAACCAGCTCCTCCATTCAGTTCAGTAGCAAGTGGAGCATTCTCAGAATGGATAGAAATGCTGGGAAATGTTGTTTCAGGAAATGTAATAGTAAAGCGCAACTATTTAGTCTAGACCAGGGATTGGGTGACTCCTGTTGGAGCGCCGTGCAAAGCCAAATATTTTAGTTATTGCTTGGTCTTAATTGTTTTGTTGATGGTTATTAAAATTATTTCAGAAAACCTTCTTGTAATTATGGCCACAGTATAAAGCCAGTGTTCATACAGGAACACCAAAACCCAAGAAGTTCTGTGACAGTGCTCAAATTGAAAAAGAAGTTTACTTTAATGGAAGAAGTTCTGTTAAGAAGCTAAGACAGTGAAGGGAGTAAGATTATTGCAGGTGTCAAGGAGACTAAAGTGTAAGTCTTCTCTAAGCGTATCAGAAAGAAAATTATCATCACGCTGCGTGAGGGGAAAATTGAAGATTTGGGGACTTAAGTAACTTTTCATAGCAGTTACCTCAACAGTAGTCAAAAATCAAATTAAATAGAACATAAAGCCTCACGTAGTGGAATGACAGCATTTTATCATGGTTACTTTTGGAATGTTGCCAGAGGATGGTAATGAGCATGACTGAAGTTATAAAATAGTTTTCTCACAAGATGTGATAGAAGAGACAAGAATACTTACTTCAGCCTGGAAAAGAAGTGGGAGTGGAGTGGGAGAGACTCTTGTGAACACAACAGTTCGTATGTAGAGGCCGAATAAGGAATGAACACATATTTTCCTTTCCAGTAGAAGAATTGGAAAGCATCACGTGAATATATCTGAGTGCACTTTCAGAGAAAACAGTAAATGATGGTTTTTAGCAATGAATGGTTAGGCTGTAGAACTGCTTATTGCAGAATCATAGTCAGCAAAGATTTATGTGGGTTCAAAAAAAATTCTGAAGCAATGAAACATTCAATTTGATCAAAACCCAAATACAGTATTGCACCTGACCATCTCTAAACCAGAAACCTAACAAAGTAAACTGGGAATGTTTGGATGTGTTTTCATGTGTTATCTTCCCCTGAGCAGTGCTTCAGCCTCTGAGGAACGTGCCCTATGATCTGAAAAATGCTCACTTTTCTACATAAAAGGCAGCACAAATTACAAGGGTTTGTGCAGTATTTAGTGAACATTGCCTTGCTGAACTTTTACTGGATTTCCAGTGCTCTCTCCAATAATCTGCCTCAAACTAGTGTTGGAAGCTTCTGTTTTATACTATGAGCATCTATTTTAATCTAAATTGAATGCAGTTCTACAGTTTAATAGGGAGTAATTTGATTGGGAAGAAGACTTTTAAAAAAATATGACAGTTGAAATTCTAAAAAATTCGTTACTCCATAGTAAATGTATTTTTTAATTTTTTTCAAAAAAGTGTTCCTTTTTTTTGTTTTCCAAGAATGGTAGATATGTCCGACTTCAAAAACAGTGCACAAAATTGTGGACTTGCTATAAGATTCATGCAAACAAATTTTAAGTTTAATGCAAAATAAGTGACAGCTTTGGGATCACAGAAAAAAAATCTTGCTTCTTCAACTCAATTACCTTAGTAAGCAACCAAAAAAAACCCAAAAAACCAAACAACCCAAAACCCAGCAACAGAAAGAACCCTGCATAAAACAGAATTGCTACAATCTCTGTCCAAATTGTGAACACTTAATTACTTCCAAATGAAACCCAGAATTGGGAAATGCTACCCCTATATTCTTGATACAGTAACTCATGTCACAAATAAGATAGATATATAATTTACATTCAGATTTGTCTGCAAAGTAAAAAAATTCTTGTAGGATATTTAATGGTCAATTTTTCCTCTGTTTAGCTTCGCTGAATGAATGTAAATTTTAATGTAGTCTTATATCTATGGTGATAATTATCCATAATTTAATTACAGCAACTGAAGTCCAGTGTGCTGGATATCTCTATATGCTACTCCAGCAAACTGTAAACTCAGTGGGTTTGGCAAATGCATGTAGTAGTTTGGCTCTTTTCTTTGTTCAAACTGATTAACTAAACATTAGGTTTTAATTCTACATATAAACACTTTATAGCAGTTAGACCACTAGGTGTCACTAGAATCACAGTTTTGAATGGCTTCTAGGGGCATTCTAGTGTAGTCTATTACGGTTCCATACTCTTTCCCAAAATTCGAATACTTTATTATTTATTTTCATATAATCATTTAGGTTGGAAAAGACCTTTAAGATCATCAAGTCCAACTATTAACCTTAGTGTACACAAGACTGCATCATATTTCAAGATTACTTTAGCCCCACTGTTCTCACGTCAGTCTTCAAAATGAAAAGACAAGAAAAACTAGAGGTAAGGTATCAGCTGGATTTTTGGTTTTGTAATTAAAAAAAGTTTGCATAACTGTAGATTTCTTCTCAATAAGGGGCTGGTTTTAGCATCACGTATACAAAGAGAAGGCAGAAAACTGAGACTAATGGGTACGATGTAAAAGCCAGATCAGATGAAGCCTTCTTCCTCATTTGCCTGAATAAAGAATTCCCTGCTGCCCCAGCCATGACATTCTGTAGATTGTAGTTGGGAGTTTACTGTTGTTACAGTGATAAAGTTGACCTTAAGTTCATTAGCTAGTGAACAATGAAAGCCTACAGTCCTCACAAAAAATCAGGGCAAGATTTGAGATTCATGAGAATCTGGCCAGAAGGACTTAATGCAGTGATTTTTTAAGTAGGAATATTTGAGTTTCTTAATGGCAATTTAGAGGGCATCATTGGGGAAAAAAGCATCCTATATTTGGTGTGTAATAGAGGTTTGGTGTGTTTTTAGCATTACACTAGTTAGGCTAAAGATACATACTTAGGAAGGGTTGTTGCTTCATTATTACAGGGCTCAGGCAACTCCCTTTGCAATAAAGGTTCTCATTCTTAAAAAGAAAAGCACCAGACCTGCTCTAATTTATTATACAGGTGTCAAGAAGCTGGAGTACGTGTTGATGAATCCTTATTCCCTGCAGTAGATGCTAATGAAGCATTACCACTACTGATCAAAAAAGTGAGTATGTGATTATTTGTTTGTGTGTGTTTGTTTGTTTGTTTTAAATAGGCCTAGAGTATTAAACTTTAAAGTTTGAACTTGACTTCCTGACCTCAGGCATTTGAACTATTTATTTTCAGAACATTCTGTAAACTCTACCTATCAATCTCAGTAGATTTTTTTAAAGGTAGGCTGTGTCTGTGATTGTGACATTTTATCTGAAGAAAGGATAATAAAAATGGTTTATGCATGTTGGTGAATAAAGAAATGAAGATTTAAATTAACATGACATAATGACTAACTAATCAAAGCTAGACTGTCATGTGGCTTATGTTTCATGGAGTTATGACAAGCCCTAAAATCCTGGTATTTTTAAAAAAAATCCTTCAAATCTTAGCTTTGCTGCAAGCAAAAGAGATAAGATAGTGAGCTAATCTCCTTTTTACTAAAATCTAACCTAAAAAAAAATCTGCTACATTCTTGATTATTTCATATTAAAGTTCACTTTGGAAAACATTAACTTCTGCAGTTATATGTTACTGTCAAGGAGGTGATAAGTAGCATAGAGTTAAACACTGATAATAAAAGCTGTCATAAAGTGGTAGGTAGATAGAAAATGTAGTTACTTCTTGCATTTTTATACCATATAATTGATAGTTTTGTGTGTCTTGTAGCACAAATGTATGCAGCCAAAAAGCTTTGTTGAAAAAAGTCCAGAAAATAATAGAAAGCTGCAGAGAAGACTGGACCAGATGGCTAAAGAATTAGCTGCACAAAAGATAGCGATTAATGCTGGTAAGAACTACTTTGGACCAAGATTCAAATATCTTAAGTTATTTCTTTAAAGCACTTGATGAGATTTTTCTGGGTTTTTTTACTTGTATGCATGTCAGCGTGAGAAATACGGTTGACTTTTTACAGAGTTCTTTGCAAGTTTGTGGTATTAAGGCATCTGTAGTGATGTCAGGTATAAGGAACCTATTTTTTCAAGGTTTTTTTGAAAGAAAAAAAAAAGCCAAACAACTAAAACCAAACCAAAAACTAAAGAAACCCAAAACTTCAACTGAAGCTGTTATAGCATGTAAATATTAATGTATGAATGTAATTTCTTTGTGTAGAAACTGATGTGCCAGTTTTACTGTTTGAAGACAACGGCTCGCTTGTATACAGCCCTCTTAATAAGATAAAAGATCAATGTAGTGCAATGGAAAGAAGAATAAAGGAGGAAAACGTTTCTCCTGCTGGTAAGAAGTTAAATTACACTTATCCATGAACATGCACAAATGACTACCATTTTGGAGTGCTTGTCTTGCTCAGGCCTTCAGAATTTATTTCCTTGCTTACTTGATTGCATGTTCTCTCTTCTCAGGTTTCAAGTAGGTGTGAATGCTTTAGCTTTTAGTTGCTTTGTATTGAAGGTGACAAGAAGTCATGGACGACAATGATTCTTAATCACTAGACTGCTCAAGAGGACTAACATTTAAGCTAGACTTCCTAAGCTTGTAAATTGGTTAAATTTCACAGGAAGACTTTAGATCTTATCTCCTTTAACTTTTCATATGAATGCTGTACTTGACAAAGTTTGTAATGTTATTGCTCTGAAGCCAAGAGTTAAAAAAAAAAAAAAGTCCAAAATTGATGAAGCATGTGTCCAGGTACTGAAGAACAGGATTAAAAAAAAAAATAATTTGAATGACTAAATTGAATAAATCAGTTTATTTCAAAATGCAGATCCTGGTGAATTAAATCTAGATTGTAGTTTTCAAATAATTTTTTACTGTTTGATTTACCTTACTATGAAAATACTGAGATCTAAGTCATTAGGTTTTGCAAGTGGTTATGAAAACTTGAAATGTGGAACATCTTTTGAGGGGAGAGGAATCTGTAGTATTTGCTATGTTAACTGCACTGTCAGTTTATAATTGCAAAAATGATTGTGGGGGGAAAGTAAAGAACCAGTGACACATTAATGAAAAATTAAATCTTAATTTATTTTTATATGGCTTGTATTTGTTTTCTCTTTGAGTTTTAAGGTAATACCTTGAAACATTTTGAAAAGCAATGCTGCCATGTCAAGGCTTTGCTGCTAATTGCAGAATTTGACAGATTCTTTAGTAAAATGCCTCAGCTGGCTTAGAAAGGTCTATAATATTGCCATCATTCTTTAGGTTCACAAAAAATGTGGTGCTGAGTTATCTAGAAAAAAATTGCTTAAAATTGTAGAATATCTAATAGCTTTTTTGTTACTATGTAAATTTGAGATGGTGCTGAGAAGTCTATAATAATTTATATGGTTATAGTTAATTGGCAGAGTAACGTGTTTTCTCTTGCAATAGAGCTGTTTTGAAATATGTATAGATGGTGTGGAAATCTGTATGTTTGCATAGGGCTAACTAGTTTATTATTTACAAATTCCTAGCTTCACAAATGTCTCAAATACCTCCAAGCACTTCATCAGGAGACTGCCTGCTGTCTACTTGTGTGTTAACTAATTCAGAAGATATATCATTACCAGGTAACTAACACAACTTTTTATACATACGTGTGTGTGTGTATATGCACACGTGCACACACACTCTAAAACATGGACTATGTAACTTACTTTGGGAAGTACTGCATACTGAAATGGTAATTGTACCTATTTTCTCATAATTTATATTTAAAGCTGAATTATTTTAGTTTTTCTTAACTGGTGAAGTATGTAGAAGGTTTCAAGGAAAATGGAGCATGAGGAATCACATTGGGCAAGTGCTCTGCCTTACTGCTGTGTTGCTTGCCTCACTTCCTCCTCTTCCTCACACCACTGATGGTTTCTTGTCCTGTCATGGTGTCAGGCTTCTCTGCCCTTGCAGTGGTCTTGTAAAGAATACAGAGTGCATGCTAAATGGCGTGATGTGGAAAGCAAAAAAAGAAAACTGAATGAGAGAGCGAGCTCAGAGAACGGAAATGTCTTCCAAATTTTCAATCAAAAAAGTTGTGTTTAAAAGGAAACCTAATGAATTTTCCAGCTCAAGTATTCAGGGATCAAAGAAATTAAATCAGCTTTTAATATGTTGTACAGTTGCAGATGAATTCAAGTAGTTTATAATCAAGATTCTTATTCTCATAAAGTTAGGGGTTTGTTCTTGTGTTTTGGCATAGTAGCAGTGTATAAGGGAAACAATTACTGTGACGGCTGTTGAGCTGTGTCAGTGGGCATCTAAAGAGCATTGATCATGTACGCAAGGGGTATGTACTTCAGACCTCATGTCTTCTGTCAGTCACATGAGCAAAAAGCTGAAGTGAGATGCTGGTGTTTGATCTCTGTAGAAAAGTAAGGAGAAGATAGTCTTTAGCATTCATAATGAGGACCACCTGAGCAGTCTGTCTACACTCTGTTCTACCTCAACAGTAAGCTATACCTCATGCTGTTTACAGGTGTTGTATTTTGTTGACATCCTACAGGAATTCTGTCATGCTGGCTTACTTGAGAACAGGGGTGGTATCTTGTAGGCTGAGACAGCTTAGTATATCTTCATGCTATGTTAGGGAGAAGCAACAGCTTAATACTGGAAGTAGCATAGCTATGCCAATAAACTTTTTTTATTTTAGTAAATTAGTTTTGTGCCAATGAGGTTGAACATCATGATTTGAGAGCTTTGCAACTGCACAGCGTAATGTTGAGAATAGACCATCCACATCTCATGACAATATTCAGTGTAGCTTCTATCTCTGATGCTCTGTGACAGAGGCCCTTATATTTGTGTTTGCAAGATACTGAATACAGTATATGGTGTGTGTGTGTATATATAAATATATATATGATAGAATATGTTGGTTAATAATGGTTAATGCTCAAGATCCAGTTTAATTTGAGGATTGAAGTTAAGACTTTTTCAACTGTGTGTATGGGAGTCTGATCGCATTGTGTCATTATCTTAATTTAGGTAGCTACACCATGTGTTTAAAAATATTTATGTTTAGGGGGAGTCCTTAGTAAAACCTACAGGAAAACTTACAGGAATATTGCTGAAACATTGCACTCAATGTGTATTTAAACAAAAGCATCTATTGCAATAATCAGATCAGAGCAGGATTTTTAAAAGTGTATTCTGAATAATTGGAGATACGAGTCTGTTTCAGAGCGATTTATTGTGAAGAAAGAGTTAAGAATAAATTCTGTGTATCACCTCCCCCAAAATAATTTCATAAGAATAGCTACAAAAAATTACTTATTTTTCCATATTCTAATTATTTTTAATTGTGTAATGTATGTGGTATGATACTGTGATGTTGTATTTAATTTCATCTTAACTGCAGAAACTACAAGGTGGTGATAATGCTGTGGTAGTGAAAATGTTTACTGCATTTCCTGTATTACTACAGTGTGCTTTACCAGTGTAAAATCTTGCTGATTTTTCTCCGTAAGTGCAAGAGTGAAAGGGAGTTTCTCTGCTGTTTTGTTTCCAGAATGCAGAACAGGACTTACATGTACTTAATACATGTAAGAAGATATGATGGCTAAAGCTTTTGTAGCTTCTTGTCAACATAGAATGTGCTTTGTTTCTAATCTATTTTCAGTTTAGTTTTTGATGACTTACCACATAATATCCAGAGAAATGGCTAAATCCTTGTTTTCTTTCAGTAATTTCATTCATATTTTTCTAAGAAATTGGTACTCTCTCTGATTTGTTAAATATATTAATATTGCCACTCTGTGTTTTGCAGGAAAACAAATGGAAGACTGCTTGAGCACGAGTTATGATTGTCTTCAGGGAACTGATAAATTAGAGAGACCGCAAGCAGAGGTAGTAAAACATGCCTGTGATACTTGGACTGATATTCATGTATCAATGAGTACATCAATAAATTCTCCCTCATGTAGCTATGAGCAGAAGAGCATAATGCCAAAAATACGTAGCAGAAGATGCTTAAGGAAGAAAGAGATGTTGCAGCACACTTTGTTTGATAAATTGTCTTTAGAAAAGAAAGATCTACAGAACTTTCCAAAGAAAAATCAGAAGGATGAAAATAGCTTGACTACTTCAGTTGCAAATGGAAGTTCTCTTCTCCAAATCAAAGGCTTGGGTCATGTTACTTCTTCCAAAAAAAAAGTCAAGTTAAATACTGTTCCTGCTTTGATTGATGGTCTCTCTAATTCATCTATGAATAGTAAAGACTTAAATACATGCTCATGGGATAGAAGCTTTCCTGTTCCTAGAAATGATTGCATTCTTGAAGACAGGAGGAGGAAGAAACTACAAGCACTACCTAGTCTGAAACTGGCCACCTCAGAACTGTGTTCATCAGGGTCTAAAGAGTTCTTGCAAGCAGTTACTACATGTAGCAAGTCTTATTTCACTGAAGAGGCTTCTTATGAAGACTTCTTTTCATCAAATTACTTGAATGAAAATAAAGTACAGGTACGAGTACCAAAGGAATCACAGAATCCTCCTGAGTTTTGTTGCAAAGACTCTCTTACATGCATGGACTCACACTTTTTGAGTTTCTGTAAGCCATGTGCTACTTCCAAAAAAAGGGGGAAAAAGTCTATTTCAGCAAGTGATGTTTCAGTAAAGAAAAACTTCACACCAGCTGAACATCCTGGAAGTATAAGACCATTAAATTATGTGTCAGATGGTGAACAAGCTGACACTGCAGAAGCTCTAGATTCTGATGATGTGAATAAGCTGCCTCAGCATGCTCGTGAAAAATCCTACAGAAAAAATGTGAATTACTGTACCCGTACTACTGGTAAGTTGCTGCACAGAGCTGAAAAATGAAAAAATATCATACTGTATTGGATATACATACTCATGCAACTAAATTGCAAAATGAACTGCAAAAATAAAAAATATTTCAGAATTACACTAAAAGAAAATGCTGTAGTACTGACTTAATTTCTGAGTAAAATTAATCATAGAGTAATAGAATAATTTGAGTTTTTACCTGTGAGGTCATCAAGGCAAACCATTAACTTGGGACTGCCAAGTCCATCACTAGACCATGTCCCTAAGCACCACATCTCATTTTTTAAACGCCTTCAGGGATGGTGATTCCACCACATCCCTGAACAGCCTGTTCCAATATGTGACCACACTTCCAGTGAAGAAATCTTCCTAATATCTAATCTAAACCTCCTCTGGCATAACTTGAGGCTATTTCCTTTTGTCCTGTTGCTAGTTATCTGGGAGAAGAGACCTCCCTCCACCTGCCTACAGCCTCCTTTCAGGTAGTTGGAGAGAGCAGTAAGATGCCCCTCTGAGTCTCCTTTTCTCCAGACTAAACAACCCTGGTTTCCTCAGCTGCTCCCCATAAGACTTGTTCTCTAGACCTTTCAACAGCTTAATTGCCCTTCTCTGGATGCTCTCTAGCACCTCTACATCCCTCTGGTAGGGAGTTGCGCAAACTGACCAAAGTATTTGAGGTGTGGCCTCACCAGTGCTGAGTATAAGGGGACAATCACTGCCCTTGTCCTCCTGGCCACACTGTTTTGGATACAAGCCAGTATGCACTTGGCCTTTTTGAGACAGCAGTGTGCCCAGGTGGCCATGTTCAGTTGCTGTCAACCAGCACCCCTGGGTCCTTTTCCACCAGGCAGCTTTCCAGCCACTCTTCCCCAAGCTTGTAGCATTGCAAGGGCTTGTTGTGACCCCAGTGCAGGACCTGGCACTTCTTGTTGAACCTCATACAATTGGCTTCAGCCCATTGACCCAGCTTGTCTGGATCCCTCTGTAAAGCCTTCCTCTCCTCAAGCAGGTTAACAGTCCTGCCCAACTTGGTGTCATCTGCATACTCGCTGAGGGAGCACTCAATCCCCTCATCCAAGTCATTGATAAAGATATTAACCAAAATTTGCCCAAATACTGAGCCCTGGGGAACATCACTTGTGGCCAACTGTCAGCTGGATGTGACTCCGTTTACAACCACTCTTTGGGCTTAGTTGTACAGCCAGCTTGTAACCCAGTGTGAAGTACACCCACCCAAGCTATGAGCTGCCAGTTTCTCCTAGAGAATGCTGTGGAAGATGGTGTTAAAGGCTTTAGCAAGGTCCAGGTAGATGACATCCAGAGCCTTTTACTCATCCACTAGTCAGGTCATCTTGCCATAGGAAGAGATCAGGTTAGTCAACGAGGACCTGCCTTTCATAAAGCCATGCTGGCCTGGCCTGGTCCCCCAGCTGTCCTCTATGTGCCACATGATGGCACTCAGGTTGATCTGTTCCATAACCTTCCCTGGTACCGAGGTCAGACACAGGCCTGTAGTTTCCCAGGTCCTCCTTCCTGCCCTTCTTGTAGATGGGTGTCAAGTGCATAGGATCCAAAATAACACCCATTTGTTTTCTCCATATGTTACAAACACAAAGAAGTCACCCAGGGATAAGGAAAGTGCTCATAAAATGCAACAAAAGTAACATGAGTCTGCTTTTCCCTTAGTGCTTGGTATTCATAAACTTTCTGCTGCTATTCAAAATCTATTAAGAAACTAGGCTTTTTCTGTTTAAAATATTATGGTGCTATTGTAAATTGTTTTATCGGTAACTCCTCATCACAGGGTCACTTGTTCAAATTATTTTTATTTCACAAGTTAAAATTGCTACTTTAGATTAATTGTAGTTAAGAGCATAAAATCTCTAGTGAAAAAAAAATTCAATTAGCAATTTCCAACTTGTGCTATGATGAAGATTGAGTAAGACATTTTAGGGCACATGCAAGAGTTGCAATGTAATCATCTTTTTCAGTCATGTCTTTTTTGTATGGAACTGATCTTAGTTTTTAATAATAATTTTTAGAGTAATTTTTGTATTTGAGTGTTGGTTTAGCCCAAGTTATTTTAATGTAAATGCAATAACATATATTATGTACCTAATGTAATGCATATTACATTTACCAGAATATAAAATCTAGGGAACTTCCCTGAAAAGTACTCCTAACTTGCATTGCTGTAGTCATTTTCATATTTTGATATTTTGAGCTCAGTTTCAATCTTTACATAGGATGAAATATTTGTAATTATAATTGTATATTTTAGTCACTTGTTTTCCCTAGAAAATTCTGTAGTAGGGCAATGAATTATACAAAATTAATTATTATTTTAAAGGGTTCAACAGACTTGGTATCATGCTTACGAAATCATCCAGTGGAAAGAACAGTGACTATGCCTGTATCTGTGGGTAATGTTGCTGAACTGTGTGCTGTTATCTTGGGTTCACTATATTTGTATTTTAATACCTGGAGTGCCATCAGGACAGCACAATTAGGAAAAAAAGTTGATGCAGGTGAATGTGCTCCAAGTATAAATGTATACCCATAGATGTGTGAACCCTCTCTATGTGTTTTTTGCAATGTTGCAGTGCACCAAAAGATGGTCCTTAAATTATGTGGTTTTTAATGTCAAAGAACATTATGTTTTTTACTAAATAATAACAAAAACAAATGGGGAAGGAAAAAATGTTTACTACATTTAAACTTAGGTATGCCAGTTAAACTTACAGTTAATTCTAACTTTTAAATTCTAGTGATTAAATTATGATCAATGTTCTAGCATGTTACACTTTTATTTTCTTGCTGGAAAACTTAAGGTAACCAATTTTGGAGCAGGGGAAAAAGGAACAGTATTCAGCAAACAAGTTATCTGATGTTTATACTTTTTTACCCTTTTTGTTAGGAACTTCTGTAAGTCTTAGTTTTTGTTTCCAGTGATTTTAATAGTATTTGCAGTTTTACAGTGATGGCTATTTCCCCCCCCCCGCCCCAAGTTAATGTATTCAGCTTTGTTCATCAATCATATAGTCAAGTAAATCCTCAAGTTCAAATAAGCTGACTTAAAAATGGAAGGAATCAATAATGAAAGATGAGGTGTATTTTCCCTAATGCAAGTTCTGTGAAAGAAAACGAAAATGTTGTTTTAAACTTACTACTGTGACACTGTGTGATGCAATAATTTTATTAGGTACAGGTTTAACATTTCCTTTTTTGCATGATTGTAAGTTATTTCTTGTCCCTGTTAATTATTAAATAAATATGAATGGCTTTGTTTTTCTGTGTGGTATACATGATTTGAAACCTGGTAAATACAATATATTATTTTTTAAAAGCTAAAAAATTTTTTTCACTCATCTATATAGTTAAGAGTAATCAAATATCCATATGAAAATTTAATTCTAGCTGTATATTTTTTAATATTGAGCATTTTTCTTGCCCATTGTTTTTTCCTTGTGATTTTTAGGTCAATGGCACTCTTACCCAGTGTCTTTAATGACGAGTGGTAAGATTTGGTAAGATTTCTTTCCACAGACTACTTGGAACATTTGATTTTAAAGTGGAAGTGTAACATGCAGGCTAATCCAAAACTAACTTTTCAAATTCTAATGCTTGTATTGTAGCAAATGTCAGGTTCCTTTCTGGGGTACAATCAAGGCAGCCCACTTGTTCTGTTGAACAGCACAGTCATAAACGTGGGTACTTATTTTTCATATTACTCCATGTCAAAAATCAAGTAGAGAATTGGCATAGATAACACAGTTAAAATTAATTAGGTGTTACAGGAACATTAAAAGATGCTTTCCTGTTCAGATTTACTTTTTTTTTCTCAGCTTTGTTTCTGGAAGTTAAATAAGTTTTCTGTCCTTCTGATTAAACCAACTATACCTGATAAATTTCAGTGGTCTTGTAATCAGTAAGTGCTGTGTAACTGGGTTTTGTGTGTCAATGCCTAAATTTTTAGCAGTTACAAATTGAAGAAAAATGGTGGATTTTCTCTGTCATTAATATGAATTTATGGAAATGCAATAATACTGTCTTTTATGAAAGTTAATGATCTATGTTACTAGGAGAGTCTTAAGAACTTTTCCATGTTGTAAATTATTTTACTTTGAAATCTTGTCCATCTGCTTACCCTACCATCAGCCCTACTAAAAAAGTTGGCACTTGAACCATATGGTTTAGGTAGCCAGTATTTACTCAGATTTGATGAATACCTATGACTTTTCATCTGAAAGTTTCAATAAATAATATTGGGCAAGGAATGCAAGAGTAAGCTCTTTCAAGCTTTTATCATCCTAAAATAATTTAGAAATTTGAACTCAGACTTAGCATTATTTCCAGTCTTAAAAATAATTTTAAGGGTTAGCTGAGTGAATTTTAGATATTTATGCTGAATGTGGGAGGTGAATATTATCTTAGTTGGCCAAAACCCCATGATCGTGTAATTAGTGTAGTCCAATGTTAATATGAGGAATCTGAAATACAGTTATTTGGTGCAAAAATGATTAAGTTTAATTTAGATTAATGACTTTTACCTAGGTACTGGGTGCTTAATGCTGCTAAAATAGAATCAGAATTATTTAGTTTGGAAAAGACCTTTGAGATCATCAAGTCCAACCATTAAATAAGTACTTTTTATGTCTTCAAAAGCACACATGTGAAAACTTACTTAGGTTTGATGTACTACCCCCACCCCCTTCAGTTTTCAAAAAAGACAAGCTCACTAAAAATATTGTATGATGCCCTCTATTGATATTTCATATTGTCCTTTTAAAAAAACAATTGAAGAATGGAGAAGAGACCTATTTTTTTCTTGATTCCTTGTTTATGTATTCAAAAAGTTTAATTGTAACTAATTATTAAAACAAAAAAGAAGTATTTCTGAATAGAAGAAAAGGTTAAGGATTATTTTGATGTAATCAAATTTACAAAGCCTGATGACACTTGTCCTGGAGTGCATAACAAACTAGTTAAAATTGTTCTAAACCATTAATAGGTCCTCTGAGAACCAGGTGGACACATAAGCTTTCAGAAGACTTGAAAAAACTGTATTGTGAATAGCAAAAACTTAGTATTTGCCCATGGTAAAATAATAACTACAATAATAACAACACAAGTTATTAAATATTTGGTGCATATGTACCTAAAGGATTACTAATGATGAGAAAATCAGACTGACTTTCTTCATAGCTGGGATAAATAACTGTGGATAAGTACAAAATAATAGATACAATACAGCTTAATTTCAGTGACACTTCATTATGGTACTACAGATAAAATCTATTAGATAGACATGACTGATTTGTTCAATCAAAACTAGCTCATTGTGCCTAACCGTTACTTTGCTTTTTAATTCAAAGGAAATATCAAATGGGATTTTGAAGATAATACTCTGTTTCAAAACTTCTTTCTGGTGATTAATGATCATGAATGAGTAGAAGCTTAAATTCCAAATTAAGGTCACTCTAATTTGTTCTAATGCTTCATAGGGCTATCAGAGTTGTTCATTTTTATACCAGTCATTGATCAACGTTTTAGAAGAGAATTTAGGGGATCTAATGGACCACAGTGACATGAGTTACTTGTGTATTTGAACTAAATTTAGGGGTGGAATTGCTTCATAAAATTCTGTTGACTTATCTGAAATACCCTAGGAAAAACTGCTAAAGAAGAAAACTTTTTACTTGTGACTGAGCAGCTGCTATTGAGACCTACAGGATGGAGAAGCTGGAAAGTGCTTGAGCAGTCCTGATAGAGAAGCAGCAGGAACTGGATTGCAAAGAATAGTCCTTATTTATGTAATACATAAGATCCCCAAGCTGATAGAGATGATGGACACGGTCCCCTGTTTCTGTTTTCCTGTAAATATGAAGAACCAATGGGAGTGAACCCAAACTTGAAAGAAGTCTAAGAATACAGGTCTTGAGACTTCAATTCCAAGTGGAACAAGAGCTGTGGAGCTTGACCACTCAAGCCAAGACTGGCAAAAGGAGTATTACACCACTTCTCACTGCCCTCCACAAGCCACCCTTCCAAAAAAACCCCAAACTGGTCATCCTTTTACAGTGACTGAAACAACTTACTGGAAATTAACACAGTAATTGCTTGGGGTAAAGCAATGGAGTAGATGGTCTCCTGACAGCCTTTGCAGTCCTCTGGTGGTTGGGGTTTTTTTAGATTGAAAATACATGTTTTAAAATCCACTTTTCTATATAAAAGGAGTTAAATTTAAATTCAATAGCTTTATTGTGTGGCAAGATCTTCTCTTCTACTCGCTATCAGTCTTGCTCAGTGATTGAAGATGAGGGGCCTCAGCTACTTAACATAGTTAAGTAATTAGTTCTCCCTTTGTTAAATTACACTTTGTATTTAAATATTTAGTTTATATTAACAATTATACCTGAAAGCTGGGTCTACTTGTATTACACAATTTACTGTAATACTGTGTAAATTCACACAAAACTTGCAACTTTAGCGTGATTAATTTTTGACAAGTTTAAGGGTTATAATTTTAAAATAAGGAATCAGTAATGGTAAATGGTTGTCACTTTTTTGTGTCGTAATTTGAGTTGTTCTGTCACCTCAGGGATTAATAGTCTAAGTAACTGGTGGAGGAAGAACAAATGCCTCTTAGTTTTATGTGTAGTTGGATTAGTAAATATGGATTGTACCCTTAAGTATTTTCCAAAAGTAATCAGAAAAAGCTTATTTGGGAGGAGCTGAATTTAGGCCCCTTCAATCACTAATCGTTAAACTTTCTTTAACTGGTCTCATGTATTTCTTTAACTTGCAGAATTATTGAATGTCCTAAAGTAGACTTTATTGAATTAAATGTGGGGGGAAATGATCTAACTAAATCTTCAGTATGAAAACTTCATTGATCAAAAGATAGATCAAAGTTTTTTATCTTATGCAAGCAAGCTAATTTCTCAAATTATTCAAAAGTTTATTATTTAGTGCTTAGAAAAATCATCCTGATAGTGTTGAAGAATAAAATACATGTTAATTCACAAAATACATGATGAAAAATCCTGATTTTTGGCAGGCCACATTAAGAGTACATTCTGATGGATGGTGCCTTTTTATAAATAATAGGACTGATATGCCTGCATTCATATGCAATCCCTGGCTTCTAACAGCTTGCTAGATTTGATTGCAAAGTGTTTGAAGACGTTTCAGACCTTCAGGTCATTTCAGATAAAACACAGTGTGTACTGAGAGCATTGACATTTCATTAAGAAAGGAAAAATCTAGCCACCACTGCTTCAAACTCTGAAATATTTCTATTCAGAGAAACGGCAAATTTTGTAGCAAATAGAAAGCAATATATATAGAAATTTAGCTGATTATCTTCTTGTAGTTAATATATGGTTTTCAAAATGTTGGGGAGTTTTACAACTAGGTCATTTACAAGCTCAGATACTGAAAGATTAAGTCAGATGCTTGAGTGTAGGGGTTTTTTTTTCATAACTGAAATACAATGGAAAAACAACTGGTACAAATGTTTATCTTCGGTATCTCAATACATACACACAATGTACTGCGTGCTATAGTAAAACAATAGCAGTTTCACTTCACAAGACTGAATTTTTCATTTCAAGTTTCTAAACTTGGTTTCTAGATGATGAAGTTTCAGAGTGTCATGTTACTGATGGCTCTTGCAGAGTTCTTAATGAACAAAAGAATAAGCATAATGGGGGGACAAGAAAAACGAGAAGACTCCAGAAGGTCAGTTTAACTGGACATACTGTTTTTTTCAATCTCTTTCTTTTTCTTGCAGAATCACAAAATGCCTTTATATGTACAAAAAAGAAATGCATTCTCTGTGCACTATCAATTTAAAACTTGAAATGTCGTGCAAATGGTGTTCAAAACCAACATGTATAACCATGAAACTCAGCTTTCTGGTAACTCATGGTGGCAGAATCTGAGCCAAGTTGACATCATAAAGTAGGTTGGCAAGCCAGCTCAAACTGTTTTAATTGAAAAGCTGCTGAAGTAACCTGAAAAGATGCCCATCCTTTTTGGAGGTGTTATTAAAAATGGTAGAGGGGTTTGTTTGTTTTATAGTGGATCATCCCCAGCAGATGTTTCTGGAGGATAAAGATTTATGCAGTATTTTCTTCTAGGTTCAGGTAAAGATAAATTTCTAAAGTCTAGCTCAGTTTGGATGTAAAAAAAGAAGATTGGGTCAGCACTGAATCTGTTAGAAGTGTAAGCTGTTAATTTCATTACTTAGCTTTAAGTCTCTTAGTTTGGGAAGTGATGAAAATTGCAGTTAGTTTTCTTCATAGAAAAACAGTTTGAAGTCTAATACCTCTCTAAAAAAGATTTTTATGTGTTCACTGAATACAATTCCTACATAATGCCTGAACTGAATCTTTTTAAAGTACTTCAGTTATAACTCATTCACTACAGTGAATGTATGTCAGTAAGTGTTTCAGGTTCATTATGTGATGGTAAATATTAAAAAAGCCATACAAAAATTTCTTCAGGAAACATGACCAGGCATAAGTGTTAACATTATTTACTTCTGTGGTTATTTCAATTTGTCGTTTGTAGTTTCTTTAATATAAATCAAACTGTAGATCTGTACTTCTCTGCTGTGTTACTGTGTTACTGATTTGTTTTCTTCAAAACCTCATGCAGGTTGAGTTTTTTGTATTTTGTTTTAGCTGAAGCTGAAATCAAGAATTATTTTGTTCAGAAACTCTTATATCACAGTTTTCAATTAGAAGTACTCAGATTTTCTTTATCTATACTTTTTATATAAGCATGCTTACTGTACTCTTAACAAAAAAGACTTCTAATCAAAGTTATCTAAAATGATACTGTCAACTAACAAAAGCCATGAAGACTTTATAATGGCAGCTGCAAGCATGTTGTGGGAAGATAATAAGATTTTTCAGGAATCTTTACTGGCTTCAGGAACAAGCTTTTTGATTGAAAACACTACCACCACACCAGAAACCCCAGCAGTTTTGGTGTGTTGCGCATAAAGATAGATTTATAAAAACATCCTATAGGTTTGAACTTCTTGGTTTTGAGACATGACAACCCATAACTGAGAATAGTTGCAGATTCTTCTCATACAGAGTTGGTAAGGATAAGTACTGTGAATTAATGCCTATGAATGTCAGCAGGTGGCTTCCCTGGTCTAGAAATCTAAAGTTCATGCTACTGGATTGCAGGGATAAAATAAAGCTTTCATGTATTGTGATGCATTTTTCAATTATTTAATGAAATTCAATGCATAATTCTTTGTTGCTTTGCATAGGGAGGACAAAATTAAATAACTAAAAATCATGAAGCCAAAAATGTATTCAGACAACTTGGTTACAGTGGTGTTAGTCTGTTGGTATGAGGTTTGATAGCTCATTCAATTGCTTAATGTCACAAAAATTTTTACATTTATCACAACACCTGTTCTGTCACAAATGTAAACGTTTTGTACTTTAGAGAAGGATTCATTGTGAGTAACCAGTTAACTGCCATTGTTATTCAAAGAACAAGGTTTTTCGTATTTTTAGAGGCATATGAGAGGTGATAGATTTTTTTTTTAAAAAAAGGATCTAATAGTATCATATCACTAAAAATGCAATTGGAATAAATTTTGCACTCAAAAAAAACTTAAAATACAGTCTTCTGAATAAATAGAAGAAACTTCAACCATGTGAAAAAGAAACAGTTAAGCATCGTGAGGCATGATTAAAACCATATTTTCACAGGGAAGACAATATGGATGTAACTGAAATTTCTTCAGTTTTTGTTTTTAAACAAATTCATCTTGGCTTATATTTCTAGAGCTTTTGGATTTGGGTGAAGGTAAAGTTATCAATACTGAACTTAACAGATTTTTGAGAGAACAGTACATTTTTACAAAGAATCTAAGGTCATGCTGTGGAGTGATTAGGGTGAAGCAGGTCTTCATTAGGTCCCATTACCAAAGTCCTTCTCTTTGAGAATATTTTATTCATGACAAAACAAATCTTAACATCCTGAAAAATCTGTAACTATAAAACATGAAGCATCTTGCCAGATATTCAGGAAAGTAACTTTTTGTCTATGTTTGATATGTGCATTTGTAGAGTGTCTTAAACAGAGATTGTAGCTGTTTAGGAGACAATAGCTTTTTATGTTTTCCTTCCAATTTTGATTTTGTAGTTTCTTTGAATAGGTACATATTTTAAACACTGATACTTGAAACGTTACTCACTTCAAGCCAAAAATTAATATTAAACTAGTGTGAATTAGACAAGGTGGAAGCATGCAAGCTCATTGACAGTTAACACTGAAAAAATTGCAGCTACCTACATGTTTATGGTCTGGAGAAAATGCTTACTGTAATTCGGGTGGTGGACAAGTGGTCACTGAAAATTATTCAAATTCATTGCTTCTGGGTGTATTGATGAGACAGGTGACTGCAGCTACAAATTCTTAAGAGTGCTTGCATGGTACCATTGAGAAACTTTTATGGTATTGACCAAATGTCTGGTGGTGTGATTTTATGCATATCTGATTTGTAAACAAGAAACATTCTAGGATCAAGATGTTTCATCGTACATGAAGTAATCCTGAAAGTGTCTGACCAACTCTAGCCAATGACAGCTGAATAGTTGATTACATTTAATCAACTTACAGTATTATCAAGATTACAGTAGCGATCTAGCTGACTCAAAATTAAGTTGAAGATACAAGTTGTTGGGAAACAAGATTTTGAGCAGACTGCATTGTGGGGCAAGTAACTTTGAAAGTGTCAGTGATAAAAGGATCTAATGTTACACATCACTGCAGAAAATCTGCTTCATTGGAATTTCTGAAATATGTCACTGAATGGGACATTGAAATCCAACAAGAAAGTTTATTTTTACTGGCAACACACAGTTTACGCTCTTGCTATATCCCAAATATAGCTGTGGTCATTTGTTCCAAATGTCCAGGTTTTGTAATAATATTAGCATTTGAGAACAAAATGTTCTATCAATAAGTAGCATTAGTATTTGTTTCATATAAGTGGAATATGTAGATAGTCATTTGCTAAAATACTACTTTTTCTTTTGGTAAAGTAATGAAAAAATCTAAGCATTTCATATTGGCCTAATGGATTTTTAAAATATTGAATGTGATATATAGGAAAAGCTGAATGAGTATCAGCAAGGTTAATATGAGATAGCAAAAATCACTGAAACATATTCTCAGTCAATATTTAACAAGCAAAGTCTCAAAATACTGCCTGTGACTTAGTACTTTCTGGTCATGCTCAAGGTGTTCAGAAGATAGCACTGGAAAGGATGCCTGTGCATCCCATGGTTTGAGAGTTTTCAAAGTCCTCTTGTCTACGTTTAATCCCATGAGTATTTTCACTCAACCTTTGCAAGGCAGTTCTGGTCCTGGACTTGTTCCAGCTAGTGGATTTGTCCTTCACACTTCTCCCACACCTAGTTAAGGGCTTCCAGAACAGGAGCCATGCTCTTGGCATCTGCTGCCGTGCCTTACAGTGCATGCTTTGGGCCATGTCCTAATGGTAGCAGCTTTGTTATTACCGCTTCAGGATGCTACCATTCCTGCCAGTAAAATCTCTAAGTGGACCTCGTGGGCTGATTCATGGTCTTCAGGCCCTAGAAATCATTCTCTTTATGATAGGTTTCATGGTCGCTATTCTGGACTACCTACTGAAGTTCTGTGGTCTATTTCTTAACTTTAAGAAGTTGTCTTTTCAGGTCAGTACCTTTCTATGGCAAAAGGCACAGCCTCCTCTCAACTCATGCTTAGGGTGTTTCCTGTTGTCCCAGGGACACTTGCAGCTGCTGTTCACACTCTTACATGGGCTGCTGTTTGGAACACCAGAAACATGCCATGACAGTGATATAGGAGGTGGTTGACTTTGCAATTTGTCATGTTAGCAGGCAGGGTGGTTAAGATCCAGAAGTTGAATTTGCCCAAGTTTTTATATAAAATTGTCACTAAATTTCTGCTCAGTCAACAGATTAACGTATTGGTTCTTTTTCAGAACCTTATTCAAGAAATAGTGGCTTAAGCATATGAAGAGTTCTGGGTTTTCTCTGCATAGAATTACAAAATAAATAAGAAAAAAAAATTTCTTCTAAGACAGTTGTTAGGTAGGTTGATTTTTGGTCCAGAGACTATTTATTCTGACTATTAAAGTCAGAACATACTTTTTACTGTTACTTTTAGGTAAGTAGAATATTGCTGGAGAGGTATCCATGGTGAACAGTAGATAGTGATAAGCACTGAGAATAAAATCCTAGAATCCCAGGTTATTCAAAGTACATATATATATATACACCATGCCCATCCTTTTATTTAAAAGTCTATGGCATTCTTGGATTTGATGGTGGAAAGGAGGTTTAGGTGCAAGAAATTGATGCCATTCTTTCTGTCTCAGAGCATGAGGAGAACAGTGCATAAACATTGTGAAAGAAGTGAGAGTATACAGTCTGTGCTTGGGACGTACATACCTTGCTGCTGAAAATATGTACATATGCTCTAACTTAACTCTAGTTTCGAGTAAATCACAATTCTCTTCTAGTTTTGGGCTACACCGTTAATGTTTAACACTGGGGTCATAACTGTCATGCCAGAAAAACAAACAATCCTGGACTGCGGTTGGTTTGGCAAAGAAATCGGTGTAAAACAAACTTTTTTCCCTCTTGGCATCAAAAACTACCAGGAGGAAAAGCAACTCTTGGTTAGGTCCTTTTTGGGGGTGGAAATTTAACTCTTGGAAAAAATGAACGCTCTATGTAAACCTACTGGTATCTGGCATGACTCTATAGGCCAGAAATCCTTTAGCTGATGGAACTGCTTTCTAAATGATAGCCACACAGCTCTTGAAAATTGTTGAAATTCAATCTAACAAAAGACTGCTTTAACTCCATTGCATCAGCATTTGACATGTCTTCATTAACAATTTATTATTTTTTTTTAACTAAAACCACCATTCTTTTCTACACTGAAATTAAGTATTTTATGGATTAGTGGTGTGATCTTTGTAGAATTGAATTATGAGCTCAAAAACAAGTCTGCATGAAACAGGAATATAAATATACAAGTAGTTAAATAGGAAAAAATCTTGCACTGCATTACTCTTTAATAGATGTACAACATCCTACTAGTATAAAGAATCAGAAATGCTGAACAGTGGCTGTTCATCATAAGCACGCACTACAGAAAATCTTTTTTGAAAAATTTGTGTGCATGTATTTTTAATTAATAATCTTTCAAGATCCTAAGAATAAAAAAAATTGGTTTTTTGTTGGTTTTTTTTTTTAATTATTATTCTACCCTTCGTAATATTGCTGTTGTACTTCAAAGCCTGAAATAAGTATTGTTTGGCTGTTTACCATATTGTCTAGAGGGCCGTAAAGCTTTAACTCAGGTTGTTAACTGTCATCAAGTGGGTTACAATCTTGTCAGCAAGGCATTTACTGAATTTTACAGTCTTGCATCTTAACACAAACTGAACATAAATCTAGGCTTTACTTTTTTGGACTGCAGACATGTTCAGGAGTATCTTCACCTGAAATTACACCCATTGCCTCATAGTTGACAATCTCTAGAAGATTACAATTATCAAAATTAACTTCATGATACTAATAACTGTCCAAACCCAGTATTTAACAGTTGGGGTGATGGAAAATGGTTCTTTCTCTCTTAGTATGGTCCTGTCCCAACAGCCTGTGCAATGGAAGCGTGTCTCTGCCTCAGTTGCTTCTGCCCAATGTGTGACCCATTGTGAGCAGTGTTAACTGAAACACTGACATCTGCAATGAAGTAGCTGAGACAGACATCATTTCTAATGAACCTTTGCAACCACCTTTACCAAAAATTGAAAGGATGACTGATGATGGCTTAAAAATCAAACCATTAATTTCACTGAAGCTACTCTACTGTTGCCCACTACCTTTGTGGCTTGGTTTTTATCTTACAGTTAGGGCTTAGGGTATCTCAGCTGAAGGTTTATAAAGTGCATTTAGTTGGTCATAAGTCAGCTGTCCAAATAAATTGTTCACTTCATTGGATAATTATGAAAGCATAAACAGTTCTTAATGTCTGAACTCCTACATCATGCTTAAGTTTTGCTTAAATTATTCACAGGACAGTACAAACTATTTTTGTTAACCTTGGTTAAGCTGGGAGGTGGGGGAGAAAGAAGTTCACGTTGCTTAAAATTTCAGGAGAAAAATTAACTGTGCCTGACTTTCTCACAGATTTGGGAAGGTGAGTATACACTGGTATACGTTATTTGTTGCTAATGACAGAATTGATGCCTTAGTGTGGTCTTTTAAAGTTTTTCTGCTTGCATGTATGAGTTTTCTCTGTAATGTAGTGTTGCCCCACAATAAGCCTTTGTTTCTCTTTCTTCCGTCTTGCGAATTTTTTGAGGTGAGGGAGTGTCCTTCCTTCACCTGAGCTTTCGTTTTCTGTTAGAATCTGAACTATAAAGTAGCTTTCTCCTCCCCTTAGCATCCCACTTCTTGAGATTCGCTTCTGTCACATTGGCAGTCTCTCCCTGTCTCCTTAGGTTTCACATCATAGGGTCTAGAGGTGAAATTCTCCTAGTAAAAGACAGTTGAGAACTGGCTTCCTTCTTTTCCTGAGTGATACTGACTGGGAAGCCAACCCCTAATTTGTACCTGTTAGAAAGGCTTGAGCTTTCCATCAGAATGGGAATTGCTGCTGCCTGTGCTTGCAGAAATGATAATCTTGCTTCTTGCCTTTTTTTTCATGTCATGTTGATCGACTTGGAAATTTCTGGTTGCATTCAAAGGGGTGGGAAGGAGCATCTGCTCTCCCCTGAATGTTTGTCCTACCAGAAAAAGTCTGTCTCTAGTTTTGCTAATGGTCAGAGGTAGATAAGCCTGTCTTTTAAAGTTGCAGAATACCATGAAAGCTGTCCCTTGCTATAGAGTTTTGTATCCCTCATGGTTGATATTATTATTTTAATATAGGTGTTAGCTATTATTGTTGCATGTGGAAAACTGAAAATTTTAAACTGTGACACTGCTAGTCTGAAAAGTCTGAAGCTATTCATCATTCTTAACCTTGCCAACAGAAGTTCTAGGGGTTCCTATGGCTGTAATTACAGGATTTCTCATTTTTTCTCATCTTTAGCAGTAAAGGAAAGCTGATGTCCAGGCACCTGTCATGTCATCTTATTTTTCTGTCTTATAGCCTACTTTGTTTTTTCATCTTTCCCCATGGTAGTATTGATTTAGTTAGGATGGGTGCATCTTTCACATCTTTCTAGGACCAAAGCAGAGGTACTAATTTGGGCAGGAAATTACAGTCAAAATTGAGTTTGCAGCCAGAGGAAACTGGAAAAATATCAGTATCAAAGGACTGATAAGAGGAGAAAGGCCAGCCAGAATGCAAATTACAGTTTTAAATAATTGCTGTTTAAAACTACTGAATAGTAATCATTCATTACCATTACCAATTATTTTCAGCTATAAGCTACAATTACTTGAATAGAATAAATTAACGTAGCACAATATGTAGATTGTTTCTAAAAACAGCCTTGAAGATTTGGATCCTCATTACAACCTTCCTAGATTAAAGCAGAGAAATTAACCTGATTCTTGAATATTCCCATGCTATATAAGGCTCTGGTTTTTGGCTCATGTACTAGTAGGACTGAAGATTGTTACTTCTGAAATGCAGCTGTAAAGATCAAAAGTGAGTCTATGAGTTCGGGAGCACTTTCAGAACCATCTGATGGCCCTACAATAGCCTGAGAAAAAAGGGATTGGAATAGTACAAAATAGATAGCATGATAACATTGTACTCGCCCTTACACTTCATTTGCACATGCATGCACTGCTTTCCCCTGCCTCCCTCCCACCCTCCAAAAAAAGTCCTTTATCCCTTCTATATTGGCCAGGCCACAAAGGGTGAGTATCTTGTTGAGTCCTAAGTGAAGGTCTTTTTTTACTCTATCACAGAATACCTGTGGGTTTGAGAGTACGCTGAAGTTTATTCCTTTCAGAACTTCTGTCAACTCTTAAGGCATAGGAGCATTCGGACTAAGTAACATACAATTTGAAAGTGGTATTTATTGGTTGAAATCCTTTCTTGGAAAGTATCTAAGGCCTGGATTCTTGACCCAAAGACAAAATGAGAGCTAATACACTTAGGCTGGAATTTAACCAGTCGCAAATGTAAAACTATTCCTATCAAGTCAATTCTTAGCATGAATGCACTTTATTCTTGAAAACCAGCCTGGAAAAACATATTTTATGGTCGCATTTTAATTAACGTGTCACAACATTCTTAAGAAAACAAAGTTTGAGTTCACTTACTTGAAAAGCAGCTCGTACAAAACAGGACTTTGCTCTTATTGTCCTTCAGCTCTAAGAAACACCTGCTGAAACTTAGAAGAAGAAAGAATACGTTTTGAGGTTGGATGCCTCTTTTATGGTGTAGGTCAGTTACTGTACAGGAAGTATCACATCATTAAAGTACTGGGAAGATTTACAAATTGTATTTCCTTTGAGCTACCGAAATACATGTTTTATATTTCAGATGACTTAGAAAAATCTTATTGGCAGATTATAAAGAAATACTTAATGCAACTGTGCTCCTAAAATTATATAAAGGAACATGGAAGCATGACATTTATAACATAGCCTGTATTCCAGACCTAAAAAAAATTCAGAAAGTGTGTTCTGTTTTAGAGCACAGCTATGCAACTCTTCAGGATTCAGAGATTAATGATAAATAAAAGGACCAGTTGACTTAATACCACCTTTCCCAGCATTTTATTAATAATAATCCTGCTGCAAATGTGCATTAGAACTCACGCTGATGCTCACCAGATGTCTTTTTTGCTGGTCAGAAAAGAAAATGCTAACTCAAAAAGATTTTTTGCAATAAAAGCAACCTGTAAAATAAAACAGGCACAAAGAGCATAGAAGAAAAATTGCATAGCAAGGAGGGGAGGCAATTAACTTGAAAAATGTACAACTGAAAATTAAAACATAGTTTGGCTGTTTTCTGCTTGGTAACTGTAATTAAAGAGGACTGCTTGTCTTACTGAAGCAATAAAACAAAATATTGTCTGCTTAGCAAATGACCTCTAACTTGCAAAACTATGCCGTTCTGAATGAAAATGAAAAACATTTAATTTCCTCCAAACTATTTTTTCAGTTTAAGTCTTGTATGCATCCTTCTGCATTCCTGAGTCTTTGAATCGCTTTGAAGTGCACGGACAGAACATTTGCCTAGAATACTCACTGTACCCATCTTGTATGCTATGTGTTGCACCATAAAAGCTACAATTCAAAAGCTGGCTTTGCAAGGTAATACCAGGACAGGCTGCAGGTTTCCCAGTTAGTGTGGATCCAGTGTTTTCACTTCCTTATAGATAAGGTATTAAGGAACTGTTAACAACATTTCTGATCTGAAGCTGAAGAAGTTGCTCTGGCCTTGGTTTACAGTAATGTGTTTTTTCTTAACCCAAGTTTGGCAAAAGTAGTGGTCTGATTAGGTTTTTTATTAAAAAAATTATATTCTTTTTAATAAAAAATTGTGAGGAAGGGTAATTTTCTGCAAATTCTGAACAGGAACATCAGGATCTGGCTTTGGAGCTAGTACTATACAAGGCCCCCAAAAATATAGCGCAATTCTTTTGTGTGGATTTAACTCCAGACTTTTAGCCAAAGAGCTTAATTCTGATGGCAGTGAGGCTTGGCTTCAGATGCTGGAGAACATCATGACCATGCTGAAGCATACGTATTTGACACAGATGAGGTTTTCTGCCCAGGAAGATTGGACTGAAAAGAGTACAATCTTGCTTTTAAAGGATGTTTTGTGCCTTCCCAGGCTGTCACATCCCAGGGTCTTTAATGTTCAGGAATTTATGCAAATCCAGCAAAGTGTACTAAAACAGTACGAGGTATGTCCTCACTGTTGTGAGGCCACATACAATGTGGGCCCATGTCCGATTTCAATCATCCAACCTAACCGCAGCAGAGTGCCTAATAGTGCTGTCCTTCCACCGTGAGAACCCTCAATGAAGGTCTTACTAAATGGCTTTTTGAGTCAATATACTCAACTTTTGAGTTTATATTACTTTAATAGTAAATCTGTTTATGTAATGGTAGTTATATTTAATAAATCTTGCGTTGTTACTATTTTTGCTCAAACTCTGTGTATAAAACTCAAATGTAGAATTGAAGCTGTGAAGTTCTTGGAACTTCAAAGAGCAATTACGTGTGACTGCTTATTTGGAGTTGAAAATAATGTAGTAGAAAGTCTTTTGGCTAAGAATACAACAAAATTTGATTACAGATAAGGGCATATTATCTTCTTTTCAACTGTAAGGCTAGCAGTAGGCTTAGGCATAGAATATGCCTCTCGGATAAATGTTTCAATATAAAAATTTCATCCTTTACTCATTTGAAGAAATGCAATTCTATTATTGATTGGTTATGTATTCACATTGTGTATGTCTTCCATTCCAAAGTATTGCACAGCTTATATAATGTCGTCTTGAGTGCATCTTCATTGTGAATTTTAAAAATTATTGAATATGCTACGTTATGTTGCTTCTGAAGACTAAAATAGTATCTGGGTTTTAAGTTATTCAGATTTACCCAGCTACAGACTGCTTGTTATCTTTGAAATCTAGCTTGTCAATGGTATCTAAATTGTGTTTTATTTATACAAAGATTGTTCTTATAACGAACAGTCGTGGTGCACACTATTAGTCTACAGTCTATTAGTCTAATAGTCTACAGAGACAATTCCAAGGAGCTCCATTCTTAAATGTGATGAATTGCTTGAACACTTAATGGAGAACAGTTCCCTACCGATAAGAGAGGACAGGTGGAGTTGCATCAGAGTATGTTCCCTCTTCTGTTCTGTGATTCATTACTGGATAAAATGAGTTACCCTTGGGTCTTCTTTGGCCAGCGCTACCAGCTGTAATCCAATTCAGAATATTTTTGTAGTCTTAGCTCAGTACATTACTCAAAGGAAACTGAGTTTTAGCAGACTCTGTGAGCATACCACTTGTGGTTGTGGCAATATATTGGGGGCGCAGAAATGGGAATGATTATTTCTTAGGAGCTGTAGGTGTCTAGAGAAATAATTAGAAATTCATATGCTGATTTTGAAAATCAGGAGTTGTTAAAAATAATGTATAAAAGTCATTCAGTCTACTTTTTCTACAAAATTAAAATGCTTATGTATACGTACTTGTGCATGTTTGTGTAGCTACAAGTAATTCTCAGCTAAGATTTCTCCAGCCCTCTTTTTACATGTATTTTTTCGTGACCATGTTATGTTACTTATTTGTCTGATATTGCTAAAATTCATGTTCAGTCTTACTTTTGTGCATGCTGGAGGCTTTCGCAGTCATGGTTGATAAGCAAAAGATACTTCTTCCTCTTCTTATTTCTGTAATACTAATTCTTAAAAAGCTTGTTTAAATTCTGTATGGGGCAGACACTCATACTTTGCACACAAGCTGTGGAGGGTATTGCAGGGGAACGGAGGGGTGGTTTTTTAAGGTGTCTCAAAATTGCTTGTTTGAGGACTGCTGTACTTTTTGAGTATACCTTGTGTGTTATGTTACTCAGACAACTTCTATTCACTAGACAAGATTTAAGAGTGAAAGAATGTTTAATTAAAAACCTGGACTTAAAATACTGAAATTGTTCCTGAGAAAAAGCTACACTATCAAAATAAAATTATTAAATTTATATTTTACAATAGATATACCCTTGGTTTCTGCAGCATTTCAGCTAGTTTCTGCCTTTCTTTTGGAAGAAACTGGAATAATTTTAAATTACAGTTTTTCTTTGCTGCAGGTAAGCTGCCATTTCCTTTCTACCTAATCAGAAGGAAAATGCAGAAGACAAATACTATCTTTTTTTCTGTGGCGTCCTCGATTAGAAATCCTTTCCTTTTCGTTTTTACTAATGAAAACTTACATTCCTGTCTTCTGCTATATTAGATGCTTTGATATCAGACATGATGAAGGCATTTCCTTCCTTCCTTGTCCTCAAAGTTTAATATTTCTAGTATATGTGTTAATTAGTACAGCCTTCTCCCCTGGTGATACTGTAATTATGAAGTTGTTTAGTCCTTTTAATGGAACAGTTTCTAATTTAAGGTTTTTTTCAAAGGGAAAAATCTTTTCTAATCTTTGATGTTTTCTTCTCTCTTCCACATCTCTAGCCAGCAAGGACACTAGTTATGACGAGTATGTCTTCTGAGTAAGTATTGAATATTTTGATTCTTTAGTCAGCACACCGTTGAAACTTGAATGTTAATAATCTTCTTATGCCTATACAAAATGAAATTTATCTTGGGGTCATGTGTTAAAATACTTTATTACATTCTGTATCCTAGCTAGGAACACACGCATACATATATATGTCATTGCTATTTACACTGTATGTGTATATTGGTGGTGTTCCATAGGTGAGCTTAACCTGGATTCAGAGCAATAAAACTAAAGTCTTAAGCAAGTTTTGAACTTTTTTGAAAGAAGTGTAAAAAGTAGTTTTATTTAGTAAATTTTTCATACTTTCAGCACAAGTCTTAGCTTTTTTCCCCATACAGTAATTATTTCTGTTTAAAAAGTCATAATCTGAAACATCAGTTTAAAATGTTTTCTTTCATACAAATAGTTGCTGAATAAATATCAGTTGTAGGCTTTTTAGCCACAGTTTCAAAACATTAGGAGCAGCTGCCACTGAATATTTTGAGAGAGAGTTAATAAATTTTTGGCATTCTTTTAATCATTCTCTTTAAAGTCTTACAGCATAAAGAACATCCAACAAAAACACAATTCCATATTTTATACTACGCTTGCTTATAGTTTTTTAATTCTTTTTCAAAACTCAAGATATTTCTACTACCCACAAATCTGTTTCATGTTTAAAGGAATTAAATCTTGACAGTTACATAGATAAAAGTAGTCTGAAACAGCACTTAGGCTATCCCTGTAGAAGTTCTTTGTAAATGGTTGTCAATAGCTATTAAGTATGCTAATACATGTCAGAGACATAAAATAGAATTAATACTTTTCTTGTATTTAATATGACTGGATACTAGTAACACCGAGACTATAAAATGTACTTTGCAAATCATACAATACAGGATCACTGTGGGGGAGGTAAAGATAATAGCTAAAGTGTAGATAGCAGTAGCAGAAGACAGAGGCTGTGATCTGCCTAAAAGAGGAGAACAAATCCTGGCAGAGCTGGGGAAGAAGTTACTTTACGGAAAGAGGTAATTCATATTTTTTTTTTTTTATGTTGCTTGTATGTTGATTTTTTCCCACTAGCCAATTAATAATTCATTAGATAAAAAATGTGTTGTGACAACAATTGCTTTTCAGCAGAACTTCATCAGGATTGTGCTTTTGGCTCTCTACAATTGTAAAAGGGTGAAGGGAAAGGGACTGCTTCTGAAGGAACCAAAGCACCAAAAACAATCCTTCTAAATACAACCTAATGGCCAAAAGCCAATTCTACTACCCAGTAGCTACATTGGTATTTAAATTTTAAGATATATGATTTCAGTGGGTTTATGGCATCGAGTTTTGAGATTGTATTAAATGCTGCTCACAGATTCACAGCTAGCAACTACCTTTTTTTCTGAATCACAAATTCAGTGAAATTTTGCTGTTTATTTGCATTTGTCACTTTTTGCAGCTGACTGGAGTATAAACTAGCGACTTTTCACTGCAATTTATAAGATATCTTAGAACCAGTTCTTGTACAACAGGACTTCTTCCTCTTGTTGTATGGAATTTTGTACACAAGAAAGAACTAAGAAAAGGCTCAGGTAGAGCATGGAAATGCATCCCCCGAGCATGCAGTCCAGGCAGGGCCAGCCCCTATGGGTTGCAGTGTTACAAAAACATTCACTTCTAGGCTATATATAAAGCTCATAAAATACAAAGGGAATACTAAATATTCTAGTAACATTCAAAGCCATACAGCCAAGGCCATGATTCACACTGAAGTGAGGGTCAGTGGTTTGGGGTTTTTTTAAGTGTCTCCACACACAATATCACCTTTTGAATTAAGTGTGAAGTCAGCTTGCTACACTGTTTTTATTATTCATTTATTTGTTAAAAAATTCTTAAAAATAGATTGCTGCATTCTCTGTGAAGAATTTTTTGCAGTTTTATTAGAGTTCCTGTGACAGAAGAAAAACCTGTTTGTTTTAGATGGGATATTTTGGGAGTTTTAATTGAGTTACTTTCTGTAGAGCGAAAGATAGTGAGAATGAAGTAGCCCCAGAGGCTTCTGGAGATGCTCTGAGTGTGCTCACATTACATCAGTGATTAACTTAAATGTTTTACCCAAGAGAATCCAGCGAGACCTTATAGCAGCCTTCCAGTACCTAAAGAGGGCCTACAGAAAAGCTAGAGAGGGACTTTTTACAAGGGCATGGAGTGATAAGACAAGGGGCAATGGCTTTAAAATGAAAGAGGGTAGAATGAGATTAAATATTAGGAAGAAATTCTTTACTGTGAGGGTGGTGAGGCACTGGAACA
>JAVJGJ010000059.1:19479321-19492504 GCA_035590215.1 Microhierax caerulescens | reverse complement strand
GGCTGCCCAGAGAAGCTGTAGATGCCCCATCCCTGGAAGTGTTCAAGGCCAGGCTGGATGGGGCTTTGAGCAACCTGCTCTGGTGGAAGGTGTCCCTGCCCATGGCAGGGGGGTGGAACTAGATGGTCTTTAAGGTCCCTTCCAACCCAAACCGTTTTATGATATGATTCTATGTGACTGTGTTCAATATTGTGCTTGTTTTATCTTGTGTAGCATGTCATGGACATTCCCAAGTCAACCAGGGGAGCAGAGAAGGCACTGGTACTGGGCTTTCATTTGCAGATCTTTAATGATCATTTATAATAATGATATATAAAAATAATCATTAATAAGAACAGTAAATTGTTCTCATGCCACAGCTTTTCTCTAGAGATACCAAGATCTCACTGTTTTCACGATGATATATTTATGTACTTCAGCGTAGCCACGTTGAGAACTCAAGTTAGAATTCCAGTTATAGGTGGCCATTCTGGATTTTATATTTAATTTCATATATTTAACTATAATTATATTTAAGGGTAAGTGAATTTTTAATTGAAACATTGGCTCAGATATTTAGGTAGCAAGCCACAACTTTAGGACTTCTCTCAAATTTAGACACAGCATTTTATTCAGATGCCAAAAAAATGGTTCTCCCTAGTGAAAACCTCTTAAGGGTGTTGTGCCTAAATGTTACATTTCCTGGTAATACTTTTTTGATAGTACTACAAAAACAACAAAGAGTGAGGCTCTGTCGTACTAGGCATTGTACACAAACAGTATGTTAGATAATTCCTGACTCAAAAGCTTCTATTTAAAAATATAACATAAATATTTTGGGGGACAAAAGAGATTTGATGTGCAAGTAGATATGATCATGTGCTGTTTGGACTCTGTGGGAAGGCTGAGTTTAGCACTAGCAAGTGGGTAGAGGCTCAGTGAGGAAAGGATAAATTCTTAGTGAGGAAAGATTAATTTGTGTTGGGTATATATGCTTTTATAATTCTGCATAGCCTTTCAACATTGTATGGTGGTTTGTTTTTTTTTCCTTTTCTTCTTGCTAGGGAGCAAAATACAGTAATTCAGGTGGTGAATAAACTTGGAGACTTTTCATTCTCAGATGATGTATGTGAAACAACAAGTCATGTAGTTACAGGGAGTCCTCGTCGTACCTTGAATGTTATGCTGGGAATTGCTCGTGGGTGTTGGATTGTTTCTTATGAATGGGTAAGAAATATTTATTAATTTTCCTACCCAGTAAATTAAACACTTTTTTGTATAGCTGAAATATGAACCATATAACCATGTCTGTGTCCATGCTGTATCCAATTGTGCAATGTGCAGATATTCAGGCTTACCCAGAGTTAGTTCAATTAGAGGAAGTTTGTCTGTGTGAAGCTTTGATACCATGACTTCGTCTTTTAGTACTTAATCTAACCAAAGTATTTCTGTATTTTACCTTAGTATGTACTTCAGAAGTGCCTGAAGTCTCATCTCATGGATGAGAAATTCATGTCGCATGCATTGGGTTTGGACAGATTGAAAGCTAAACAAACCACTTCTGCTCAGTGTTAGCCAAGCTGCATTAATCGGTTTGAATTTTTTACATACTGATTTAATATATGATTCTGTTCTGAAACATGTATCGTGTTCAGCATTGGTAATAATGAAAGGGAATTATTACATATTTTGCTGCATAGTGCGAAAACTGTAAAATAGAAAAAAAAATTAAGTAAAGCTATTTTATAATTTACAGAAATGGTTCCCAGACATCCAAATCAAATAATCACTGTATATCCTCAAAATTTCTTGTGGACTACCATATAAAGTTACAAGGCTGTTACCATAAAGATAAGATAATCATTAACTGCTGTACTGAACCCAGATGGGATGGAGTTAATTTTCTTCGTCGTAGCCTCGATGGTGCTTTGTTTTAGACTGGTGACCAAAATAGTGGTGGTAACCCACCCGTGTTTCAGCTGTTGTTCAACAGTGCTATACTACACTTAATAACTACACAGTGTCATTATTCTCTGGGTTTTTGTCAGCCCCCTGCAGCAATTAGGCTGGGGATGCACAAGAAGTTGGGAGGGGACTCAGCTGGGACAGCTGACCCCAACTGATCCAAGATTTTCCATACCATATGATATCACATTCAGCTATTACTTGGGGGTGTTAGAACTTTTTTCTTCTTTCTTTTAAATAAGTAATAACTTATTTGCTCTAAGTTCCTTTCTTCTAACAGGGTAGGTAAACACGAAAGCTGTATAATTCCATGAGAAGAAATTTCAAATAACTACTAAAATAGCTAAAGATGTAGACAGCTACTACAAAAGTCCAGTAAAATAGTTTCCTATCTTTGTTCATAAGGCAGTATTTGGATAATCAGTATTCTGACAATTGCTGTCCTGAAATTTCATTGGCCGTGTTATGCACTGCACTTCTATGAACCAGTCCATGGTGAAAACATCAACACATACTCTTCATAGACTGGTACTGACTAGTAGCAATGCCAGATTTTCTCTTGCTGCCTTACAGTCTACCTTTTAGACTTAACACAGGATCATATCTATCCCTCATATAATGCCAATAAGTTAAATGGAATTGTTCCAAGGATTAGTTAGTTCCTGTAAATATTATTGGATCAAATGCTGAAGTTGTCTTCACTCATTTTATTGAGCTGCTGCTTAACAAAGTTCTGAAGTTACTAGGAAAGCTGCATGAGAAGGAACTAGAGAAAAATTTCAGAATTCAGTTCTCCAAATCACAAGTTTGTTCAGTGTTATAGTATCTGTTTATCTGTGAATATTGCTATTTTAAATTTTTTTAGAACTGTGACTAAACTTTTTGCTGAGGCTGGGTACAGCTTTGTCCATAAATGTCTAATTCCTCAAGCAATTAAGTAATCTGTTGCACTGAAATAAAAAAGTGCTTTGACCTTCTTAAAAAAATATTTCTTGATCTGGTTAAATCTATGCATTTTATCACATAAGCACATTATTGTCTTATTTCTAATTGTGCCACTGGCATAATTTTGCCATCTTGTTACTCAATTTTTTTAACTGAATACTTTAACTAGCGAAGAGAAAGCTGAAGCCTTGCTTAACCATCACAATGAATTTCATAGAAGATTAGTCTGGAGAATTTAAGCAAAATAATATTTTCCTTTTGTTAATGCTACAATACTGAGTCTTTTAAATGCCTTTCTATATGGTAGTCAATCCTGCCATAGTACTTTCATTGGTAAAATACCAATGTATTGATTTTGAGCAGTGATAATTGTCTTTTGGAAGATGTTTCTCAATGTTTTAAGAAGCTAAAATATTACTTACCTCTACCTTTTTGCTTGTAACTTGGAGAGATAATTTAGGCTACAATGCTGAGGTTTTTTTCTTCTGAGAAAAGCGTAAAATTTATAAAGATAGATGTTGGAGAAATATCAAACTTACTGTTAGAGGTTTAATCTTCATAGCACTCTGTTTATATATTTCAGATTGAGTTACTCAAGCATAAATCCCATATGATCAGTGTGCTAGCTGGATGGGTAAGAGGCCTTAAATTATGACTAGTCAAGGAGTATGTTTTCAGACCCTTGAGAACCTGATGTTTGACATAAATTTTCCTATATGGTGTGAATAAAAGAACACAACTAATATGGGTATGCAAAGGAAAACTTTGCACCCAGGCTAACCTTATATGGCTGTATAATCTGCAGGACACTTTTGGAGCTCCATGCCATACAGGTTGCCTGCTACTGAATTAGATAAAATAGTCCATACTTCAGGACGAAGTAACATGAGATTGATCAACTTGAATATTGAGTTCAAACCTAAAGGAAAACATTCTTTAAGGCTGTAAGAACTCCACAGAAAAACTATGCACTTCCCTCTTCTCTTCCCTCTTCCCTCCCTATTTCCTTCTTTCTTGATCCTCCATGACCAGCAAGACTGCATCCTCCTAGAATGGATACATTCTTCATATCTCAGTGTTATCAGTTGTATTTTGCTAACTTCTGATACTGCTACATTCAGTATTCATGCTTGATCCATACTGTACTGCTTTATCACAACATTTTAAGCTAGATCTTTTGTAACTGCACATTTGAAAACTTCTAGGTAGCTCTTCTCAATATAAGCACTTGTATTCTGAAGTATTTCAGCTTTTCTTAGTCCTTTTTCACATTCTAAGGAACTGTTGAATATGAAGATATTACTGACTTAACAAGAAAACATAGTTTACTCAAGGATAATATTTCAAATCATAACTTGTTTTTGTCATAGATTAATTTGAAGCATTTTTTTAGTGTTGCTATGAAAATACACTGGTTGAAAATTTGTTCTGCCAAAGTCAGAAGTAAAATTTCAGTTACTCAGAATGGAAAGCTCTTGCCTTTCTGTTCATGAAAAATGAATGTTTTAGTGTCTGGTGACCTAATTATTTACTGCAGGACCTGTTCATGAACTCTGTATCTAATTTTCTTTTTATCTAGGAAAGTAGATATGATGCCTTTGTACTCAATTCCAGAACCATGATAGACAAGGATTAATCCATCTGTTGTGAAGATAAAACAAAATTAATTTCTAAACAAAATTCTGTAAATACTACTAGGATTAATAGAGGCCGTTACCATAAAATTGGCCTGGAAAATGCAATGGGATTACTTAAACCCAAGAGATTAGTTATGATTATGTTTTAATAATTTGGGTTGTTTGCCTGCTACTCTTGGTACAAACGTAATTTTGGTACTATAAGGACATGATGTACACATTTTACAGCATGGTACATCTGTTCTGCTCAAAGTTATTTACAAAGAAGATATTTTCATGCAGCATGTATCTAAAAATTGTATTAGGCATTACAATTTTCTTGGTTCAGTTAAAGTTGATTCATACCGTCATTAAAAGAAAAATGGCTTGGATTAACAAGTTTCTTTTATTTGCAATAAATATATACAATATAAGTATAAAGCTAACAGATTTCAGTATTCTTGTAAATTGTAAAAAGTAACTATTTTAAGGTACTACCTTAAAATCCTAAGATGCAGTCTTAACTGTTTTTAAGAAGTTGCTATGCTTTTCTTCACTAAACACAACAATGCATTACTAAGTTTTGAATAGTTTTTAAAGGTCATTGATTTATTAATGTGCTTATCTCTTATTTTTAGATTTAGTATGATATAATTATTTTCTCCTTTTTGTACAGCTGTTGCATTTTAAAATATTTGGTTGTGTGTTTTATAAAAGTAAACATAATATTCTTTGGATTTTAGTCAAAGTTCAACAGTAAGTTTGAAGATGTGCTGGTTTTCATTATTAACAAATAAAAATGATCACTGTTCCCTTCCAATAGCCTGCAAAACTGGACACCTCCCCTCCCAAGTAAAAAACACCACTTGCCACATCACGTGAAGCACCACCTTTTGTACCAGGTGATAGTACAGGTTGCTAGCTCCTCTCAAAGTCATCAAGCATAAACTACTTTGCACTAAAGACTATAGAACTTGTTTTTAATAACAAAATTACTTTCTAAATTCAGTTTGTATTTGGTTCTTGCAGCAACAGGTTCAGGGCAAAACAGCCCTTTGCAGAAAGTTTTTTTTTTTTTTCCTAAATACAATTTGGCCATTTTGTAAGATTTACATTACTGGTTTATAATAGACTGTTTAGCTTAGAACCTTGTTTAGTTAGTGAGTTGTAACAGTGTAAAGGATAACTTTTATCATGCTTGATACCTGTTATGCCAGTTTTTGTCTAAGGGGAACATTTCATAGCACTAGTTCCCAAATTTCATGAGGTAAAGTTTTATAATTTACATTAAAACTAAGCATATATGGATTTGTATGGCATCTTCCAAAAGAATAAAAAAATACAGAATATTTCAGTTAATTGTGAGTCAAGCATGGTAATAATTTCATGCACTGATGAAATTCAGCTTGTTCCAAGGTGAGTAATGACAACAATTTAATGGTGCATGGCTGTGCTAACAGCAAGAAACAGACATCATCTATTTGAAATGGCTAGAGAATTATGTAGGGAAAATGTGACTGCCAGGGGTAGAATTATCCTGAACACAGGATAATAAATTTCTAATAAATTCCATATATCTCATAAATTTTGGGGATATATGTACGCTCCTCGTTCACTTACTACCTATTGCTGTAGGAGCAGCCAAGGTACTGGGGGTTGCTGCGCTTTTTAAGCTTGCGTGTATGAATTGTGCTGTCTCTCACTAGTGGGTAACAATGGTTTTTGGGACTCATGTTTAAGGTGTGCCAGATGGCACCTACAGAAAGGATGCTGCAGAGCTCAAATATCTGTAAAAGGGGAAAGTTGTTGAACTGTGTGACAGTGGACAAACGTGGTAAAGAGCTTGCCAGCCAAAGTGAGAGGCTTTATTGCTCCAATCACATTGATGAAGCCAATGAGAAGAATAAACCCGTCTTTCATCAGTGTGCTTCAGAATTTAGACTGTGTGGAAATTAGTAGCAAAATGTCCTTTATACAACTCAAGGACAGAGCCATGGTAGGAGCTTCAGTCTTTTTCCATTTTCCCATAAAGATGACGCTTTTACCACTTGGGGCATAGTCTCTGAGCACTGTTTGTGAGGCTTTTAGTAGTAGAGTCTTTAACAGTTGCAACTTGAAGAATGGTTTAGAAAATCATCCCAGGAAAAAATCTGGATCGAGTAGTTTGGGGAAAGTTTTATATTAAAAAAAAAAAAATAAACCCAGCATATTTGGAAATTGAAAATATAACCATTTCAAGTAGGGTTTTTTTTCTGTTAACCATTTTGTGGCGGCCCTGATGGGAACAGAAGTCTGGAAGTAGTCTGAAGTGTTAGAATTGCTAGTCTCCCAGAATCATATTGATCCAACGTTTCAGAGCTCAGTTGAACACAAAAAATTATGTATTTTCCAGACAGTCAGTACTCTGCACTGTTACCATCCTTTTTTTGTATTCTACCACATGACATTGTCAAAGGAGGATAATAAAGAGAATTAAATCGAACTTTTCCTCTTTGCAGGCTAATCTAGATATGTAATTTGGATTATATACAATAGTTGCATAATCCCAGTCAGTAGAAGGGGTTGATACTGGTCCATTATTTTTTAGCATCTTCATTTATGATCTGGATGATGGGGAAGAGTGCAACCTCAGCAAGTCTGTGGATGTTACAAAACTGTGAGGAGTGTTAGATAGCGTTCCCATTCAGAGGGACCTTGACAGGCTAGAGAAATGGGCCAACAGGAACTTCATGAAGTTCAATGATTAACTGAACAAAGAGAACAGAACTTACACAGTATGACTTCCCTTTTCAAATCTTTAATTTTATGTATCATGATGCAAAAAGTTAACTTTTCTAACATTCTCACGAGGTTTTCAAATTTAATGTAGCTATGCATAGAAATAGGACTTTGGTATTTTAACTCTTTCACTTGTACAATTTTTATCTTTGATTGCTTGATTTTTCAGTGAATCATTTGGTTTGGGTAAATGAAATATCAAACCAACTATTGCAAGTACACTGTTACTTCTAATTACACATTCAAAGAGTTTGCTATTTTAGAAATTAGAAGACTCTTAGTTACCTCTTAATTTATTTTAGGTTCTGTGGTCTTTGGAATTGGGCCATTGGATCTCAGAGGAACCATATGAGCTTTCATCCAGCTTCCCTGCAGCTCCTGTAAGTTTAATGGCCCTTTAAGCCTGTGACCTTTCTATTGTTTATCTGGGAAATGACTGGCCCTTTAAATAGACTTTGTCAACAAGGCAGTGTACTAGAAAAAATATTTTTCTAAAGCAAATACTGTAAGGTGTTATTTTCTCCTTTCTCCACTACTTTTTGAAATGTGTGCAAAAACTTATTGGTTTGCATGAAAAATGCAAAAAATTGATTCACTGATTAGTGTCTGAATAAACTAGCTTTTTGTTTAAGTATAAACATCCTTTTATTTCTTTGTGGTGCATGTTATATCTGTATTTGTATATAAACTGGAGAGACATATTATCACCTAACAGAAAGAATATTCAGATCATGGATTCAGTATTTTCAGTCCAGAAATGACATTGGCAAAGGAAAATTTATGTGGGCTTCTAAAACCTACTACATGGATAAAATGAAGCATTTTTTCTGCCTCTAATGATCATTCTCAAGTACTGAATTGTGAATTTGTGCGGAAGTGTGTATGTGGGGGCATGGTGTGTCTGTGCCCTAGTGTATCTGCACTCCATGTGTTGCAATTGATTAAACAGTGATTTTATTTTGGTTTTAAAACAAGTAGAATTCTAGCAGGTTACTAGTCAATAATAGTTTTAATAGTTTTGCCAAAAAAGGTTTCACCATTTCTCTTACACATTTTAGCAGCTAGTTAAATATCATCTGCTACTTGGTTCTCAAAGTTTCATATGAGCTTTGAAGAAAGAACATCTAAAGGGGTTTGAACTTTACTATAATATTAACTGTTATTTTAGCATTCTTTATAAATCTGTATGTAAGTTTATGTGTTCAAGATGAAGATTTTATTTCATGAATATACACTGTATGTTCTCAAAGTGTAGAAAAACTGTAGCAGTTATTCTGAAATAAGCCCAAAGAACCGAATTGTCCATTGTAATGTAGTATTTTTTTCTAAAAGGGGAAACTATTTTTATATATGTATAGCAAATATATTAAGAATGGTAAAACTTAATGCGAAAAATAAGAAGCATGCTCTTTTTTTCCCCTCTTTTCTGTATTTGTATGAAAAAAGAACACAGTACTTCAGAGTAAGCTGGTTTGAGTTTTGTTTCTTCTCAGACTACTCTGTTTAATAACCAAGTGTGCCATCAGAAACAACATACATAACATTCTTTGGAATTCGTTCCTGCTGGGGTTGTAGATTCCGTTTACAGTTTTTATTCCTAAAGCAGAAATACAGAGGAGGAGGATGAGATTGAGAGATGGTGACAAGATAAAATTAAGGGAGGTTATGGCTGTGCTGAGAACCTGAATCACTTCTGTTTGCCATGTGCTCCTCTTGCAGAGGAACATAGTGTCCATGGTGGCTTTTCCATCACTTTTCCAATCATTCCCTGAGTCATTCTGGTTTCTAACTGTAACAGATACCTTATTTTTAAAGATAAAATTATTATTTGAGCATGAATTATGTTTATATTCCTTTCCTTGTGTATTTAGAGAAAATGGAAGTGCATTCCACTTTTAAATACTGTTTATTTGATTACAGGAGGGAACTAAAAGAAGGGACTATCTTGCTGTTACATTTCAATTGTTTGTCGTAGGTCCAAAGCAGTTGTTGCAGCCTTATTTTTCCAATAATGGCATTCCTTCTGAAATGTCCTCTCGCTTCACTTTGATGGTTGCAGTTTAAGCCATGCAATCTCATTTAAAACATCATTTAAAAACATATTCACTTTGAAATTCTACATTTCTGTTGAGTTACTCCATTTTCCCCAAAAATGAAGTGTCATTAAACAATTGATCCATTCAATGTCTACACCACTACCTTTGATCACTTTCCCAGAATAGTCATCAAAAGGCCTTAAGCTTCATTTTTTGATTTTCAGCAAATCAGAACTAACCATGCAATTATGTAACTATTCCTGTCATATAGTGTTTTCTTACTAAAATAATGAAGGGTAAAGTCAACCAAAAATTAGCACTATTTTCCTTTGCCAGGTTGAGCATTCATACTGTCCCAGATTCAATCATGGGTTTTAAGAAGCTTTTCTTGGGTTTGGGTTTGGGGCTTTTTAGACTATTGGGCTGCATATGCATAAATCTCAAATATTGGGAGTATTTTTTTTAGTTGTCTAATTAAATGCAATGAAAGACTAAATACAGTAATCTAGACTCAGAATTTCTATTAAATTTCATAGAATCACAGAATATTTTAGATCAGAAGGGACCTCTGAAAGTTGTCTGGTTCAGTGCTGTGTTCCAAGGGACTTCTCCAGTCCACCCTCATGGTCATAAATGAATAAATTAAAAAGAAAATGCACTTCCCCAATTCCAACTTGTGTTTGCTGACTCTTGTTCCGTTGCAGCACACCGCCAAGGGTCTGTCTCCATCTTCTCTGTGTCCTCAGTCAGGTATTGTAGACAGCAGTAAGATCTCCCCTTCCCCTTCTCTTCTCCAGGTCGAGAAAAGCCAGCTCTCTCAGCCTCTCTTGGTATGCCGTGTGCTTCTTGGTTTGTCTAGCTTGTTTACTAGCTTGCTGGCCACCTGCTAGACTTGCTCTTTAAGACATTTCTTAAAAATTCATGAAAGCAATTTTGTGAACTGTTTTTTTAGTTTGGGATACATATATCCTTACAAGTTTTCGAGGAGAAAGAATAAAATATTAAATAGTAATCTTTAAATACATTAAGATTATTTTATGCTCTTCAGATTATGACTGTTAATTTACATTTGTTAGGTTTATTTCACATCAGATCATGAAATAATATAAGAAGTATTTCTTGTCTCTGCTACCCTTTAGTAATGCTGACACATTTTCAGTGAAAAAGAATGGTGGTGGGTACTCTGACAACAGCTTTAATGACCGTCTGTATAAAATGAAGAGTTTCTACCATCTTTCTCAAAATCTTTTACTGTTTTTAAAATGTAACACTTTTAGTTAAGTAAGTCTCCAGAAATGTTGTGTCTGGGGGTTTTGTTTTGTTCTGATATGAGAGGTGCTCTTGCCTTGTAACTAATTCAGTCATCTGCTGAAATTAAAAGTTTACAAAAATATTACTTCAAGGCAAAGACTAAGCATGAGAATTAAAACCTAAAGTTAATTTGGGGAAAAATCTCCACAAAACTATTTTGTGTGATTTATGAAGAAATACCTTCTTAATCTGAACTTCAGTGTACTGTACACAATTTTAAATCATACAGTAATTAAATTTTAAAAAAAGTAAACATCACCTAGTACAGTAATTTACTCACATTGTTGCATACGTTAAGGGCCCACCTAGGGAGAAGTCCTACCCTTTACTGAAAAAAGCCAACAGAATTACTTTGAATAAGTTTCAGATTTCTTTTTTTACTGTTTTTAACATGTAGTAATTTGCATTTTAAGTCATAAGCATGAATTTAATTGTATCAAAGAACGAACTTGCATATGTTTTTCAGCTAGGTCATTTTTACAAAAATTATAGATGTACTACAGCACCAGGTGATAACAGATTGTCATAGACAACCAGACACCTGGTGTTAATGCTGTTGTCTCAGTTTATAAAATACTGATCAGTTATTTTACAGGTAAATAACAAGGAAAGAAAAAAAGTGCAATCTTCACAAAAATAAAAAGAAATACACACTATATTGTAATTTGCAGGGATTTTTGTAACTTAAAAATAGTGACAGCAGTACGTACAAACTGAAAGAAATGGTGATTTTCGTACATGGTATTTCCCAAGAATAAATGCAAAGTACTTAAATGCTATTTGTCATCTGTTAAATAAAGTAATACAGGCTATTTGAAAAAAATCCCTGAATAAGTGTAAGAACTTGTTTAGGAGGCTATGAGGGGAAAGAACATATTCATTAACTACAGTATTGAGCTAATTACAGGACAGCAGTTTTTTCTGTACACAGAAGGCAAACATGACACAGAGATAAATAGTTTAGATCTGGTTAAGTGTTTTATGTTAAGTAATGTTTAAAGTTCAGTGATGAGGAAAAATGCATATTTCTAAAACTATTTTAGGTATTTTTCACAGTTCCAGTTATTTACTAACACATACGTAACATAAATGATCAGTAAAACAGTCCTTAATGTGTCTGACAGTTTCTTGGATGTTCTTTGTATTCAGTCATTTCACCAAATCACTATTATATCAATCAGGTTGATGCTTTAGACTTTGTGTCTGGTTGAATAATATGAGCTTTAGCTGATCAAGGCTACTGCAATTCAAGAATTGTCCTGAACTGATCCCTTCAGAGCACTAGCGTATGTTTTCTGGACTTGAAAATGAGACAAGTTGCAGATGTGTGTTTATATGCTCAGCAAATGAAGTCTTTGAAGACTATACAATACATAATTCACATAATGCAAAAGCATTTAGAAATCTGCTGGTCGAATCATCATAGTCGTGGCTTTGAGAGAGTATCCGGAGCCTTTCCAATAGTACCACTTGATACCGTTGAACTTGTTGTTGTTTTGTCGTAATGGGTAATACATGCCATTGAGGTTAGAAGGGCCACATGCATCAAACCACCATCCTGCAAGACAGAAAACAAAGGAAAACATCAGCAGAGGTAATTTTCAAAATAGTATATGAGCACACTTTGTTGTCCTGAAATGAGAACGGAATCTAAACTCAGTTTTTCATTCTTATGATTTGGAAGTGTCAATATAAAATACCTGCCTCAAACTCAGAAAAGAAACATATTTATGTATTAGCTACATATTTTTGAAGCTTATGTAATACTATGTAATAAATTGTAGTTTAAAATTGAGAAGGGAAGGTGTTCAATCAAGCTTAACTTATTATTGATATCAAATGTTATTGTTGACAGTCTGAGGGCAGAACTTGAGCTATAATGATACTGAGTTGTCTTTGGGTTTCATCCGCCCTTTGGTAAATTATTGTTCTTCACAGACTTGAGTTCCTTTCTTAATTCTTCTTAGAGTATTAAGTCAGTTAACTGTTTCAGTTCTCTGTGCAGATCAGTTCAAAACCTCTGTGCTGAAACTTGGTAAGAAAGAAAAGCGAGAAAAAAAGCAGCCCAAACTTATTTTGTATCCTTGTGGTCCTGCCCTGTTAGTGGGTCATAAGGAAAATTTATTTTTATTAATAAGATAATATTTTTCTACTTTTGTTATGGTGGTGATAATGTGTTCTGTTTTGCAGGGCAGTAATCCAATTATCCAATTATTGGATAAACTGAAGCTGTCTTTTGTCTTGCAACTTGTGCTATAGGGAAACAAACCATTGCTTAAGAGGCAACAGGAACAGAAGTCAAATTTACAAAGCAGTTGTCCACATTTCAGAATGTGGAATTCTAGACTGACAAATTATAGAATGGCTTGTGTGGTTCAACGTAAAAATACCACCTAAAACTCCACGACTGAACAATCATGAGAAAACTACAGCTATCTCATATATGTGATATATCTTTGCCACTTCATAATATTATTGAAATATGGAATTAAATACTCATACCCTTCTGTGACATGTATACTATACAAGGGGGGGGGGGGGGGGGGCTTTTTT
>JAVJGJ010000059.1:19456549-19479221 GCA_035590215.1 Microhierax caerulescens | reverse complement strand
GGGCTTTCTTCTCCTGGATAGTTGGGGAAAGAGTTTGTGCCTAAAGAATCAGGAGCCATTTCACTAACTAACTGAATCTCTACAAGAGGTTTTTGGGGGGGGGAGTTAAGTGTTTTGACCTCTGAATGTTATTTCTTTCCTTGGAAGAAGACTCTGCTCTCTCTGATTAGATCATTACAGGCTTACTTGTACCCCAACTTCAGAGACTTTCTTCCTTCAGTTTTAACTTCTCATGTTTTGCTTTAACTAACTTCTGTCAAATGATAATATATTTCATTTGGAGTCACCGTACTAGTGTTTCTATCTGTGAGTTTTGGACTTCTTCAATAGTCAAAATTTGGTAAGTCAAAATTATCATTTAGCTCCTAGACAATTTCAGTGCCAATAAAAATAGGAAGACGGAGAAACAAAAAAACATTCCTACCTCCTGTTAGCATTTGTGAACATTTGCAAATACATTTGTCATTGTCTGCATCCTTTGTGCTAAAATCATTTCCTGGTTGGCTTATACTACTTATTTTGCCCGCTGTCCCAGTAAGTCCTTTAAGGTAGATCCTGTAGAAAGTGAGGAATGGAAAAACAATTATTACATGGTAGTGGTAGTTGATCTGCAAAATAATAATGGAATCATTTGCGATAAATATCCTGTTGAAACAGTTAAGTTCTCTTCTGGCCAATGTACTGTTGTAAGCTGTTTTGCAGTATGGTGTTTTCATATGAGCAGAAATGGTCAGCATAATATTCTAATGAATAGCCTGTACATTTGTAGAAATGACTGTTCTGTTCATGTCATATTAGAAGAAAAAAATTTCAAATATCGTGCATTTCTTAGTACTGTAAGTACATTGTGTGTAGTTATTTTTTTAATCAAGTTCAAAAGTTTAAACCAGAACTTTTTTGATTCCTATTTTGTTGTTAGCACAACACGGCAAGGTAGTATTATAACTTTTGCATCTACAAGACATAATAGCCTGACCTTGATTACTAATTACCCACTAGTAACTGGTATTTTAGGAGTTGCTCAGTATTTCCCTTTCCACTTTCCTAATTACTTCTCCTTTTCACACCCTCATAGACTTATTATTGTTAAATCGTCGCAGGTATTTAAGTGTTCTTCAGTTTCCTGGCAAGATAAGCTTTCAGTGAGGCTGGTGCTGTTTGGACAGGCTTACACGGGTGCAGATGCAGTCTCAGCGGGGAGATGCACAAGGCACCAAACTAGGGAGGCAATTACACAGCTATTACCATGTTACCCTGAATTGGAAGGACTTGAGCCCTCTGCTCCCACAGTCTCTCTCTGGTGATTTCATTTCTGTATCAAATAGTTCATCCTTCTCAGAACTGTTCTGTTTGTTTAAGGAAGAGATCTGACTCTGTGTGGAGAAGTAACTTGTCCCCAGATCAGTTTTCACGTTGCATGTAATCCTCTGCTTATGATAGATGCTGTCTTTGGTAGTTTAACAGATTATTTTAGCCCATTTTATATCCTTTATTTGAAAATATTATTAATAAATGAATTTTTATTCATTTAGGTTTTAAAAGATCTGCTCGATACAGATTTTCTCAAAAATCTCTTTCACAAAGTTAAATATTCTGTTTTTTTCTTAAGATGATTTCAAAATTGTCAGCCCATTTCTAACAAAAATGGTATTAAAGGTTCTAAATATAATGTATGAGCCTAGGTTTGATTTTCAATTATCATCTGAAGTCTAATGTAAGCAGACTTTTAGTCGATTATTATTATTAATATTATTATTATTGTTGTTGTTGTTATTATTATTCTTATTAATAATATTTTTTTTAAAAGTATGGCTTAGTATAACAGTTGGTGTGAGGCAGTGGATGTAAATTGTTCTGGCTGGGTATCAGGAAAACCTTCTTCACCATGAGGACAGATAAGCAGTGGAACAGGTTGCACAGTCTCCACCTTTGGAAGGTCATCAAGACCCAGCCAGCTAAAGCCCTGAGCATCCCAGTCTGACCTCAGACCTTTGAAATCAGGAATTTTGACTCAAAGTCCATCCTTATCTCAATTTTTCTATGAATCTATGAAATTTCAGTTTTATGGCCCAACTCGTAATCCTTCCAGCATTAAGAACATATTGTTTTTAATGTAATGGAAGACACTCTAAATTGAATACTTTGCAAGTGTTTTTTTTTTCATAATATAATTATTAATGTAAATATATTTAAACCACTGCATTTTATGATGCATTCCATGTTTGGTTGCATATTAAAGTATGTATTTGCAGACAATCATCTTAGTTTTCAGTAATTAATTTTTAATACTTTAAATGAACAAGGATAATGAGCTGTTTTGCAAAGGTTGCCTTTATAAATATTTTAAAGCATTACTTAAAAAATTATCTCCTGTAGATTCTAACTGTTTCCAGATGAAAAAATGTTTGCTTTGGAGTTCAGACAACTGTATACTGCTAAGGCATTAAGATCTAATGGGAGAGATGCTGATAGTTTTGGATTGCTTTGCATATAAGACCTGAGTTGAAATAACAGCATCAGTTCTCTCAGGTGTCAGACTGACTTCGCTTACAACAAAGAGTTGCTAGAAATCTTGAAAAAATTAATCTAAATTTAGAAAAATTTTATATCCAGTCACCTGAAGCTCCGTGAATCTTTACAGAATCTCTTATAGAAATGTTTCATGGACCATGTAGTAGGAAAGTATCTGTTATACACTGCAGAGTCTCTAGTTTCTTCTATAATCAAACAATATCTACTGCATTTACAGAGAGCCTGGAGAATATAGTATGAACTGCCTGTATATTTCATGCAGCTGATACTATTTCAAAATGTGTAATACTATACTATTTAAAATGCATAATACTATGATATTTATTTATATATAAAGCATTTATTTAAAATTTATTTAAAATATATATTTATTTAAAATATATATTATTTCCTATTTTAACCACATATGTAAGAAGAAATTGTGAAGCTTTACATTTTACAGAATGATGGGAGCATAAGTAATAGGTTCATTAAAATCTTGTGTTTGAATTTACAAGTTTGACAGTGCGTGAGACTGGACATCTGCTCTTAACTTCATTTTCATAGGTAGTGGGTCACAGAAAGTGGTAGCATTACCTCAGTGTGCTCTTCATGACATCAGACCAGCTCATACTAGCCACTGACTTAAGCGGAATCTCCTTGCAGTATTATTCTTCTTGGTCATCCACCTTTCAGAAATCTATTTATTGCATGGAATCAAGATTTGGTAGCAACTGCAGACAGGTTCATGTTGCCCTGAAGACTGCATTGTCAGCTGCTATACTGGCACGTCTCCTATCTTATACCATACCATCTCTTCATCTTTGCACATCTTGTGTGTTACATTCACCATGTGCACTAGTAAACTACACATTTTCTCCATTGCAAAAAAAAATTATTTCAGGCAATAGGTGAAAAATGGAGCAACTGTTATGAGTGAACTGAAAAACCATCATCATTTGTATGAAATGAGATCATGCATGTACATAATCTAGAATGCTTATTATTGGATTTTTTTTATTCAGATCTGATTTTTCTGCTTACCTGTATTTTAGTTCTTCACTTGCTAGAGAGAAGTGATCGTACAACGAATATGCCTCACTTCCTTCCCAGTCTTTCAGGTGTATTTTAAGAACGTAACGCTTCTGATTAGTCAGTTGAGAAACGAATTCATTTCCCAGCCAGTACTCCCCAGCAGGATCACCAAATCCCTGTAATTCAAGTTGTTTATTTAAATAGCTTTGCTTTGTTTTTTGAAATGATCGCTTTATCAGTTTTTACGTTTAAAAATTTTCAGTCTGTCAACTGAAATTTTACTGTGTCTGTAAGGTTTCTGTGATCTGTGATATTTCAAGAAGTTAATTTCAGCAAAGACAAACTCAGGAATCTGAAATGTGAATCAATATTACCTAGTGGATTTGGAGCAGTTTCTACTGTTGCCACTAGAAGCACAATAATAAATAACTGCAAAAATATGGACATATCACAGAACAGTTGATTAAAGAGACATGAAGCTTCTCTTTAAAAGCAAACATCACACTTTGCAAGTCTGCTTAGGCAAACAACTTACACTACTTTGACATTTTCTAAATGAACATCTAAGGACAAAGCCTACTTTTAAAACCTGCTTACATTCTAAGGATGCTGTTGATGTTACTTCACTATATTAGATTTCAGACAATAATGACTAATAATAAGGCTTCAAAAGACATTGTTTACCATCTTGTACTCTTTCCATGTCCGGTGAAAGTCCACACTGCCATCTTCACGTCTCTGAATGACTGTCCAACCTCCTCCACCAGTTTCCATGTCACAGTAGGCCTACCAGAGTAAGCATGTTAACAGTGTAAGTGCATGTAGTCATGCCAAAAAAAAAAAAAATACAAAGCAGGTACTCTGCATAGTTCTATATAGCGGCAAGTTTTGAAGTGTACGAATGCAAAATGTGTATTAACCTAAAAATGCTGGTTTTCATAGCTTTCATACAAATCAGCTGCGGTTGTCCACAAATAAATGTGATCCCTCAGTATATATCATGCTTAACAGAATACAAATGATGCCTTAAAACCAGCTGATCGCTGGTGTTAAAGGAAGAAAAAAGAAATCATTGTAGCTTGCGATTCTGTACTTCCCTCTTGCACTGATATTTTTGTGACTTTCCTGATGACAAATTTCTCCTTAAAGATGTTTTCACTTCTCCATCTTTTTTGTGAGAGATTCATTCAAATTTCCCATGGCTTGTCAAGAGTATACATACTGTTAAATTCACACAGTGAGCAAACTGAAACATTTTTATTTCCACTGTCATTGTTCGATGTCTTTGCAGATGGTCTGACCCCAAAATTAAGTCTAAGTGTAGAACAATTACTATCTGAGAGTTAAATCTTGAAGCCATGTTATTATACAGACCGCAATGAATAAATATCTTACATTCTAGAACAAAAAAGTAACAATTACAAGACATTTCCAAATATTCATAAACCATCTTTCATTTTACCATGTTATTGCTTAACATTTGAAAGGACTGACACAGTTCACCAAACTGTTTTAGAATGCCAATAAATGCACAGTAAAATTCAAGTTTATAGGTGACTTGTTCAGTCAGTCTCCTTCTAGATTAAAATAGAAAGTTACTGAGTTAAACAGAATTCTGGTGCATGTGCACTGCAGTGTCAGAGACAAAAGGTATTACTGAAGGTGCCAATATATTGGGGAGATACTGATGGAAAAAATCTTTTGAAAATTTAGAGGTAATTTTGGATTCATGTTTGGAAGAAATAGGGGATACATTAACAAGAAAATCTGGTGAATATATGAATATTTAGGACCATTTCTCTTGAGAAAGAATTTTAATTTGTTGCATCTAATTCTGGTTTTCTGAAACTAGCAGAACTTAAAAGTAGATGTGTGAAATCAGTGGAGTTAAGCTGGTGTCAAACAGCATAATGGAAGTCAAACTGAAATCAGTATCTATTTAAATTGCATGTTATTACCAGTATTTAAGGAAAATCTTTGTACAAGTATTTCTGTTAGGAGAGTTCACAGTTAATACTCTAGGCAGTCTCATTTGGAAGTTTAGTATTTTTTTTTGCCACTTTCTGCCAAGATACTGAAACTCTGAGTCTTCTTCATAATTGTTTCACATTTGAAAAGTTTTGAAATTATAGTTTCAGTATTAAACTACATTCACTTCTAGTCTATATTCGAGAGCTTTCATCAACTAAGTAAAGTTGCACCTTCCCATTTATAGTAGTGGAGCCAAGATTTGGCTTCTTACACTTTGATAGGATATTAATTAAAAAGAAATAAAAATCCGACCACCTAGACCCAAGCATTTCATTATGGATCTGCATGTTTCCTTCTTTGTTTAATAAAGTTTCTCACTGGTCTTCCTTCTTACCGAACTTGTTACTGCTGCTTGTCACAGTGTGCCTGTAAATGCCCCAAATCATGACTGAATGACACTGAAGCTATGTATCTGTTTCATCCTCTTCTATGGGAGGCTGTCTAATCAGTGTTAGCAGTTAGCAGATTTGAGTTCTTTGAACTGTTAAACATCCTGTTTAATTCACTGAAAAAGCATTACTTCAGAGAAGCCAGAGTTTCCTCCTGTTTTGTGGCAGTGTTTTGTCTGTCACCTTAGGAAGTAAAGTGTGTTCCTTACCAAGATTTCAATATAGCTGGCTCTTTTAGGGTATTATGTATCACATGTATGTTATACACACGTTTATATAAAGCAGGCAGGGTATTTACAGTGCAAGCAGTGGCATGCATACTGTTCAAAGGCATCAGACCTCAAGGGAACAAAAACCCTTAGAGCTGCAAATAGTAGTGTTTCAATAGGCTGTAACATTGGAAATCCAAAGCAGATACTGTATTTTAAGTTTCTATCTAGACTCTTTGTTCAACATCTGAGGTTCACGAGATTCTGGATTTTTAGGAAAACTGGAGATTTTTAGGAAAGATAAGAGAAATAATGAAAAGAGTTGGATTAGGGATTACTTGTTAAAGTATGTCAACATGAATGGAATTTAACTGAAAGCAACAATAATTTGTACTGATGTATGCAATTCCTTGTACCTCAAAGCCTGTTTCTTGTTTGTTTCTACTAGCCTGGGTATTTAATGACTGGTAAAAATTCGGTAATATTATTTAAATTAAATTTAATAAAAATTAAAATTGCCTTGAAAAGGAAAGGCTGAAGATAAGGTATTATAAAAGATGATCAATGTGTTTTAGAAAGCTAACTCATGTAACAGGTAAAATTGATTTCCACAGGAGGCTATGAAGAGGGACACTGGGCATGGGCTAAAGCAGATACAGATACTTGTATTAAGCATTGCTATGACTCAAAATGCTGATTTAACAGCAGTCAAAAATCATTGGTTGTAGAGAAAGTTGTTGACTCCGTAGTTTCACCCCACTGAAAGGACAGTACAAGCAGCCAGACTGAGAACAGGACTCTTTCACCCTTCCCTGAAACTTGTACTTTTTAACTACTTACAGAAGGAGGCTGGGTATTAATTTACATGAGCCATTGGTCCAGTCTGATACTGCTATTGTAAATGTCAATTGATGTTTTTGAATGCTACATGCAATTTCCTTGATGCCTATCACCTAAACTTCTATTCACCTGGGATTAGTACTCTGAAGACATAAATGCCTTAAAATAACACTTCATTCAGTTCTAGTGAGATTAAAATATTCTCAAACAGTAATGACTATGAAAGTTTTACATGAAATATTCCTGTTACAGACACTATCCATTAAGACAACTAGCTTTATAGACACTGTTCGACTCTTCAGGATAAATGCTGGGGTACTTCAAATTTCTTCCCAAAGGCAGAAGTGGTTTCAGCAGAACTGAAACACATAATGAAGTCCATAAAAATCTAATGTAGATTTTTGTTACAAGTAACAATTTTATGTAACTTTATGTAAATTTGGGACCATAATTTTTCCACTCCAAAAAATTCTCATGTCAGTCATCTGTAAGTGCTTCTAAAAGATGCCAGTTTTATGGCCTTGAAAAAAGGGAAAATCCTTCTCTTTCTTGAGTGGGAAGCGTCACACAGGCAAAGGGAATGTACTGGTTACATCACCTCCTGCTAGTGTTACAGTAACTGTATTAAAAGCTGAGATGATTGCTGGTTTAGGTTTCAGTTTGTGGTTTCTAACTGCTGTATAACATGGTTGCACACTTGCTCCCTTGAACTAGCTATAAAGTGAAAATTCTTTGTACCATCTCTTAAGTAAGCATCATACAGGGAAATGTTTTGCTTTCAGGCTTGACTGGCAACCCAGAGCCCTGTCTTTCAAGCCCTCACATAGGCAACTTTGCTTACGAAATCATTGCTTTGTTTTCCCAATCATTTCCCTAGAAATCAATTCTCTGACTAAAGATGAAAATACTTACTGTAAAACTTGGAACTTTATATACACACTTGTTTGGCAAAAAAATGAAGCCCATGAAGAGAAATGGTAGTAAAGATTGCAGAAAGAAAATTAATGAAATAAGTTGATCTATTTTTATTACTTTTTGCTATGAATATTTAAGTGAATTATGTATATTCATAAGTAATTTTAAGGATGGGGATAGGCTCTTCAGTAAAATTAAGATTGAGGAAAGGATTTGCTTAGTTTAAAGTAAACACAATAAATTGCTGTATCAGTCTGCAGAGAGAACAATTTCTTCATGATGTATGTGAAAGATGAGGGGAGAGGAAGCATTTATTTGGACTATAACTTCTTCTTTTAAAAAAAATCTTCATTCTCCAGTGAAATGATATGTGCATGAGGCTTTCTCTAACACTCATTACTAGAACAGAACTCTTCTGACCTTTCGGCCTAGCCTAGGTTTTATATTCAAAAGGAAGAAATGTAACCTTTCGTAAAACTAGTAAAAACAGATACCAAGATTAGGCAGGCAGCAGGAGTCTTCAAGCAGATGCCAAAAAGAATAAAGAGATTAGCCTCTCAAATTACAACAAATTGGCAGGGGGAAGATTTGATTTGTCTTCTGAACTGCTTCAGTACTTAAAAGCTCTAGCAGCTGTAGCGCTGGGAGAGCTGTTTGTGGTTTTCACCTTCAGCTAAAGATCAGTGCTGTATTTTTGAAAATGCTGTAATGTACATGTAACCAGAAGTAGTCCCCTTTCCAAAGATGATAAGCACGTAAACTGTGAGAAGTCAACTGGATGCCTTCACTGTCTAGGAAGCCGACTTTCAGAGAAAGTAGGTTTTCTTCTTTGTTAATTGTACATTAGGAGATTTTGGGTATAAGTGTTTTCAGACCTACTTTCTGAGGTAAGGCTCTGGCTGGGTTATCAGGATGAAGATCCACTACAGTTTTTGTACTTCTAAAGCAAGTGCGGTTGTCACAGCTGCGCAGTGTCCCTTTGCTTCACTTTTGGCTATTGTCTGAACACTTTTGAGTCATGATGCTCAGCGATGTTGTATTCTGCTATCTCTAGCTCCTAGAGATGTGACTAGGTAAGAGCTGCAGTCTTAGTTTCCTTATTCTGGAAAAAATAACTGCATGCATAGTTTATAATGTAATTTAACCTAGTAATAGTTCCTTGTGAAAAAGATGGATGATGACACTTCTAAAATTAAGAAAAAACAATCCCATCTGACCTCTTACTGTATCAGAGAAGCTATACATATGCCTTTTTTAATGCTTGTGGTTGGAAACAATTTGTGTATGTGTATTTCAGATGTAAGATCTATGGCATGGGCTCCTTTTGAAAAGGCTAGTTAGTTGTCTGGATGATCATTTTTTAGGAGTTATGCAAAACCGTTTTGTTGGTAAATTCATACTTGCCCAAATCACCCTCTGCTAGGAAGTTTTGGTTAAAAAGGCCTTGGCTTGGAATATGTGTCAGTTCTAAGATGAAAACTCAGCTCAACAGAGGTCAAAATGAGGAACAGCTTAGCCACTGCTTCAATAGCTGTGGTAACCATTGAGCTAATACACAAGGGTCACCCAGACTCAACTATTCTGCCTGGTTAAGACCAGGAGGTTAACTGGTTCAGGTGACTGCTGTGAACATGAAGCTACTGGCTTTCCATGGCCTTGCCTCTCCTATTTTTCCTTGTGTCAGCAGACTTCTGCTGTTTTTCCTCAGTGTTTTTAAAATAACTTAGCTTTTGTCCTGGTGCAGAACAGGAAAGCTTGAAAGCTTGAAAATATTAATGGAATGAAATAATTGTTTTCCTCTCAGCTCTTGTATGCAGTTCTGTAGTTTTGGATTATGACGGGAGACAAATTAGTAAAGTGGGATCAGTTACAGATTACACAGAAGTTGTTTATAAGCCTGTTGGGAGGTCAGAAGGTGTTACAAGAGGAAAAGATGAAAACATAAACAGCAGTGCAGCACTTTTGGCAAATAAAAAAGGTCATTCTGTTTCCTGGTCCGAGTGGCCATCCACATCATAAACAGTTGAAAATGGTGTAACGTGTTGATTATCCCTAAACATTCACTTCCCTTGACAACTCTTCCACATTTGTATTTATATAAAGAAAATAGGCATCAGAATAAAATTTTTTAGTCTCTTATTCTTCATGGCATATAGTAAGTAAAACATTGGCTGTCTTTTTCAGTGTCTTTTTCACTCTTATCTGAAGTGGGCAGAATAAGATTAAAATATAATATTGTATTAATTACTAATTTAATTGTATTATTACATTTTAACTACTTTTTTTTAATCTAGTCAATTACCTCAATGGGTATTTTCGTTAAGTGTTTTAAGCCTCCATGTTCAGATCTAAAGCATTTAATATTTTAGAGTCTAAGAGATTTGTGATTGTGCTTTTGTTTCAAGGACAGAATATTTTAGTGGATTTTAATTTTGTAGACATGTGCATTACTCTGGCTCTTCAGATCATATAAATTGCCTAAACATCTGTAGCTTTCAAAATGCAGTGTTAAAAGTTTATGACAGAAATTTTCATTCTGTAATATGGCATGGACTTGTATCTATGCTATTTAAATACCGTTCTGCTTCATGTGTAATAAAACACTTCATTGTACCTTATGTAACTAATTTTCCTGTGAAACAGATGTATTGAATATAGACTAGAGTATTCCAAAGGGAAACCAGCCTTTTTCTTCCTTTTTTTTCTTTTAACTCTCCAAGACGAGCAGACCACAGATAAAATTTCACTAGATGATCTCTGCAAAAATTGCAGGTTTGATGTATTGTATTTTATAGGTCTTACCCAAACAAATTGGATATTTCCTTTACTTGAGAGCTTTTTAAGTGTAAAGACCACAAAGTCTGGCTTGAGCTAGATGAAGTTCTGGCACTTCAAAGACTAGTCACTCGTGGACTTAACTTCTGAATCTTTTCTACCAAAACTTTGGGGGGAAAAAATGCTTTCTCTGGCAGAGTTTTACCAGTTGCTTTTCCACATGTGCCCTCATTTTCCTCTATTTTTGTACATTTTCTGTTAGTTTTTTTTTTCCCCAAGTATTTCTCATACAATACAGCAGAGCTTTAGGAACTCCATAAAATACTTCCTTCTTGTAAGGAAATGTCTACAACATGAAATTATAGAATTTGATTTATAAGATTAGAAAATTATTTAGTGTTTGTCTAAGAAATATAGTAAGCATTTTTATTTATATTCAGATGTCCTTAGCACCTCAGACTGCTGTGTCTGAAAATTTGGAAACAAACGTTCGTCATATGAGCCCCACTCCTCAGAATGCTCACTGGAATTATTTATTCTTTATCCTCACAATCCACCTGGGACTTTTATCCCTTTCAGAGTCTATTGATTGTTTCAACTGAATTACATTATGTGAAGCTTTATCATTTTATTTACTTCAGTAGATGGAGCATCTCCACCAGGCATTGTGTTTCATCCACTGAGTGCCATTTTTAGCTCAAGGTCTCTTCTGTTTAGGTAGGGTGTATTACAGTAATTTAAATTGACATTGAAGTTAATTTCAGTTGGACACACCGGGGAAAAAGATATCCATAGAAGAATTTAAAATGATCTAGTGAAACCACTCTCACCTTTTAGTTAAATCTGGGCAGTATTTTCTAGGAAAGTCCTCTCTGTTACCCATTGTTGGTAAGTCGGTAAGCACCCATAAGTGCTAATCTAATTGTTACATAAATGCCCTTAAAACTCTGCGTAACAAAGCACTGGAACCCACACATGAGTCCAGTACTAGTCGACTGTTTACGTGAGTACACATCCATGAGTATCTTCTATGGCCCTGATTATACATCCTTGCACCACCTGAAGGGACTTGGGCATATAACTATGAACTTAGAGGAGACAGGAGACTGTATTTGAGTTAGAGATTTTATAAAGAAATTACAGTACTATATTGCTTTAATGGAGTTAATTATGTGGAAAAAAAGAATGAAATTCTGGTACGCTGAAGTGAACAATAAAACACTCATTCATTTCAACTGAGCCAAGATTTCACCTTTAGGACTTTATTCTTCTTGTGAGATACTCAGGTCTGTAAGTGATGAAATGCTTATAAAAAAAACATGGTAAGTAATAAACTTCACTATTAACTAGCTTTTAAAATAGCCTATTTACCAGATCAAATAACTTTTTAACACACACTATGCCTAGGTAGCACTTTATAGCTATCCTACCTTCTTTTCTTGTACAGTGTTGGGAACTGTTAAAGTATAGATTCCACTCGTCGTCAGTCCAGATTTGAAAGCTTCAGCACAGTCTTTGAAACTGATTTGCTCCTCTTTAGCTATGAAGCTGTTCTTAGCTGTTAAAAATATAACAGAAATTGAAGGCATTAAAAGAGATGAATGAAAGTTACTAAGAAGCAATTAATAGTGTAGTCAGCTTAAAGCTTTGCAATTCTGAAAAATATGCCTGGGTCTGAAAAAAATGACAGATTAAGGTATTAATAATGTGTGTTGTTACTTTATATTATTTAGAGACGTTATTCTGATATGAGTGTGGTTGCTTGACAGGTTGAAAAGTGCTGACGCCGATTAACATGTTGAATAAGAAAACTTAGGGTATAGCATGTCATCCAGTTGAACAGTTTCTGCTTTCATTCATTTCATGGCCTTTGGTATGCTCCTATGTGCATTACAACCTGTGCATGCATTAACTACTATTACAAACATCTAACTAGCAACTGATTATATTAATAATGACCTTTTGCCAGTACTCTAATATTGTGCTATCTAATGTAAGAGTTACATTACATAATGTAACTTACATTACATAATGTAAGAATTACAATACAGCTGACTTAAATAACTACTCTTACAAAGTTTTAGCTAGGTTTTTTTTATCCCCCTGTGTTGAGCAGGAACAGTTTTGTATATACCAGCCTGAACCTTGGTATCTGAGCCTGACCCACTAAGGATATATCCCTTCTGGAATTCATTTGTGTAAAAAGTATATTTTAATATGCCTAAGCCTTCTTATTTTACAGAACAATCTGAGGCTCATCTTTTTGTTCAGTTCTTTATTAACTATGGAGATTGGAATTTCCTGGCATTTCGCCTGCTGACTGATATTTCATATTTGACCCTTTTGGGGTTGGTTCTGTGTATTTTCCCTTTTAATTTAATCTAACAAGCACAGCCAGTTAGTACAAAGTTCTAGGTGCCATACAAATATATGCTTATATTACGGTTGCTTATTATGTTCTTTTTAGCTTGCTTATTCATGATTTACCTGTTTACGTGCTTTGCCTTTAATATAAAAATAACACATTCAGTGTTTTAATTGCTTTTCCACACTCTATTGTTTGTATACTGTCTTAGAAGCTTTCCCTGCTAATTTTGTCTTTTTGGCAAACACTCATTATTTTTTCCACTCTGGGTTTAACAGCGTTGTAGCCAACATTACTTTGACTTGTTTACTTATTTGTGCACTAGCATAGCAGATAACATCAGCAGGAACATGTACAGCCTTAGTAATGGTATTTAAGGGGGTAGTGTCAGTTACTAAGACAAAAAACTTTGGATTTGCTTTGTTTAGAAAAACCTACAATATCATATTATTTAGGACACTTCTGAAAGTGAGGACTTCCAAACACCCTTCTCCTTTTCTGTGATCCAACTTACAGTGACGTGGCATAGTCCATCTATACCGTCTTTTAAGTTGTAGTGACAACTATTTTTAAATTCTCCTAATTAAATTTAAAATAAAAAATTTAAAATAAAATTTAAAATTAAATTTTAAAACCATTATTAAATGTTCCATATGCTTGTGCATTTCCAGCCCTCAGAATTTTATAGGCAAACACGGCAGATTCTTTACTCTTTTATAAAGAACAGCCATACCTTCTTACTTCGTCAGAGGTCTGTACCAGACATGAAATTCAAGATAAGGAATTTGTTCATTTGTTGAAATTCTGTTTAGCCATAACTTTCAGTTTATGGTTTGTGTGGATTCTTTATGGAGCATGTGAATCTGCATAAATTTGGAAGCTATGCTCGGTGGCTATGATTTGTTGCAGGGCTGTCAGGCATTTAGGGGTGAGATTATTGCCTATAAAATTTGCTAGGCTGAAGGATTTTGAAGATGAACAGGGAAGCTTCAGTGAAAGACTGGAGGACTTTGGGGAGTACCTGCTGCCCTGCACTGGTGCTTTCTCTTGTTTAGGGCTGCTAAAAACTGGGCCGGTGCTGATTCCTTTGCCTTTAATAGCCACTATGATTTCCCCTTTCTTTGATCAACTCTGTGTGCACAGAGCAATTAAAAGGAAGCAGAAGCAACCTCTGCAAGCCAGGAAGAAAAGCTACAGGCCTACATCATGCAGTCTAACCTAGACATATGGTCCAGGGAATGGATATTGCCAGATGAATGAATGCCATGTGAGATGAATGATAATTGGCATCTCTGTGTTTTGTTGAACCACTGGACAAGTGGGCAGGCAAGCCAATATAAACCACAGAATATGAATAAAATGTTGAAAAGAAATGACATAAATGTTGTGGTTGTTCTCCCCCACCCCTGAAAACCAGGTTAATTAATTCTGATGCAGAATTTTAGGCAAAAAATATATATATACAGTTTTGGAAAACCATAAGTGTGGTGAAACTGGTTTTAAGACTTTATAGGTAATAATGTACACAAGTTAGAGCGTGTCACTCAAATGATATAAGCAGGTCTGCTTTTACTTACAGTTTGGTGTAGATATCATAGTAAGCAAGTTATGAACAGTCTCCATCAGATCATGTTGCTGCTTCTGCAGAACTGAGTTGTTTACTGTAGCTGTAACTAACTGTTTTTCTAGTTCTTCTATTATAGAATTCTGTCTGGCTACCAGGACTTGAAGCTGATCTTTTTCATCTTTTATTGACTTCAGCTGAAGTGTGTGCTTGTCTTCCATCTCAAGAACTCTTTTCTCTAGAAAGCTAAATAAAAGATTACAATTAGGCTCCCCATAAACAATTTTGAGCTGATGTAAAGACAGTCATGACTGCTACAGAAGTTTCTTTCTTCGCAAGTACTCAACTTAATTCTCTGATGCCATGCATGCAGGAGAAAGCTAAGCAGAAGATGAGTTTAGTTTGATACATATGCTTTAATTTATTTTATGAATCATTAATAAACATTATCTACTATAGTCTGTATCGCAGGCTTTTAAAGCATAACAGTTGGGTGTTTGAAAATTCAGCGTTATGAAAGGAAACATATAGTGGAAGATTTTATAGTTTTATTCTATTAAACAATGAAACATCTAAAGATGAGCCTATGAACTTTTCAAATGTGCTGTAATTATAGTAAAATATATACTTAACATAAATAAATGTTATGGCCGTAAGACAGGGAAACATGCAAATAGTTCCTTGAAGATGTGTTACCCACATCTCCAGTTCTGGAGCTGGAGCAAGTAGGTGGCTGCCTGGAACACTGTTTCATTGGTAATTATTCTAATGCAGACTCTGAGAAAGCTGATGTTAAAAGATGCATGGCCAGAGAGGAGAAGTTCACCTCAAATCCACTGCTGTTACTGAAAAAAAATCTTATAATTTATAATTTTCAAGCGGATTAGCTCGATTTCAGATTATCTTTTGTTAGGTGAAGAAACAACGCTTTGTATTTATGTTGGTTTTACAAGGGTAGCCTAATGTTTGCTGAGTTCAACACAAAAAACAGTGGTATTTTAAAATTCAGTATTTGCTTTTTGATAAGGACGCTTGTTCTTATTAAGCTGGCAGATAAAACCTTTAGGGAGCATGTATAAATGTAGTAGAGTAGTGAACAAAAATGTCAAAACATGTCTCCTGGGTTTAAAATAATTCTTTCAAAATAAAAAGCACTTTGCACATATGGTTCTCATTGAAAAACATGGCTTTGAAGGAGAAATCTTACTGTTATTGTTGCTTTTAGATTTCTCTGTAAATTATTTATTGCCAGAAGTAAAATAAGACCCTTGTGATGCAAAAATGAAACTAGCAGAAAAAAAGGTATGAGCCTTTGGACAACAGCTGAGTACAGAAACGGACAGGAGTAATAGCTGAATATTGGTCTGAATTTCAAAAGATTGACTAGAAAGGAACATTGAGTATGACTAGATCTGACTTTTCTCACCAGGTTAGAAAAAAATTGTGGCAATGACCTGATCATGTATTAGGATAGCTACGTGCTACATGGAAATAAAGTTTTACAGATGTGGTCGCACTGGATTAGTTTGAGTCAGATTACATAATCCTTAGCTTCATCTGGATAAACCTGAAGAAGAATATAAATTGGCTACAATTGAAGTATTCCAGGTTGAAGCTGAAGTTCATCATATAAAGGAGAACTTTCAGTACTGAAGAATGCTATATGAACAGAGCACAAGAAGAATAAGCCTGCATGATTCTCTAGGCCTTAAATAATATATGACCTTCACAATGAGCACAGGTGGGCGTGCGGAGCTTCTGTACAAGGCCTTTTTTTCCTACTTGAGTACATTTGTTTCTAAAACCCTTAGAAGACTCCTTCAGGGAATAGCATTTTATTGGGTTGATTGGAAAACTTACCTGTTTTTTTCTTGTAATTTAGTTATCTCATTGGTCTGATCTGAAATTTGTCTTTCTAGTTTGTTTGTTGAAAGAGAGTGTTCCAAAAGCTGAAGTTCAAGTCTGGTTGTCTGGTTTAATACCTAAATAAAATTGATAAAAATATTTTAAAATTGTGATACTTCTTTTAAATAGATTGTAATTTATGATATGTCATCATGCAAATCTCAAGCCTATAATGAAGAAAATATCTTTGAATGCTTAATTTGGGCACAAATGCTCATAGAGTTAGAATGAAGAAGAATACACAGAGCTGTAATGATTGTTGTTACACCACCATGTATCACTGGGAAAACTTCAGCAGTATGATGTGTTTCTGATCAGTGTCTGAGAGTTGCTGTGTAGTTTAGTTTTTCTGTCATACCTTCCCCTCTGTTACGACATTCTGATTTCATTACTGGAAATCTTATGGTGGTCATTCAAAGAATAATTGGAGTTGTTTTCTCAGTCTGGTGTAGAAACAAAGTACTTTGCATATCTCTAAGTGGTTGAAATCTTGGCCCAGTCCTGAAATGATTAGATGGTTCTGTCTTAGCTATTTTCCTTAATCCCAAATTGTACTTTAAAGTGTTTATCATGTGAACCACACTTTTATTGATTGATTCCTTATGTTTTAATGTTACCTCTTCATTATGTACTATTTACAGCCTAAATTTATTTGTATCTTTAAATGAAGAAATGCAGATATTAGGAAGCATGAAAGATACTTTTTTGTTTGTATCCGATTACATTACTTTGAGGCATGTTTTCTAGAAATATTTTCTCATTGTTTTAGAACAGGTTTTTTTAATTCAGCAGAATTTGGCTTTTCTTGGCAGGAAGAATTGATTACTCATGTCCTTCACGTTAAACAGTCATTCAGGACATGATTTCACACTTAAGTGTAATTGAAAACTATTGCCAAAAGTAAGTGTCCTTGAGAGAGCAATTGTTTGGTTAATTTCCTTATGTTGTTAATTAAGCCCTTAACCCAGTCACCAGTAATTTCAAGCAGAGAAAGAAAGTTACAGTGATGATTTTCCTTTAAGCGGAAAATAATTGAATAATGTCCATAAAGACATTGCTGTGAATGAATAAATACATTCTCTCAGCATGTGCAAAACACTGGGCTCCTGAATAATGCAGTCAGAGAGCTGAATTCAGTACATCTGTGAGCTATGAACTATCACTTTATCAAAGAGTTCACAAAGGCTTGGTTTAGATTAAAAAAATGTAATTTAATTCGTTGGATGAATTCTACAGCTAGTAAAATGTTTAACACAGATTTTAGGGTTTGCATGCTGTTTACATTATATAAAATGTTATGTGCTCCATGCTAAGTTCATTATTTGTTTTGGCAATTATATATCTGAATTTTCCTACCAAGTCAGCAAAACTACAAATACATACCATTCTACATCGATTGGGCTTGCCCTTATAACATACTAAAATCTGCATTCTGTTTTCACAGGATGTCCTGTTGTAGTTAACACTTTTTAATTCCAGCAGTAATTAAAGGTAAACACATTCACTTTTTTGTTGGAAATAATATAGACAATAATATATATGGTAGACAAGTTTACATCTGTGTGATATACTTTTCTAGCCTCCTCCTAATTCCTTTTTTCTTGATTCACCTCTGATGCGTTTACTTATACCTCTGTTAAATAGCAGTAATACAGTGCATTGCACTGGAAATTAATTGTTATCCCACTTAGAGTATCTGTGAAAACATTCATTAAAAAGACAAATTTTTCTTGATAAGTTTTAAAAAATACAAAAGAAAATTTAAATGTACAAAAGCAATTAGACTGGTAAATGGAACAAAGGTAGTTTGAAGGAACTCTCTTTTAGCTAAGATCTGGTGGTGACATGTGAATAATCAACAGAGATATACAACCAGGGTTATATAAAAGCACACTAGTACCCAACTGATGCTTGGATATAGTATAGCAGTTTTAAGTACATTATCTTTAAAGATTAATGTAATAATTGCCCTGCTAGCCATACTTCAAATCCTGCTGTAATGGAAATCTTTCAAGTGACAACAGCAGGCTTGACACGGAACTATGTATTACCAAATAGTAGTGTTTCCTTAAGCTGGGTAGAGCCGTTGATTGTAATGATTGATTTCCAATTGTTGAACTGAATAATGTAACACTAAACTGTGTTAAACGTATAGTCACAAATGTTTAGGAAGCAGAAGCATTTTTAGGTTGAAATTCATTACTTACTTGTGCTTCAACATCTGTTAATTTGCGGGTCTGTTCAGCTGTTTGATTTAGTAAGTTTGTGCCTATTTCAATCATTACTGCAGTCTGGTTCTGCACTGCAGTTTGCTGGATCTCTACCATTTCTTTCTTCATACTGTCTTGGATGTAATTCTCAAGCTACATGGGAAAGGAAAGAGAAGATAGTTGCATTCTTTATATGGGGGGTGGGGGGGTGGTAGTACAGCAAGCCTGCTGGCTGCCTTGCTAAACAAATTTGTTCCTTGTCTGTTACGCATTTAAGTGAGGTTTCCCAATGTTCAGCAGCTCTGTGAGAGGCAGGACAAATACGATAAGGAATGTGTGGCCATGCATTTTCTGAGGCACAAACATAGATTTGCAGGAGGTAGGTAGAAGGCACGGTGGCAAGAACGCTTGCAAGCACTTGGAAGCTTTCCTGCCTTAGTGCTCTCACTACTGTAACCATCAGAGGAGCTTCACCAGCTTTGGCAGTGATGAGAATTTTTTAGAAGACAAAACTTTAGGATTTTAGTCATCTAGAAGTCAGTGATGAGGTCAGATGCCATTTAACACTGTCATATGCACGTTTTTATCAGAGAGAATTTCAAATGAAGACATGAAACAGTAAGAAAACCTATAAATACTTCAAATGCTTAATATTTAGGAATGCAAAAACTTTTAAATACTTGATTCTGAAGTAATTCTGTGTTTAATAAGGCTTTTTTGGTAGTCATTTTATGAGTACACTGCTTTCAAGGAAAGCAAGGGGAAGATAAGTAGATGGAGGAAATCCAAGTAACCTTCCATGAAGTCTGTCTTTCCGTGTGTCTGGGTTATCCAAAAGTAGTCTGACTCTTCTCCATGCTCCTTTAATATCATTTTCTCAATAACTCTGCAAATATTTCATATTTCTTTCATGAGTCACTGCTCATGTTTGAACTGTTAAAAATCCAAGCCACTTGGATTTTTTTTTTCTTCATTGACTGGAGAAATTTCTAGAATCAAACTTGCTACATTGTTGTAGCAAAAGAATCATAATCATTTCTGATCTTCATGCTGTACCTACAAAAAGGATACTAGCTAGTAACAAATAGCTAGTGTCATTGGGCACAAATTATAAAACGTCACCAATTCCTAATCTATGGAAAATGGTCAAACAGGTTGCTATCTTTTTTCTTTTTTTTTCTTAAGTATTATTTTGCTAATGCTATCTTGATATGAATAATGGCTTGGAGTGAGGAGGAGCTTTGAACATTATTGTATGGCTACTTTCTTTATCAGTGAGGAAAAAACAGCTTATTATTTAATACTCTTATTAAACCACTGTTCAGATAGAGCCATTCCACTTCTGACCAGCTAAAGATCAAGCAACAGATCTACCAGCTTGGAATGTCTCCCCCTTAAATATTACTTGAGCAAGGACTGGATTTTTTTTTCTTTCTGATTTCACAGTTGTTTTTTTTTAAAGTGCCAAGTGAAGAAAACCGGATGTATTAGGAAGCTAGAACCTTTAAAACTGGAAGTATGTCCTTAGTTTGAGGCAAGCATCACTTGTTTTTGTCCAACGTGACCAAACTTTCGTTTGTTCTTTCCATTCTCCCCATGCAGCTGGTGAACTGCAATGCACAACAGAGATCGCAGATCTGGCACAAGCTTTGACCCACATATACTATACCGCTGCATTAGTGTACTTATTTCTCAGATGTACCACAAGGATTTAACAGTAGCCTTTAGACAGCCTTGCCATGCTCTTTGCCTTATAACCTTTTTGAATACTAAAAGTAAACACAATCAGCTGGGTTTTGGCATGATAGTTTAACATGGGTATCTTTGATCGCCATCACAGTGTGGCAGATCTGTTCCCTATTCACAGGATCAGTTCTCAAGTGGTACCTTTTGCTCCTGGATTTTTCTCATTTTCAAAAGCTTCCCCACACAGAGATAAATCTGCTTTGACCAAACATGTTGGAATTTTTTTAAAACTTTGGTGACATCTTTTAGGTCAGCTTCTTCTTTTCCGCTGACCTAAGATCAGTGACTTTTAATTGTGTCCTTGATGATTAGGATATGAGATGTTGGAGTATAGTGATAATCTAATTTAAAAAGCAGTGCAAGATGGTATTTAGTACATCATGGTCCAAGGAGATGTGCAAAATTCTGAAGGCTTGTATATAGATAAAAATAAGTAATTTTTCACTAAAGTTAGATGCTGCTCCATTAAGGCTGAGAACAGCAATTAAAATGTGTCCCTCTGAAAACACCTGCATCTGGGCATTAAGCAATTTGAGTCCAAATGAACTTTAGCTACTGAAACTGGAGAACTGAACATCATTATAGACAACTTAGAAAAGACCTTTGCTGAAATGCACCTCTGTTAAAAGAAAATGGAGATCTTCAGAATGCATTTTATTTGCCTCAGTATCACAGTCAAGTATTGTAATACCTTTATAAAGATCAAGGATATGGCCTCGCCTGGTGGACTCAATGTGTGTCTGCAGTTAGAAGGGACATTGCGAGGGGTGGGGGAAGGACATATGCAGAAAGAAAAATAAGTGTGACATGTCAGGTATCAGAGAGGTACCATGTAAGAAAGCATGGAAAATATTGCGTCTTCCTGAATTCAGAAAAAAGGCCCATGAATGAAAGAAAGAAGGCAATAAATAGATGAACAAAGAAAGATTCGTCAAGAGCTTTGATCTTTCATAAAATAATTGTGGATATAAAACCCTCATTCTTCAAGGGTGGTTCCTTGTTCACTAGAGAGAGATCAGACTGAGAATCTCAGCAAGGTCATCTCTGCAAATAAGATCAAAGAACTGCATGATTTCTTTGAGAATGTTATCACTGGGTTATTCCAAAACACACTACTAGAAAATGAGTTAATTCTGGGCTTAAAGGTAAGGTAAACATTTTACAGTAGGCTTAGGCAATTGCCCAGTTAAAACACAGAGCTGTTAAGGTTGCTCTGAAGTACGCAAAACCTGTGATTACAGCTTAAGGCATCTGGTGGTTCTGGTTGCCAGATTTTTACACCCCTTGTCACTGTACTTGCAACCTTAGAAAGCAGTTTTGTTTGGACACACAGACCTGCGTTTTCGTAATTTTTCTCATTTGAATAGCTGTAAATATAAGCCTATCTCCAAGTGTCTAACCTCTTTCCAATAACTCATTCATGTGACGTATTCTAAATTACTGAAATATTCTCTTGACTCTAGTTTAACAGTTTGTCTTCACATCTGTTTTTCAACTTAAAAATATTAAATAAGTAACTTAGGGAATATAGTATTTGTTCTTCCTTGAAAGCATTATATGAACATGAAAAGGGATTTATTTTAAGATCAAAAGCCAGTTTCATAATCTGGCTCATTTTTTCTAATTTAGAGCAACAGGAAGCATCAAAATGATACTGACGTATTAAGTGGCTTTGGAGCTTCTTGTAGGGTTTTTTGTTTCCTAAAACTCCTACAGAGCATGATTACATAAACCCCTTCTCTTCCTTCCTTAGTATTCACTAATCCTCTCCCACTTCTGTGCATCATTCTCTGCATGTATACATCATGAAATCCTTTTTCCTGACCTGAACCAAGATACACAGTTATCCCGCTTTGCTTATACATCATACAATGCAAAACCATAGCAAGTAAGCCCTTTTACAACTATATTTTTTTTTGTTCCCCTAGTGACAGGTGCTTACTTTCTTAAAAAAAAAAAAAAAAAAAAAAAGAGAATAATTACTTTCATCCAAAACACCTATCATCTCCTACTAACCTTAGCAAGAGCAGAACGCGTTCCCATTACACACTGTCAGAAAGCAAGGCCCTTGGGTCTCCCTGCGAGGGAGGTGGAAGAACTTGATTTCAATACAGGCTCCAGTTAAGGCAGCCAAGGCTGAGCTTCATGGACAGCACTGAGGAAGGATTAGCAGCCAT
>JAVJGJ010000059.1:19438255-19449663 GCA_035590215.1 Microhierax caerulescens | reverse complement strand
GGCGGGGCGGCGGGGAGGTCCCCGCTGAAGTGCTGTAGCTCTTTTTTTTAAGGCACGCTGCATCTTTCTGTCCTCTGTTTCCATTGCTAATAGGCTAGATGGACAGTGGAGGTGGTGTGTCTCAAGAGCTGCTACATCTTCACTGGACTGAAAATTCCTCACTTGCCAGACCAGACCTGTCAGAGAGCTTCCCTGAGGTTTCCAAAACACTGGGCTGGGGAAGCAGGACCCCAACGCCAAAATGGACTTGATTCATTACAGAAACCACAAAGGGCTACCCTGAGTAAGGGAAGCCCAGGTGGTCACCTCTGCTTAGTTTAAAAACTTGAGCATCTTTATATGTTCTTGTCAAATGACATTTATTTATTTCCTTTCGCTGTTCCATTAGCACAGTGAAGAGTGTTTAAAGCAAAAGCTTCTGAGGAATTCCATGCTTGAAAGATAACAGGAAGCCACTGTGTTAAGAGTGGACAAACACAAATATTTGGAAATAAGATCAGCACGTATAGACAGCATACTGCAGAAACAACATGTAGCATGTGATGCACACAAAAAAAGTATTTTAAATCAGGTAATCCTGATTAAAGAAAAAATACATGTTTTTCCTCAATAGCCAGGATTATCCATTCAAAAGCAGGCAGTTTAGTTTGCTGGTACAGAATGAAGAAGAAAAGTCTGTCTATCCATTGCTTCCAAAAGTTCCTCTTCGTCTCTGGTGCCCCACTGAGCACTCCGGCAGTGATGGAAAGTCACCTCTTGAGCTGAGCTCATCAGTGCTCCTGGAAGCCTCTGAAGCCTTGCAGCTGCCAGTTGGTGCCCTTCTATGAAGACCAGAAACTGGAGCCAGATCCTCTGGAAACAAATGAGCTGTTGGCATTGATTGTAATAGAAGAGGAGGAACTCTCAGCAAAAATGGCTGAGAACCAAAGCTATGCGCTACAGGATAGACATTTTACGAGGAAACTGTCCCTGTCTGTCAGGATCTGATGGGATGGGCCACTGAAGAGGGAGACTTTTAAATGCACTTTCCAGAGACTCCCTTGGATTCAGGACTCTGCTCTGAAGATGACTAACCACATCTAGCAACAGAGAAAGTACCATGACATTGATACTGCATGCAGCTAGCCAGAAAAGAAGCTATCTGTCTTAATACCCAGGAGAGTATGCATGCAGGTGAGGGTTAAGAAATTTAACATCAAGGACTGAGCTGAGAATCCAGAGCTGAGAATCCTGAATGACAAGGGACACACAGAAAAGGGATTTCAGACTGGACAGCTGGGAAGCTGAATGGTCTTAGCAAAGGGAAAGAAGGAGAAAAAAAGAAAAAAAGGAACTGAATCTGTGTGAGCAGAATTGTAAAAATCGATATGGCAGGGATATGAATTCATAAAGGTAATGGAAAAAAAGGGGCTGGAAATATGATCTTAAAGGCAGCTGAGGGAAGGAATTGACTAGTTGGCTTGAAGGTTAAAAAAGATTGTGAAATTGGAAGGAAACTTCACTGAGGAAAATGGTGAGTGTGAAGGACTTGACTGGATGAGACTCTTGGGAAATGTTACTCCCACATGAACTTGAGAGGGACAAGCAAAGGAAAATGTGTATTTCCATGTCACTAAAATTATCACTCTCTTTTTCTAGTCCAGTAACATCCCAACTGGTCAGAGGTGGTCCACAGGAAGTAAGCCTTAAAGCGCATGTATGATTTACTGGTTTACACCATTATCAACTTCAAATAACGGGAAAAAAAAAAAAAAAGTTTCACCTTTTGAGTCAAATGAGTTTTAAGATAAATCAGATGAAATCTCAGTTTCACTAAGAAGTCAGTAGGAATTTTTCTACTAGCTTAGAGCAGAGCTAGGTTTTTGTATGCTGTCCTCTGAGCCTTTTTAAACTAACAAAGTTTACCATAACAAAGAAGCTGAACTCAAGACATGGATAAGTTTTCTCTAGATGCAAGTCAAATAAACTTATGTGTCAGAGGAAAAATCAGGCTATTATTAACTATATTTAAACTTTCTTCCATAGCTGGTAAACTGTAGTTGTCAGAGTCCTTGCTTGCATGTGGTAAGATTTCAGCAGATTATTTATATTTGTTGCAGTTTATATTCTTTCTAAGGGTTAGGTTAATAGTCTTGGGGTTTACCTTCTAGTTATTTGAACTTTCATCATGTCAAAGTAGTTTTCAGAAAACATCCCCAGTAAGGCTCCAGTAGCGGTTACGACAGGATTTTTTGATTTACTATTACTTTATAGGCAATCATTGTATCTGACAGAAAGCCTCGCATGAGGATGAAAGTTTAACGTAAGTGAAAACACAGGGATAGTTAATATAGTCAAAGTTCAGACCTCATGCAAGGAAGCTTAGTTTTATTTAAGTTGATTCCTTAGAAGCAGAAAAATTCACAAGATTTTGTCTGGGTTTACTCATTCACTTAAGCTGTCTTTTGCCTATGTTATCCATCTTTTTAAAGTTGCATTAAGCAACTGGAAGCTGGTGTTCCCTTTGAATAGCTGAATTACCCTGTTTATAGAAAAGCCTTCTGGAAAGAAAAGCAAAAACATGGAAATCGTTTCATTAAGTCTTCACTAGGGAATTTTCTTGAGTATTGAACTGTCTGGATGGACAGGATATTTGTTAATGCAATAGGAAAGTATGGCAAGTGTGTTTTCCATTCTACATATATTCAGTCCTGATCTGCAGCTTTTTTGATGTTTGGATGTTGACTTTTTGCACATCTGAGATTGTCAGCTGACAGATGATACTCTGGAAAACTGAGGCGACTGCTTCTTGACTGATTGGCATCTTCTCCTTAAGGGGCTGGTTTATATTTTCACTTTGAAACTGGGGGTTTGAACTGGTATCTCACAGTTGCTTACATTTAGCAAATGGAAAACGGAGAAGAAAATTGTTGCACAGAACATAACGCTGTAGTCCAAAGGAAGGGACCTAAAGGAAGTATATGAAGCAACGTAGTACGATGTCTACAAGTTCTGTGGAGGAAGACAAAACTAACATGATTTGTAGGTACCAGCTATCAAAATTAGACCTCTCGGCTTACTCAGATACCTCAGTGTAAGACTATATATCAGGTCATATGATGAACAGCATGCCTCCAGCACGCTGACGTCGCATCACATGCAGGGGAGCTGCTGGTGGGGCAGGGGCTATAGCTACTGCCCAGGAAATGTCCTTTCCACTGAGCTGGGTGTCTCCTCATTCCCACACCCTGACAGAATGGAACAAAAAAGGCTTTTTCCTTCCAGGATCACACACGTCAGGTGCAGGCCCAAGCTAAAAAGCAAGCAGAGTGATGAAGCTGATACCGTGGGTGCATGAGGTGAATGACTCTTAATGCTCGCGGCGTCAGAACGTACAGGTCTGCAGGGCTGTTGTTTGGACGGGGCCTAATACACTGCTCAGTCATTTTTATACTAGAGATCTGAAGAAGATCCTACCATTTTTAAACTGATACCATTCTGCTTTCTCCAAAGATGAGAAGTTTTAGATTTTCTCCCTATCAGAAAGTTCTGTTACGCAGAGCAATAACTAAAGATCAAACATTTGCCTACTGTGTTTTCATGTGCTTTTGACAAACACTTTATTCAAAAGGCATACTAAAGCATTGCTTCTGAAGCATCTCAAATGATGACAGTTGTGCGACTGATTATGCTACACCACACCAGAATGCTCTAATTATGCTAGTTTTGACTTTAGACTGAGTTACTCTGGTCCTCATGTACGCTTTAGCACGGCTTTTGCAATACACGTAGCTATTTTCAACTTCTTAGTAATTACATTATTAAAAGGTACTACAGAGTCTAAAAACTGAATGCCTTTTAAAGAATTTCAGTTCCTAACATTGAGAAACATGATGTCATGTATCAAGGAAGGTTGGGTTTTTTTTTTTCCCCAGAAACTTAAATGATAAGATATCATAACCAGCTATTCAATAAAATAGACTGTTAAAACAATCAGCTTACCACAACATGATTTTAATCCCTGACCAAAATCAGTGACAGAGAGTTGGTATGTTGCTCCTCACAGGGTAATGGAATCCTATACAGTTTCCTTTTTTCTTAAGCTCTATCATGATGCATGAGACCTGAATACAAATACAAAACTGAAAAGATGTTTTTTTTTTTTTCCCTACAGCATTAAAGGGAGTTTGAGCAAAGTTAGGTCACTATATGCCACTTGGGTTTAACAGGAATCTCCAGAGACAGCTGAATTGGAAAGAAAGTTACTGTCATCTACGAATTCTGAAGTACTTGCTCATCTAGAGACAGAATGTTTCACTCCTTACAGCTCCTGTGAAGAATACCAGATTTCCATCCGTACTTTTAGTAAGAGAAAAAGGTTAACAGAGACAAGGTTGCATACTCTAGCAGCCTTCTCTTTTTAGCAGTAAAATCTTGTTACAACCTTAGTAAGCTCCTGGAAGATTATTAAATAAACTGATAAAGCTTTATATGGGCAGTATAAAGACAGCAGAAAAGTTCCTGCAGCTTCCCTCTTTCTGTCCAGGCTAAGACATACTGTGCTGCAAGCTGGAATGAGAACAGATATCTCCTAATCATACAAATTGCAGGATACATTTGCTGAGCTTTGTAAACAACATCTTAATTTTAGGGTTAACCTGTTCCACAAACAGATAAAAATGAAAAGGATTTTCAGTACTTACTTGGAACATAATTTTTTTTATTTTTTTTTTTTTTTAAGGAATTTAAGGAGTAGTAATGTATTTTTCTAGGCAGCTTGAAAACTGACACAGTGAGTGTTTGCAGAACTATTTAGGTGTGGGATTTTTTTTTTTTTTTATACAAAACATGGATCTGGCTTTTGTAACCTAAAGAATTCTTTAACATTTCCTCTGAGCTTGGTTTACTTGGAATACGCGTTAGGTTCACCAAACAGTATTTCACTTATTCTCAGTAAAGAATAACTACAATTCTTTTTCCTCTGTCCCATTTGCTAGATATATGTCTGTTAAAGGAAATTAAATTATCACAGTATTTCCAGTTGTAAAGCACTTTTTAACTTTTTGTTTGTGTGTGAGGTTATTTGGCTTAACACTGTGGAATGTGCCATATCTCTAAGGCATTTCTAAGTATTAAATTCCTGTGCCATCCCTTCCCCCCCCCCAGATGCTTTGTCCTATGAAATTATCTGATGCTCCTATTATTTTTTTCACCTATAATTTGTATGTGGCTAGTCTGAGAAATTCAAAAAATAAACCAGAAAATAGAATTGTGTGTGCTTCTTTCTGAAACTTCTTATTCAGTGCCATAGAAACTCTCCTTTTCTTGAAGGTTATATTGGTCTTATGGACTTATGTCAGCAGATTTATGGTCCACTGACAAATTGTTTTCTCAGTGGTTTAGCTGTTACTACCAGTAAGAGATTTCCTAGGATGCATTTGGACCACCAAAATGTTTTCTCTGTGTGACATCCTTGTTTCATATACCAGTAAATACATGAAATATTATTTTATTCATCCCATCTTGCTTTCTGTGGTCTGTATGGGCATCCTTAAGGCTCCCATCAGTATTTTATTGCTAACTAGATGCCAGAACCTTTTTTTCTCTGAAGTAAAACTTGCCTCTTCTGTTCCAGGAGTATTTTTTTTTTATGGTAAGAGTGAGAGACTGGAAGAGGCTGCCCAGAGAAGCTGTGGATGTCCCGTTACTGGAAGTGTTCAAGGCCAGGTTGGATGGGGCTTTGAGCAACCTGGTCTAGTGGATCCCAGTGGCAGGGGGGTTGGACCTGATGATCTTTGAAGGTCCCTTCCAACCCAAACCATTCTGTATTTCAGTGATTCTGTTGGAATATGGGAATGGGGACACAACAAACTCCATGGAAAGGCCATCAGTCCTCATTTGACTCTTGTACCTAAGATGTTTTAACAAGTGGGAAATAGGTTTATCTATATATATTTGTATCTTATTTGCAGCCTAGTCCACATTTCTACTTTCTACCTATTGTCTCTTAATTCTGAGGCTTACAAACTTCAGTGCCAAAGTAGCATGCCAGGATGAGGACCGTGCAGCATGCTAGCTTCTGCACCTTCTTCAGCATTGCTGACACATCTGCCTCTTCAAGGAGGATTTCTTCCAAGCTTTCCATTCCTCTATTTCTCTCTTCCAGGCTGAAGAGACAGACTGAACTTAATCTAGGGAGATAATTAGGATAGACAGAGTCATCTGATGAAACTCTGGGTTTGCTAAGCTCCAGAGAAGGATCCAAGAGTGGCATCTCTCTTCTGTAGACCCTAATCCAAGATATCACGCTCTTTTCTTACTCAGTCGGCATCACTTTGCTTGCCTAGCCCTATAATACTGGTAATGGTGGGCTGCCCTCTATAGTAATGGCAATAGTGGAGGAAGACAGTCTTACTTTGCCCACATCCTGGCTTTCAGCCGAAGCTATGCAAAATCCCATGAAGCAACACATGCAACAGCAGGTTCTTGAATTAAGTATGTAAAAGGCTGTTAAATAAATAGCGGTTTACTAAGCTGCCTTAGTTTACTGTAAGAAGTATTATGAATCAATATATAATGTGGTACATTTTTAGAAACACAAATACTGCAGTAAAAAAAGGACAGTATAACAGAGTCACTGAAGATACTAGATGTCGTATCTTGAAGATTAGAAATGGGTATCTTTGCCTTCTAGCCAAAATTCTGTCCAGGCAAAACATACATGATCGCTTGGTTCCCAATCACAAGAAACAAGCTAATTGTGTCAGCCGTTCCCTTGGTAAATTATGGGGAGATGCTCGTTATTGAATTTATTCATAATTAAAACCAGAAAAGGAGCAGTAACAAGATAATTGTCTGTAGAAGAAAGACCACTCTGAACCTCAGTCCCTCTGTAAAAGTTTCAAAGAAATTCTGAAGGTTATGCTGTTAAGTGGGTATGTAAAACAAAAAAAGGACTGGCAACTGTCAATTCAGGCAAGAAAGAGAAAAAAAAAGAAAAATAATGCACTTGATGGTAATAATTAGTGGAGTAAGTCTCCCAATTTGCTGTTTGGACCAGTCAAAGATGATAAGTTTATGATCATACTAATAACAAACAAAGCACATGAAAATATATCTTGAATGCTAGCAAGAGACTGGTTCAGTAAAACAAGCCTCTGTTTATCACAGTTTTTACTGATAACATCTTGGACATGGTGAGCCCTCAACTTTTTCTTGTAGTTCTGTACAAGAAAATCTCTAGTTGTCTTTGTTGACTTGGTACAATTTCATACCTGTATCACCAATTTGGTATTTGTGGGATGATGCAGAAAATAGTCTTTATAACATAGTTTTTAAACACATGCAAAAATGTAATTTCAAATCCTTTCACAGAAATTTACCTACAGGAGATACAACAATAAATAGCATAGTCATATCATTAAAGTAGCACGGAAACTTTATCTGGTGACACATACTAATCTGAAAGTTTAGAAAGTTTTTTCTTCTGGGTCCTGCCACTGCTTTTTTGCTTAGCAAATACATAGTTGATAGACAGAAACAAGCACTTTCCACAATAAGTAAAAACAGATGCATTACTTAAGAAAGGAATGTAGCTCTTGATTCAGAGTTAGAATCATCACTTGCATACTTCAAAATCTAACACTACACAATATATTTGTCCTTGTCCATTGTGTGCAGATGTTTTTGGATGATGGCATGTCAGAATATCTTTTCATATTTGAGACAGGAAGTTCAGTATAACAACAATTACAACATTTCGTTGGTAATTACTTATGAAAAGTTACAAGCATTCATCTGATTTTGTGGTGCTTAGGGAAGAAGAAATGACAAAGTTGCAAGTGACAAAGGGTTTTTAACTTCCAGGATACCACGACAAGGAAAAAGAAATCTCAGTTCAGAGTATCCAAAGATACTGCATCTCTGTCAGCAAAGTGTCCCCCTGCTAGTCTGCTGGGTGGTTCAGCATAAATTTCTGGTCTTAAGTTTAAATGTTGATTCCTGCCACAGGTTTCCACAGGTTTTTATTTTCTGCTCTGCCGATACAAATAAATGATCTGTGTTCCATATGCTACAATCAATTTGATCATACGTGGTTTTCAGCTGTTTATAACAGGGAAGACTAAGAAAATATGACCCGTTTCTTTTACGGTATTGCTTTGGACAGAGTCATACCTCCTATGTCATAGGATCTAGTTTATGTACTAAGAAGTAAACTCAAGTCAGCATTCAGTTATTTCAATGTCTTAATACCTGAAAAAATGCCGTTCCATGAGTAGAAGTGCCATGACCCAAACAGTAACATTGCCACTTACTCAGACACAGATTTAATTGGGGGACTTAAGGGAATTGCCTGTCTTCTAAGAATATCTGAAAATGTTACGTTGGTTTTGTATTTTTAAAAACCCAAAGTATAATGGGCAACATGTATGTCTACATTTAACATTTCTAGTCTTGTATCTCAGCTGTATACCAATCTGCTATCCTCGCAAATTAATTGAGGATCTTGTTATTGAGAGGTTTCTCCCTGCAGGCTCTCCCTGCCCACAAACCTATCAGAAAAAATCCTACACTTAAATATATATAAACTGATCCCAAGGCAGGGAAAGTCAAGGAAGAAAGTCCATTTCAGGTATATCGCTGCACAGCTGAACTAGAGTTTTGGCCTTTGCTCTACAGCATTGCTTACCGGTTTACTGCTAAACACTGGATTAGGTGGAATAGCTGTTTGTTCTGCTACATCATATAGACACTTAACCTACTTTTGAAAAGATGTTCTCCAGTTTTATGTATGGTAGGTACAGTGGTGGCATAGGGCATTAATACAGTGCAGACCACAAAAAAATGTGTTTTCATGAAGCACCAATTTGTAGCAATTGTAGGAATAAAGTCTTCTGCTCTCCATGTAGGGGCAGATCAGAGAAGAACATGGACCTACGTAACTCATTTTCTTCCCATTGTGTTTGTCCATTAGCCAGATGAAGCGCGCACTTCCCATGCTGTTCCATTCATACAGCCTCATGTCATTCAGAAACAGAATGTTTCCTTTAGTTGATGGATTAAAGGCAGGAGGGGGGAGGAGTGTAAAGATGTTTTGGGATGTGCAGTACTTCAGGAACAACATTTCACACTAAAAATTTGTGAATTTTTTTTTTTTTCACAACTTCAAAACAAAACAGGTACTGCCTCTAAAATGAGCAAAAATAACTTTTTACAAAAAGCAAGACCTAAAGCAGTTTTTTGTGCAGTTGCTGAGATGTTTATGCCAGGTTATTTTAAAATCAATCTTCTATTACACCTTCAATATGGTATAAAAACTAAGTGAACAAGTTTTTATTTCCCTGCCTTGACTAATCTAGCATTATATTTTGGTAAGTTGAAATATGAACCTAGAAATGGGTATGTGATCTTAAAAAGAAAAAAACAGCAAGTAAACTCTGTAAGCAACTTTACAGGTTATTGTTTGTTTTCATCTCCACTTGCAGACCAGGTGTCTCTAGCAAAGCAAATCTGAGGAAAAGCTAATTTTGTTGGAATCTTTGTGAACACAACAGATGACATAAAGAGCAGGTGTTAAAAAAAGTAAAAAAGACAAACAGCAGTTATTTTACAGGATGTTTAGCTGTGGAACAGCTTGGGGGGGGCAGGAATCAGGCTATTCTAAAGCATCTTATCTGGAAATATTTGCACAAATAAAAAAAACATTTCTGTGTCTTGTAAAACATTATCTGCCTTTTCATCCCCAAAGAATGGCTTAGATATACTATCCTATTCCTCTTGTAACTGATTTCCCAGGGACTGACAGGAAAAAGCACAGTTTTTACTAAATAAGGATGCTGGAATTTGTTTACTGGTTTCTGTTTACCTGATGCCACTTATGATACTGTGTTTGCCTACTTAAGTGGCATTTAGCACTGGAGTCTTGTGTGTGATTTTACTATTTGTGTTAGGAAATTACTTAGCAGCTGGGTAGATTAGACTGGTTTACTTTGTGTGGTTTTCATCCTGCATCGCACATCTGTTCATGTTGGTCTTAACATTACAATAGTGAGCACTGTAAATTACTAAGTAGAAAGGTAAGCATGTAGAGGCAAGTATGTTTGCCTATGAGATTAAAAACCCAAAAGCTACTGAACTGACATTTCTTGGGCATCTAAACTGAGCACCCTAAACACCAGAAAGACAGATTTAGAGGCCCACACTGCACCCTTCAAGTGCACGCATTTTGGATTTAAGCTTCAAGGTCCATTTTCAGGTAGATGAAAACACTGATTTCTGTTAAGTGTGCCTTCTGTTTCTTACACACACAAATCTGCCAGCAGATATCTTTAGGTGTATCATGCTAGTTTTGTAACTTTGTGACTGATGAGAGAAGCAAACCCTAATGCAAAATTACTTTATAGTCACGTAAGAAGCGGCTGTTCATTGTAGCGAGCTGTGAATTTTTTCCACTCGCAGCAAGTCCTTCTTTAAACCCATATGACACCATGGAATACTAACTTGAAGATACTATGTCGACTTCTCAGTTAAGTCCTCAATATACTGCTTAGAAGATAGGCATCTTGGTGTGAAGCATAAACACGCATAAATTTACTATGCAACTATCACACTTTTTCAGGTACCAGTGAAATAAAGGCTTGTTCAAAATCTATTGAACTGTATAGCATTTAGAATCAAATGAGTTTCTATGAAAATGCAGAACAATGATCAGCTTTATTCTCCAGTAAGACTAAGAACGTGCACAGTATGCATTTTTTTCTTGTTTCAGGTATAATTTTACAAATGTTGCCACTTTGGCAATAAACATGTCATTTTCCTTTCATTGCAATGGAGTTGCATTAAAGGAAGCTATGTGGCATCTGCAGCACCTTTTCCAGAATATTTTTCCCTTTGAATATTGTATATTCGAGTGGAAATGTTACAGGTTGCAAAGGACATCCGCTAATGAACTTGCTTGAAATTCTGTCACCTCACCGGGCTAATTTTGCTGCAAGTCAGACCCCAGTCTTTGCTCAGCCTTACAGTTCCTATCAGTGGAGCTTAATATGATAATTTTTGCATGAAACTGTTGAAATCATGTCTCAAATAACATTTTTCAAACATGCCCTGGATAAGGTACATTCTATAGTCTTTAAACAGAGATAAAATAGCCCTTGTCAGTGAATTCTGAATTAGTAGCCGAGTCTTTCACGTCAGAAATGTCAGGCACGCTCGCAGTCTGCCTGCACATGGAATTATTGTTTGTCCAAGCAACTCAGATGTGGTGACAAACTTTAAAGCCCGAGCCCTGCAGGACAGTGCAGCCGTCTGTTCTTTTCTAGTCAGTACAGTTATGGTTCTCAGACTTCAAAACAACTCTGTGATTGAAAAGTAACGCAGAAATTTGGTTCGGCTAATGCATGTTGTGAATTTGGGGGGGGGGGGGGGGG
>JAVJGJ010000059.1:19388657-19437400 GCA_035590215.1 Microhierax caerulescens | reverse complement strand
GGCGAAGGCGAGCAGCGCCCGCAGCATGTGGAGCGGGGCCGGCCCGCCCTCGGGCTGCCTTCCTGAGGGGGGGGGGACGGGGACGGGCCCCAGGGAGGAGCCAGCAGCGGCGGGACCCCCGCGAGGGCTGCGGCACGGTTCTAATTAAGACTTTCCTGGACAGAGCCATCGGTTCCGATGGCCCCCAACTATGCTTGTAAATTACTCGCGGTGGTAGTCAGTTTTACACGCTGCCCAAAAGGAAAGAAAGAAAAAAAAGAAAGTGTGTGTGTGTGTGTGTTTGTTCCTGGGCTTGTTTGTCCTTCTTAAAGGATTTATTTCTTTACAATGTACCGGAGCAAGATGTCATTCCGTCCGCGCCTACCGCACCGCGCAGCCCCAGGGCAGGGCACAGCCGCAGCACACAGCAGCAGCCTTGGGCACGTCCGCGCAGGGAACGGGGGGTGGTAATTCAACGTTTTCACTTGAGCACGGACTTTGTATTTCACTGGATCTCCCAGACAAATACCCATTTTCAGGCGTGTCTCTCAAGCGTTAAGCGTTTTCAAGCTGCTTTTTTTTTTTTTTTTTCTTTCTTTCCTTTCTCCCCAGGCTTTTCTGTCTTTTGAAAGACTTTTGAAAGAGTTGATTCCACTGAAATTCTGAAAAAGTTTACTCTTTTAGAAAATGTCTTCTTGAAACCAGCAGGCTAGGATACTGACTCCTGCAGGCAAAACTGCGTGAGAATTTTGCTAGGTCTGGATCTGGAAGCTATAGATTTTTCTTCATTAAAATAAACAACGGGAATGCCATGCTAGTCAAACTAACATGAGTTAATTACAGATCACAGTTTCTCTTCTACCAGAAAAATCCCGGCGTGCCTCAGGATCTCTTAGGACAGACTTTCTTACACAACTTGCTGTATTTCATGTAGTGTGTTAATGTGGCTTTTACTTTTTAAATCATGGAAGCTGTGTTCAGGGGATGTCAAAAATAGTCGTAGCAGCTGAAATGCATGCCTTACATTGCTGGAGGCTGTTGGGATTTCTTCATAGACTACATAGTTACCTCTGGGAAGGAAAATCTCTAGAATTAAATTCTGGAGACTTCCAGAAAGGTTCAAGTTATACTTGGACTGTGACCTGCAGAACCATTTGTCAGATTTATTTTTTTTTTTCCTGTGGAATATTCATCTGCATTTGCTCATCCTTCCAGTCAGAGGAAATGGAGCAATGAGTTTGGAACTTGGGATACAGTCAAGATTACGTTCAACAAAATTTCTACAAATTTGGGGGGTTTGGCATATAAATTATGCGTTCTCCATCCCTTCAACTTTGTATTGCAACAGCAAGGCAAGTTAATGTGACAGCTACCTGCATTGTTAATGAAGTTTCAAAAAGCTTTTTGTATTCTGAGTTCTACTATTCAATGCATTGAAGTCTTTGAAAGAATGTCTAATTCCATGTGAATGACAATCTTTTGCAATGTAGTTGGGAAGCCTACTGTTATCTAATGAAGACAGCGTGTAGGATTAGATTTATATGCTAGACTGTGTGAAGCGTTTCTAGGTATCGAACCGGATATTCATATTCAGTATTTTCTGTTATTTGAGTTTTTTTTGATTAATTTGCTAAGATAAGTGAGAATTTCCTAGTATGACTTGTACTTGTCCTTAAATTGGTCTGTTCTCTGCTATCTTTTCCTCTCGCAGCTAGCCCAAAGAAAATATAGGGCCCTCAGTAGAGTAGTGCTGACAATAAGATTGCTCCAGCCCTTAAAGTCTCCTAATGAGGAGCAACTAGAGGGTAATGATGAATTTTCTGACTATGTTTTTATGGATTTTTTTATTGCTTTAGTTGGACGTGAAAGGTAAAGATGAGACTGACCAGTGCAGCCTTTTAGAAGTTTTCTTTTTATTAGACCTCTCTCAAGGAACTGTACATACATAAAAGATTTAAGGGATGCTGAGGATTCATTACACAGGATCTCCATGAGAGGCTTGATTAAATCAATAGTTTCTGCGTTGTTATAAAGCCTGCCATCTGTATGCCACACCAGTGAGTCAGATCACCAATGCAGTCTGGCAGCTCAGTTTAGCTGGGTTTTTGAGGAGGGACAGGAGTGTCTCTAAGGGTTTGAACCGGAGTCTGTTTTCCTTTAGGAAAGGCTGATGCATGACCCCAGGAGGCCCTGGAGCCGTGATGGGGCCTGGAACAAAGCTGAACTTGGAGTCTGCCTAGCAAGGCTTGCTGTATCTTGGACCTCCACTAGGGAGAACTGTGGTTGTAGGAATACTGGAGAGAGAAAATGGTTCATCTTTTACCGTTTTTTTGGCTGGGTTTGGTTTTTTGTTTTGTTTTTTGGGTTTAGGGGTTTTTTTTTGAATGAATGAATGAATGGCCAGTTGCTGTGGCAGCTGTCAGCAGTTCAGGGAAAAGGTATGGAAAGTGCAGGTGTTAGTCTGAGAAGCAACGATGACTTACTAATGGCATACCCTTACCAGCACAGCAGGCACCACCAGTTAGCTGCTCCGTTGTGCTTCTCATCTAGCTCTTGGAGCAACAACCTCAGGTTCACCATGGGAATGTTTTCCTCAACGTTTCCTTGATACTTCCAGGCTGTAGGGATGATAACTGTAATACAACCCCAACGCACACACACATTTGAGGGAGGATTTTGCTGTTTCCCCATCTGGGTCCAACGGACTCATACTGCTTTAACGAAGCACTCTTTCCCACTGCCCGGGAAAGTCAGGGAGTGTTCACCTTGCCAACAAAATAAATATACATCCCTTTAACCCATCACTACAGGATAGGGCCGTATTTGGTGCATCTTTTGGAGCATTTGATTGTGATCCTTCACCCTTTCTGTTCCTTTGGGAGCAGCTTTCCCAGCTGTGGAGGAGGAAGTGGTCTTTTCTGCCTCCCCAGGGAGTCAAAGCCAGTCAGAGTTCAGGGGGGAAGAAAGTAGTAATAGCTAAATTTAGACAACTGGTGTGAAAAGTAAAGGCAACTTAAATACCTTTTCATCCTTGAAAACTGAGCAGGAGGAAGGAAGATGCCTGAATACAGCCTTTTTACTGAGCCTCGGAGGCTGCTTGCAGGGCAGGGCTTAGTGCTGAAAAGATGAATGACAGAGATCTATCTCCCATCAGTTATGAGAAGGAACATCTCACTCTCAGACATGTCCGTGTAGGAAGGAATTTAAATAATTTGGCATGGAATCTTATATATGCCAGTATGAAATTGAGTAAAAAGTTGTAATTCAGAGCAGTTGCTTCCTCTGTGGTTTATTTGGTTTTTGGGGTTTTGGTTGGTTTTTTTTTTCAAGTTCAGTATTCTCTTCATCTTTTATTTCTGCTGTCAATATGGAGTGGCATGTTTGCATTCGTAGTACATTTATTCTGCAAACTGAAATATAGCTGCTTAGCCTGTGATTTCCTGCTTGGGTTATAGCTGGAGTGTGCATAGTATTTGACATAAAATAGCAAATAGTGGCTTAGTATATTTAAAGTACAAATTAGATCTTTCCCTTTTTAGAAAGAAGATACCCACTCGACAGAAGTCACCTTATAAGAAGAGCTGAAATGTATATTTTGTCAAAACTAAACATTTAGAACATTTTGCCAGATGTGTTGCAGGCAATTTCCTTTCCTGGGAAACAGTAAATTCCCTTGCTGAGCCAAACCTGGTTTTATTCCATACAGCATATGACTAAGCTGCTTTGAGAAAGATGCCTGAATACAACTAACTTTATCTTTCCAATTATCATTTGACTTACAGCTGCATAGCTTCTGTTTGACAGGCAAATACAGAGATCGTGTGAGATCTGTGATAGAAAAGGAAGCATAAAAGTTTTTGAGGTAATGAAAGAAAATGTTGACTTGGCTTTAGTCTGCTATATGCAGACTTTGCCACCTAAAACTTTCAAGATGTTGATTTAGTAGATAAGCAAGTTCTCATTTCAGCAGTTTTCTTGTTTTAGCAAGGGAAAAATACATAATAAAATATGTGCAAAACAAAGGCAGAACAATGTAAACAAGTAGGGTTTGGTGCTGCATTCTTACAGGGATATTTGATCTACATACATAAATGAAAATGCTGTAGTGTGAGAATATGTAACTTCAAAATCAAATGAGATGAAAAATTATCTGAAACTTGGAATAAATTAATCAAGTATTTTATATATTTCTTGTATTTACATTCCTCACATTTTGACACTCGGCATTAAGTCCCCACCTTTGGTTCCTGGCCCTTTAATATTAGTTTATGGTGGTTCTATTTGCTGGCTTCAAAATATTTTCTTTCACTGGGAGTATTTTAGCATGTTTCTCAGGAACAAATGTGAGCGAGGACAAGACTCGTGAACTTGTAACTTTAAAAACAGGGAACAGGATCTTGGACCTTACTAGATTTTTTAGACTGCTGAAAATCTTATCTGTTTTGAGATCTTACTCTCTTTGAAAGAGAGGAGTGCCAGGTTATTATGTTTTCCGATAAGCCAAAACAAGTTGTTTTCAACAAGACCCATAGTTCAGTTCTTTAGCGCTTCTAAAATTATCTTACCAATAGTTCCTCCTTTCCCTACCATTTGCCTATTATCCTTTTTATTCAATCCGAACTTCTCCACCAGTCTCCCACAACTTCTTTAACAAAATCTCTGGACTGCACTGACTTTCTCAGCTGCTGCTTATTTCTAGTCACTCAGAACATCTGGTGTAACATCTTGTGAATTCCTGGTCATTTTTATGTTCCATCTCTGACATTCCCTGGCGTCTCCTTTGAGTGCTCTTCCTTTCAAGGGAAGGCATTTACCCAGTAATTCTCATATTGTATTTTTGCTGAAGGGACATGAGGTCAATAATCGGATCCCCTGAAAATTTCAGTTACCACTCTGTCTTGGTGACTCAGTCTGTCTGTTCCCATCTTGCCTTGTAGCATCCAATCCATCATTTCAGTACGTGGTATTTTTCCAAGATGTCATGCCATTAGTGGAAGCAAAATGCGGCCAAAACCAGACTTGGTGTCTTCCCTCGGAAATGTGTGCGTGCTAGCACCTTTTTCTCTTTCACAGTTGATACTGCCACCGTCCTTCAATGCATTTGAATCTATAATCTATGAGCTATGTTTATATCCCTTTGTTTCTTTGGTACTTTATTCTCTCCCTTTTTTGATGCTATGCATTCATTAATGTCTCAAATTCCTGTGTTGATCCTCATCAGCAGCACATTGAATTTTGTTTCATATTTTGACTCCTCCATAACATTTGAAATGTGATTCGCTTATGAATCTTATTATGTTAGTTCTGCCTCTCTTAGTAAATTACATTCAACTTTATTTTCATAAGAATTGTTAGACAGCTGTCGGAGCTTTATGCAAGTAGACTATCCACTTCATTCCATCTAATTTGTTTTCATTTTTGGAAGCTCTAAATTCAGCACCTCTCCTACCAAACATGTCAGCTTCATTGCTTACTTTGTAGGCACTGACTGAATTGGCTTTCTTGGACCATCTTGATTAAATTTGGGACTTTTTTCTCAGTTAACATGACCATGTTTTCCACTTCTAGACTCATTTTGATATCCCACTTATGTTATACAACATTTGCTTAGGGCTTTTTTTACTGAGATTATATTAACGTTAAAAAAGTATCTTTATTTATATATATATATATATACATAGTTATGTCTGTATATATGTACATGTTTAGTACAACATCTACAACAGTAGATGCCACTGTACCTAAAATATCATTGGTCATGTTAATCTAGATTGGGACATTATGATAGCCCATCTTGAGCAGTAAAAGTAACATGAATGTTTGTTGAAACTCGTGTCATTACGACTTCCACAATCCAAAACCTTCTTAAATGCAAAATGCTTCTTGGTTTTTACTGTTTCCTTACTCTTGTAGTGAATTCCTTTATCAATCCAAATTTTCAAGGGATATATCAAGTAGAATAGTAGAATACACTAATATCTATAAAACTGTAATCTATACAAATAATGTAGGCGGATATCTAAGAAGATTCTCACGGTGCATTAATGAAGTTCCTATTTGTAGGACAGGTGGTAGTTTCTTTCACTGTGAGCATTTTTTAATAGTGAATGTTATTTTAATCTTTGAAGGATGAGTCATCCACATTCAGAAGTAGGAAGTCCCAGGATTAGGAAGATCACTTGCTGCATGTCCTTCCTCCTTAGCTTTCTTATATTGTTTGGCTATAGGGCCCAAAGGCTGTGCTCATTCTCATCAGTTACGTGATGACAGCAAACTTTAGCTGGTAACAAGTGTAATGGCATCTTAAACTCAAATAGCATGACTTCACAATTAACATGGAAATTACAGCTAATGTTAAGGATCTTACAACTGGACTGCTGAATATCTTCAACAGCATGAAGTGCTGTGCCCCATCTATCTCCTGCACTGGGCAAAACATACTACAGCACTTGTTTAAACAGCTTACCCTTGGTTTGAAACTGAACGAAATAAGTTGTGTGCTAATGCATAGAACTAGCTCTAGTAAGGCCTTTAAAACTTACTTTTAAAAATTGTTTTTGTAGCACATGCATATTTACTCTTCATTATTGAACTACATGTGAAGAAACTAACAGGTATTCTTACTCTATATGCTCATATACTGTTTGTATGCTCTTTGAAAAAATGTCTTTTTAATTACAGTTTCGTGCATTTGGACCATTTAAACCAAAAATCTTTATGTAAGGTTTTTACTTTTATCGTGTTACGTGAATGTCATATTATGTTGATGTGAAAAGGCGGCAGACTGTGAAAGAATCCAGAAGGCTTTTGGAAAATGAGAAACCTGCCTTACTGACATCTTAAAGAAAAATGCGTATGCCGTTTGTTTAAAGGAAAGTATTTTTAAAATGTCTAAGCAGTTGACAGTAATCTAGCCTTACAAATCACCCCACTCCCTTTGATTTAAACCCTTCCTCTTGTAAGCAGTCATTCAGGTTAGCGGAAGGTTCTCTCATCTGGTAACAGGACACTTATTTGATAATAACAGCATGCCACACTTCCGAAGAGCATGTTCAAGTTAAGAATCCTAATTCAAAGATAAACTGATGTCAAAGAGAGAATGAAAAGGAAGTGAGAAACTGTGTAAGAGGAATAAACAACGCTTTCAGAGAGAGAGAGGACATTTATGGCAACAGTAAGGTACCTAGTTCCTGACATCTGTTTCCCTCAAGAAAAAAAAAAATACAGTGCATATGCTAACCTTTTTGTGGAGAGAGCAAGAAAAATATTTGCGGCGTATTTTCATATATTCGTATTTGTTGAACTGTATTATGGATATGTAATTTGAAGAGGACAGAACAACTGCAAACTATATTTGCAATCTGTAAAGATAAATCTTGGGTTTTTTCAGTACTAATAAACATAGTTCAGTAATTGTTCTCAAAAAACAGTGCCCACCCTCTTGCTGGTTCTGCCATAAAAACTGGGCATTCTTTTTATCCTTGGTCTTACTGCTGTATAAGCATAGGAAAGAACTGACACATTTTTTTCCCTGGTTAGTGAGGCATCAGGACTTGTGATGGGACAGGAGAAAGATTACCTGCATACTGATTCTAAGATTAGGGCTCCTTTGAGCTCAGACTCCTTGCCTCCATCCAACCATCTAATGAAACTCCTACTGCTGTGTAAATATTAACATAAGTACCTCATGGTCTGAGTAACAGTCCATCCTTCATCTCTCCAAATAAATCATTTGCTGAGAAGATAATCCTCTATCTCCAGTGGAATGTGTACAGAAGATCAAATCTCTTATGACTATCCCATCATCAAAATGTTGTATTTTCTTCCCAACACAAAACAAATAGAAAGTCCTTTTACCAGCCTCAATTATTACCCGAGTAGCTTCACTACACAGAGAAAAATCAAATCTTTAATTTGTCCCACAAGAAATACATGTACAAGAAATTTGGAGGCTGTCATTGGCGATGTCCGTAGTGTTTGAAAGTAAATCCCCATTCAGGCTAGCCACAGCCAAACTGACTTATATTTACAAACCCCCATCAAATAGTTCCATCTTAGCTTACTATCTTTGGTTTAAACTTGACAATAGAAGGTCTTGCTTGTAGTTGTATGTTCTGACTTGATTTTTAAGTCAATATCTTCAGTCAAATGTGTGATAAAGTTTTATTTTAAATAACTAATAAGGCTTCACCTTTAGTGTTAAATGATATATTATCAGTTGTTACTGCTTCAGCTGTAGCCTGTGGGATGTTACTAACAGCAATGGCCAGTGACTATCACTTTCTTGAACATAAATAACTTTACATTTAATTCATCAAACTAACTATCAGCTGATGGTATTCTGCTAATTTCTGCCTGCCTTTACCTGTTTGTCTGTCTCAGCACTCTCCAAACTATCATGCTGCAACAAGGTCTTTTACCATCACATACCAACATGCTTTTCATGCCAATCCCTCTGCTGCCTTCACCTCATCTCACCTCATCCAGAACACACACACTGTCCCTCCTCTCGCTGCTCCTTCTTCAATGACCCCCAACCCCTTCACAGAACCAGCCACAGCTGCACCTTATCTACACCAGCCAACCCACCGCCCCTGAAGCCAGCCCACAGCTGTACATTATCAATGATAATTAACCCAGCTTCATTCCTCTATATTTGCCCACTCGAGTATCATTTTTAAGAACAAAAATGCATACATTAAGGTTAAAATATTTACTAGATGATGCCATGACAATGAGAAGAATATCTCCTAACTTGGCCAGCTTAGAGTATTTTCCTTTTCTATTAGTGAAGATTGTATCTTTGTGTAGGGTGTGAAGGTGGCTGCCTTTGGTTAAACACAGAGATCAGGTCACCCAAGGCTTCCTTGTAGAGCCAGAGGGATTGCTCTCTGTTGAGCAGAAGGGGACTTTTGAGTAACAGGGTCAGATGGATGTGCTTGAAGTTAGGGAAAATGAAAATCAATGACATTCACTAGACAGTACAAATGCTGGCTTTGTTATTCTTCTAAAAACCTCGTTGCTGTAAACTGCATGGGAAGGCCAGGAGCCTTTTCCTAAACCACTTTTCTGCAGAAGGTGGTGAGAACTGAGGATAAAACCACCTGATTTCTTGTTTTTTGTTGAAAGTTCTCATTTGACTTACTTAAAGTATTGATGGTTATTTCAGATGTGTTCCATTGTCTCAACTTAAAGTGCTGTTGTATTTTTTTCATTTTATTACAATTTTCAGACTATTATATCCAAACCTTATTGTTTCCACTCTCTTCTCTTTTAGTAACACATTTAACTGGACTATGAGTTAATTAAAAAGCAGTCCACGAAGAAATTTGGTCTAAATAGATTATTCACCCTAGAAAGATACTTCTTTTACACTGTAGGTGCGTTTTTCAAGGTTAAGAGCCCTCTACCTTTGGTAAATGTCACCTGAAATGTTTAAGCAGTGCCCACTGCGGCCCATGCAAGGAAGGGCGGGCTAGCAAGGGACTGAGTTTGCAGCCAGCTGTGAAGTGTTCCAGGCAGCGCGACAGTAGGCAGGGAAACTGTTAGGAGTCGTGGCCTAAACTTTGCTTTAATTTCATACCAAGTATAACAAAATATTTTCTGAGGCGAAGATCTATGAGGCTGTAGAAGAGCCTCTCATGAGAAGCGGTGGAATCCCTCTTGCATGAGTAATTTAATATAGATGGGCAAACCACCGAAATATGTAAAGGAAAATCCTGTACTGGCAGCAGTAAGAATTAAGTGACCTAATAAGCTTTTTCATCTTTTAATTTCTCTCATTAAACCTCATCACTTTGCTGAAAGAAAGAAAAATGTTTATGTTGGACCTCCATGTGAAAAGTGCTTATAGAAAAAAATACCCCTCTTCAGACGATAAAAATATAATTAATATATATGAAATAATTCTTGCATTTTCTCACAGACATAAAATTAAACCTGTCAGCCACAGGCTAATATTAATGCCTGCAAACTGCTAAACACAATTATTGCAATGTAATACAGCAGTGTTTTTAATTTTGGAAATTACTTTGATTTTAGATTTCATTGCAATATCAGAGCAACTTCACTTTATATTATTAATTCTACCAGTGACATGCGACAATATGTAGTTACTCCTGTTACTAAAAGCATCAGAGTGGTGCTTCATAGGCTGTTACTACCCACATGCGAACCTGCTTGGCTAACTGAGAAGTTTACAACCAGCAAAATTATTCTCAACTATCAATAGCTTAATTGCTACTTTTGTTTTCAGATTTTTAAAAAAATACTTATTCAAACATGTTTACAATGAATAATTTAAAAAAATGCACTTCATGATATCATGAACATAGCAAGCCACAAATTTTCCATCAACATCAGACTGCTCTTCATTTTTATTAACTTGAGACAGATTCGTTTCTGACTTTTAAAACCTCTAATTTGGAACATTTTTTCCTGTGTGAAGCAGGCTCCTTTGTATTCATGTATTTTACCTTGCTGGTTCTGCAATGGAGTGGAGAACATCTGCACTCACCTACCTCTTACCTCACTCTGCTGGCCCACAATTTTAGACTGCAGTACACCCAATAAAGAAAAATAACACATGCTTTAAAGATAACAATTTCAGTAAACTGATAGCCTGGAGGACTAAGAAAAAAGTGATGCTTTAAGGGCAAACTGTGGGCCTCTCATTTAGAAGGCTTTTCTAGTATCAGTCAGAGCCTTTCTCTGTCATGTCTAGCATGCACAGTGGTCAGAAGGTGCTGAAGTAAACAAAACGTGGGTCTGTTCTCCATTATTATAATTTGCAGATACCCTGTGTCTGCTCACAGAGGATGGCCCAAGGCTTTTAAAGCTGTTAATGACATGAACAGTGGCCAAGAACTGTCTTTATTTGAAATGCAAGTGTATTTTAAAAGTAAACCAGAACATGTGAATCCTCCATCAGTTACCATTTGCATTAACTTCAAACAGTGAGGATTTTTTTTGAAGATACAGACTTCTCACCAAACATTCACTGGACTAGTTAAACAATTAGGAGTATTTTCAAGAGGTGTCATTACTAGTTAAAATATTGGCTTTCATGGCTGAATGAGAGTCAGACTTTACATTAAGTGAAACTTGGTTCCCTCTCATTGATTCTTCAATGTTCATAAATTCATTAAATGCTCATCCATCAAATTCCATCTCTTTGCTGGCTCTTCCATGTCAGAATAAGGCATCTGCTTCCAAAAACTGAAGTGGCAGATAGTTTAATAACTATTGCCTCATATTACAGCTGGGGGAATGAAGTAATTTCAACGAACAGAAGACGAACAGAAATGAAAGTGTTCAGGTTTAGAAGTAAGGGAGAGATGGTTTCTTATCTTGTTGTTGTGTCCCCATCTATGTCCCCATTCCCTGTCCCCCATTCCCATTAATCCTTTTTTATAAAAGTAGAGCTGTGACTCCTAGATACTAGATGTAGGAATTCAGCACAGTTTGGGACTGTGTAACAGCTCTGCACATGGACATCAGATACACTGTAGTTGGTACTGCCTCTGTGGTACATGCAGGTACCACGTGCATCCATGTATGCACCGTGTCATTTTTCCAGTCTACTGGGCAGCTGAAAACCAGCCCGGTTTCTATGAAAATATGTGGAAAGCCATGTCCCATATGCTTTTCATATAAGACACGAGACTTGACCGTGTAATACAGGACACCCCCTGCTATGTGGGACATCTGCCAAGCCCAGCAGAAAAAAAGATAGAGGCAAGAGAACAAACCAGAGGAATAAATTATTACTAAATCCTTGTTCTGTGTTTAATGTTTATATTCTGTTCTGGTTTCAGCTGTTATAACCCACTTTTAACAACATCTCTGAGCTGGAATAGTCATGTATTCTATACTTTCTTGTCTGTTTAATGCTTTATGGTTACAACTTTAAAATGTGTTCAGTTTTCCTAAGTGAATGACAGGTTTTCAATGGTAATAATATAGGCTTTGAGTCTTCCAAAAATCCTAGTATGCCCCTCTTTTCATCTTCAGGTAACAAGGTATCTTTGATCTGTAAGTGGGGAAAAGCATAAAAGCCTTTTAATATGTTATGGGCACAAGTACTTTAGGTTATATTTGAAAACTCAACTGCAGCCGTTAGAAATTTTATCAACAGTTTTGAGGCAAAAACAAATGTTACCTTGATTTGGGGCATACCAGTTGTGACAGTGCTTATGTTACTCAGCTATTTTGGTCTGTTACATCTTGGATTGTACTATTTAGATTAAGAAAAAACAGGAATTTAACTTTAGGGGAAATAATGCTTTTATTATTACAGAAGCATCAAAAAGTTACTCTGCAAAATGGCAATAGAAGGCAACAAATAAAACCCATAATTTTGGTTTTAGCGTGATTTTGAAAGCTGGTATCCTGATTTCTGGGTAGTTCAGTTAGCAGTCCAGGACATGTAAATTCTGCTGAAAGTCTCATTGTAAGTCTTTTCTTTAACATTTCCAAAATGTGAAAGTAAAACCTGATAATATTCTACAGATTTGATGTTGCTTTTGAGACTTCCTTTCTTATATCTGTTTATACATCTACTGTTGTTCAGCCCCTCTTTTATTGGCACATGTGTGTTTATTATACCTAATGAGAAACAAGTCCTCTCAGTACCTTTGAAACTGTTGAAACCTTTGAATTAAATTGGAATTGGTCCTACAGGACCACAATACAATCCACAACTGAATGCAGGTTTCACTTATTAAAACTTACCCTTGTGGCTGCAGGTAGAAATGTTATGATGTGCAAGCTAATGCACATGGAGGTTTTTCTAAGTATTTCAACTGCCAGTCTAACAGAAGGAATCCTGAGAATATTTACCTTCGTTTATCAAGTTTGCGGTAGAGGTGGCAGAAACCACCTGCCTGGCATCATCTTGCTTTGAATACTAGGTCAAAGAAGGTGCTACCAGGTCATCGCTTTCTGCAATTCATATACTGCTTCTCTGTCTGATATTCTACTGCTGTTAGTTTGTCTGTTACATCTGTGAAACTCGGAATAATCCCTATATTCATTTGATAGATTGCTACAGACAAGAAAGGAACTTTTATATATTCAGGATGAGAATGCAAATGACTATTTTTATTTAATAAAGACAGATTGTTGAGCCTGGCACTAATTTTATCCTTTATTACCAGTGAAGACATGAGAACTTGAAGTACATCCTGCTTCCATACCAGGGAAATTGGCTCAAACTGAAGGAGGAAGACAGCGCGTAGTTTTTTGTGGACTGTGTCCTTTAAATGTTAGTTTACAAAGGCATTCTGAGTCAAAAGGCCAATTTTATCCAAAAGATGTTTTTTAAGACGTACATAGCATACTCAGACATACGTAGCATATTCAGACAAAGCAGCCAAGAAGAAAGTTTCAGAAACCTGCTGGACTTTATGGATCCATGTGATTATTGCTCAGGAATGCATTCTGGGAAGGATGCCCACCTGCCTGTGTGGCTTCTCTGGCTGATGGACTTGATTTATGCACTTGCAACATGATTATGTCCTGTAATGATTTACAAGTAGCTTGTGACACCCCAACTAGCTGCTAAAAAGAGCTCTGGTTTAGCTACATAGCTAATTTTCCAGGATAAAAACCAGTGTCTGTAATTTCTTTTTACCACTTTGTAGACCTTGCTTACAGCACGATGGACTCATAGATCTCACTAATAGGATCCCAATGCCTTGCTACACTTCGGTCACAAAAACTTTTCATCAGTTACTTTGCTTCTAATTTTAATTCAACTGGTGTCAACTGCATTCAGCTGGTGTGGACTAACATGGAAATGAAAAATGAGCAAATGTAAATGTTTTGCTAAGAGAAGGCGCTTTAAGTGTTGACAGGATGGCCCATTCCAGCCCACAATTTTCTCTGCATATAAACATAGAATACATTTCATAAATGAAAACTGCAGGTTTTGTGTGTTTGCCTTTGGGTTTTGTTCCAAGTTTTTTGAGAGGAGATGATCCTTAAATGAGAAGAAATACTAGCATGTGTTTCCATAAACTTAGATGGGAAACACTGTGATAACAAGGCATCAGAAGAGCAAGCAAAACCTGGAATAAGGAAGCTGACATTAACGTATAGATACTAAGAAGAACAGAGCCAGGCCCAGTCATCTTTGCAGCCAGTATTGCTAGGCAGAAATAGAGGTTTATATCATCCTATTTATACAACGTTGGTATATTTCTGGCTTGCTGCAATTTTAACACTTTCTACTTTCACAATATTGTCTGAACTGTAACCTCGCACTTCCAGAAAATCAGCATCTGGGGAAGCTGTGTTGCCATATAAAAAGGCAATCACATTTTTATTCTGGTCTTTCTTCCACGGTAGCAGAAGCCTGGTTAAGTTTATGTGCCTTTGTCTGTTTTTTTCTTCTCTTTTGGTGTTGCACTGTGATTGTGTTTGCCTGTATGATTCATTACGAGCTAGCTGGCAGATGGTCACGTACACTTCACAAGAGTGCTTGATGCTAATAACAGTCAGCTTTTAGCTTTTATATAATTTTTCCTAGAGTAAGTAATGTGTGTTATCCTAATGCCTAGAAAATCATGCTTGTTTTCAGTCACTGCCATCTAAATACTTTTATCCTTCAGTAAAAAAGGTTTCTCTGTGCATGTTCAGCATTTCATGAGTGAAAGTTAAGTTGCGTGGATGGATGGTAGTGACAGAGGAATTAGTGTTCCATCTTCCTTATATGAATAAAGTGGAAGCACAAGAGTTTCATGAGATCACTATGTGCTAGAAAATCTGGCTCCAGCATATGAATGATTTTTTGTTGGTTAAGCCATTGGAACCCCACAGGGGCTATATAGCTAAAGCTTCAGAAATCCTGCTTTGTCTCGCTTGATCCCCACACTTGTTACGGTACAAGGAAATTGTTCATGTATATTTTATTGCATAACAGTAAATCACGCTTATATGCCAGTGTTTATCTGTAATGGTTAAAATGCTATCAGTCCAAAATACATTCCATTTATTTAAATGGTGAAATTGTAAAGAGCTACTGTGTAGAGCAGTAAAATGTGTTTATCAAGTAACATTGTTTTATAAGAGTAAAAATTTGTTGAATTATGTGCTCTTATCATTGTAATATGACATAGACACATTTTATCATTTCATGGTGTTTTTTTTTAATACCAAGACTAACATTTATTTAACAGTAGGTCTAGATGAAATAGCTGAAGAAGCCACAATATGGTGGAAGAACTTTGTGGGGACTGTTTATAGCTGTCTTTATGTTGGAATAGGAAAATTTCTAGTCTAACATTTTTAGTGGAGACAGCTGTTGAGATGCTCTTGTTGGCCTTTCCTTATCATAATTGCAGTACACTATATCCAGGCAATAAAGTTAGTTATAAATCTGACTCCTTCAAAATACAATGTCATGCAATGGTTCCAGCAGAAGTGAATCTTAGCCATTTAATTAAAGTTTCCTTATTTTTAACTAATTCCTTGCTCTGCTTCTCCATTTAGTCATAATCAAAGGATTATATTGCAACTCCACTTAGGTTCTTGCAGGAGCATATGATAATAAAGTCCATGACAAGGTCTCTAGAGTGTAGGATCATGGCCTACAGACCTGATAAGATATTTTTTCTGAATGTAATTCTCAGTTAGAGCATTAGAATGTACATTTTAGCTGATACAGCTCCTCTTCTCAGACTCTTTCATAAGCATGTCTTAGGTACAGTCTTAACTGCTGCATTCTGTCCTCCAAAATCAAGGCTGAATTTACAGCTAATATGAAGAAAATACTCCATGAGCCTGTGCCAAATTCTGTCCTGCTAGTCTTACTTGCACTGATATAGAAGTTGTAACAGACTGCCTTGATTCCTAACCCCCATACCTTTGCTCCAACCACATGGGGAAAAAAATTCACTTTTAAAATTTATTCGTAAGATAGTTGCAGAACCAAATTCCAGCTTCAGCTGATTTATTTTGCATTGTTTTTGATTTATTGTTCTTATGATTGTATGTATTTATATAGACATACTTCTGTTCTTGTTCTTACTAGTTTGTGATTTATTATGTGTTGATGAGATTCTGTTGTAGACCTTGGAGGCTTTTTAAAGACAAGAAGTTCCATTGTCATGCTTTTCTTACAATGATTTATGTCTTATGTATTGAAGTTATTTATCAGAACTATTTAAAATACTGCCTAAATTCATAATTTTTAAAAACATTGTTATTTGATATTTGCCTAAAGTTGGTCCCAGAGGCTGAAATCAAAAAAGGGCCTCACTTTGATAGTCATTATATTACTATTATAAAGGTAGTATTTCTTTGTTATTTTCCTCTGAAAACTGGACTTTGCATCTTAATGCATTGTCAAATCCAAACCAAAATATGGAGTCTGCCCCAGGGACCTTTTGATCTACAGAAGAATATTTCCATCCTTTTTTTTCCCAATCTGGCTGAAAGGTCACACTTTATCCATATTCTGTTTTACCAGATTTATTTGTGCCCCAGAGGCTTTATCAACTTCATCTCAAGTGGAAGACTAGAAATAGTTGACATGAGGGACTTTTACCTGTGGAGCCAATTCCAGGCATCCTGATTCGGCTGACCTTCAATAGTCTTTGCTGCATGGCATGACTATTTTTAAAGCTATTGTAGAGAGAGAGGCTTAATGGGAGTATGTTTGCCTGAGGGAGGAGAGTTTTATGGGTAGTTTGAACAGGGTAGAATTTTGTTGGCTGTTTTAACAGTCACTGTTAATTAATATCTTTTAAACTAATGCATTTTGGACAATCTGGGGAAAAAATGTAAAAATTCTGTTTAATACTAACTTCCTAAAATCAAAGGAAATAAACATTGAAGAATCAGCTTTAAAAGGGCCCTCACTAGCATGTTAAAACTGAAAAACTTGTCCTAAATCTTCAGTGGTCTGCCAAAAGTTTTGCCTCGCCTTAGTTTCCTGCCTGAATCAATGTGGGTTTTAAGAGCCTGAAAGAGCTGCAGCTTCCATGCAAGGAAGGTCAAACTCTCCATGTTTGTTATTATTGTGTTATTATTGACGTCCTGGGTTTAGTCTAACAAGGAAGTAAACACCGATGACACTGATTAAGAAGTTTTGCACAAAACTTTGTCATATGAAATTATATAGTTGAATTGAAGTTGGATTAGAAGAAAAACTATATAATAGGAATGGCATAAATAATTGAAAGCTCTGTTTGTCCCATCCCACTGAGTTTTCAGTGTGCCTTATACACACAGCTTAAAAAACAAAAGGTGTGCCTTCTTGAAGCTGTAGCGTAGTGTGATCACGTTGTCATCTCTGTGCTGTGTGGATCAGGCTGGTTGCTGCTTACTTACGTAGAAGATGCCTGAAGGAAATACATTTGTTCATCTGACTTGCAATTAGATTATGTTTTTTCTTTTTCTTTTTTAATGTTTGGGGGTTTTTTTTCTGGAGGTTGGTGAGATCATTTCTCAAATTTTGGATTTTTTCAGGGTTAACTGGACCATTTCTATTTTAATGCTGTCTTTGGAGGATGTTGCAGACATGGTAGTGGGCGTTTCTGTTATCAGAAATCTTCAGCATCCTCTACAAGCTTCAACCATTTACAGTGCATGTTTCTTCCACTGCATTCCGGATTTGTCTAGAGCACAGCCCTGAGTAGCTGACTGGGGTTCTAACTAAATTTGCCTCAGAAATTACCTTTGGTTTATAAGTGAAAGAAGCAACGCTCTCCACAAAGATACAGTGTGCACATGGACACCTTTTAGTAATAGTTACTTTACTTATCCAAAATGGCATTTGTCTGAGTAATTATCCCATTGTAATGCCATTTTAAGTTGGAATTTCTGCCTTGGTGAATCAGCACTTCCAATTCTGTGGTTAAATAAATACAGAAATAAATAAATTTAGAAAAGAAACCACATATGTTGTAATATATAGGCTGTATTGTACTTAACCAGACAATTACGTTATGTTATGTTTGCAGGTCTGGTGTTTAACTTCTCATGGGAAGTCATCTTTCTCATGGTAATTGCAAATGAAATAGAGGTCTTTCATCTGGAATCTAAACATTTTAAAAAGTGTGGAAATTAAGAAAAGAGAGCATTGTAAATTATTCTTATTACTCTGATCTCATAGATCGTGCAGAGGGAAACACAGGATCATTTCCAATTTAAAAAAAAAATATTTTCAAATGATATGTTAAAGGAGCTAGCAAGTTATAATAGTAGGTGAATTTTGCTGTACAGAATAGTGTACTTAAGTATTCTGGTGTTCTTCACAGAGATGGTATTATGTTTGTGCAGCATTTAGGGGATTTGATTACTACTTTTAATAGCTTTCATGAGACACTATTAGTGAAAACCCTGTAAACTGCATGCCATAATTAAGTGCTCTTCAAAAGCCAAATTAAACTGAATGAACGAAGTAACCAGTAAGGATGTTCTTTTGAGCATTCATTCTTACCATGATGAATGATGCTTGTTTTTCTCTTCTCTTTAATTAGAATGTTTCTACATTTGCCAAAGAAAATGTTGGAATGCGGACAAAAACTGGAATTATAGGAACAGGGCTTGATGTAATAGCTTATTTGTAAAGGAAACACAACTTGTTTGGTATTTTATTGAAACAGGAAGTTCAGAACCTCAGTACACACAAGCACAACAAATTCTCAGGTGCTAGTTGAGTCATCTGTTGTTGGAAGTAGTCTCATAGAAGGCTTCCCCTTTATTTAGTTTTAATCTTCAATTAACAAAGGGAAGGAAATTACATACAGATTTAGTTTTAGATTATGTGCAAAGCTCTCTGTTGCTTTTTGGCTGTCACCCTGATGTGCATGCTTTGTGAGTATACCATGTTGACTCAACAGGAGTGTGTCTCAGTGAATGCATTTAGCTTATAAAAAAACTGATGTATTTATTTCATTTATGAAATAATGTAAAGCTTGCTTAATCAAAATATTCTGATTTTTCCTTCTTCTAATACCTGATTTCAACTTTACTGCAAACTGTAGAAGTAATCATCTGTGACAAGGTGATAACTGATAAAACTACTGTTTTAAGTTTAGCAAGGGATTATTTATTTTTTAATTGTCATGTTTGTTGGTAATAAGAGGTCTGTTAGACAGCAGGGAAGAGCATGACAGTACCCTGTAGTTTTGTTTAGCTGTGAAATCTTTAAAAAGCACTTGGAAATTTATGTGTGTTTCTTCTCTGTGGAAGACTTTGCTTTTCCCTTCCTTCCTTCAAGGTCTGTGTGACACTGGCCTTCTTTGAATGAGAAGTATTTTATTGAATTCCCTCCAAATCCCATCATTACTGTTCCTCTGTTTAACCCCAGGAGTACTCCAGTGTTGTGCAGTGAGTTCTCCTTTCCTCCAGCAGTCTGAGCAGTGATGGCTTTGTAGTTCTCCCAGTACCAGTCCATAGCGTAAATAAATGCATTAGCACTGTTATCAGTAATGTCATTTTAAGAAAAAAATCTGTGGGTAGCATTAGAGCTATGATGTCAGCTCCTAAATGTTAAAATGAATATAATTTTAAAACAAAAATAGGCACATAATCCAGTGAGTCTGTAGGACATTTTTAAACCTTTGCTCTTATGCAGGGCTAGCTAGATTAGATTCTTTTTCTCCATCCTCTAAATAGTGTGTATACTTTAGAAAAGTACATATGCATACAAAGAGTACCTTGTGTTACATCATGGTAGTTTGTATTGTTACAGGGCTAAACCTGTTTTCCTGATACGCCCACCTTATTCCCACTGATTTTAGTGGTAATTCTGGATTGGGACAGAGCCAGAGATGGTAAATATTTATTTAGACTTTTACTAGAAAATTAGTGTGTAGGAGAGGTGTTATTGAGCATTTGTATTTTATCTAAGTTACCCAGTTGTTTGACTAGAAATTACCTAGTAATTTTGCTTGAAGACTGTGACTGGTTTTGGGCTTCGGAGTATTGATCCTGCATCTAAGCTCAAATACCCAGTTGCCTGTATTTATATACAGTACTTGCTGAGTATCCTTTGTTTTCAAATTGCAACCGCTTGCTTATGCAATGGTGACCTCTTGAAAAGGCTTTCTGCTTTCACTAAAGCACTTCAGATAAAATCCAGATAGACTAAAAAGTAGTAGCTTCTCTGTTCTACATCATTCTTAGACCAAGAGTGCTATGAATATAGGAAAGGAACTCTGAAAGGAGGACAGGGTCAGCAGTTTGACCCTACAAACTTTGCCCAGCTAGCATGAGAAGTCATTGAAAGTCTACTACCATAATAAGTCTCCCTAGTTCTCTGTATTTAACCATATCATAGCTGGTGAGCTCAAATTTAAAGCAAAACCAAATTCCATATAGGATTTATAACAGGTTTGATTTTCGTTTGTTTTGTTTTTTTTTTAATATTTAAAAGATCACCATTACATTTGCAGTAAACAGAAGTGGACTTTTCTGTGCATCAATGATTCACTTTTCAGTGAATCTTCCTGCCACTTTACATTTGCACTTTTAATAGCTTCACCTGTAGAATCCCACTTTTATTTTGTCTTCATTGAGATAGTTCCTGCAAGACCAAATGCAAATACCAGATAAGTCAAATGAATATCGCTCCATTATTTTTGTCACTTAAAAAAAATAAATTAGAAATAAGTGATAGAAAATAAAAAAGTGGAAAAGTTATCACATGTTGAAATCCTAAATGCATTTTAAATCCTAATCAGGAGTAAGATTCTATTCTAAATAAGACATGTTCTAAACCAGCTTCTTACTTGCAGCCACAACTGAGATCCCATGCTAGACTTTTGTTTTCCTGCAGCATTTGATAAGGTTACTGACAGTGTCCACTCCACCTCCTGTAGACTCAGGAGAAGAAAGCAGTGAGGTGATAGGCTGCAAATGTGTTCGGTGTGTTAGTTCACAAGCTGATAAGCGTCACCTCCTCAAAACAGATATTGGAATCAGTTATTTTTAGAATGGTGTAAGTTGGTACCATGCACAACTTGTCATTGTGGTTTGTAAATTATTTTTTCACCTTATTAAAATAAATCCGTTTCAAGTGCTTATCATTAACCTGAAAAATGCTCTGTTTTTTGTTTTGTTTTGTGTTGTTTTGTTGGTTTTTTAAAAAAAAAAAAAAAAAAAAGAAAGAAGAAGAAGAGCAAAAAGAATAAATTTAGTGTCAGGTACTCTGCCTTTACCCTGCCAACTTTCATATCTTTAAAATTACTCTGTATTCACGACATAAATTGTTCTCCCTCAGCTATAGAGAAGACCATCCCAGCTTGCTGTCACAATACAGTCAAAGTTCCTTCTTCTGTAATCATATATTATTGTCATGCTAAAAGGTACGAGAGTTCATGAGAAGGGCCTTCAAATAGAAAATGTTAATCATGTCCTTTGTTTAGCACCTATGAAGAAAATGGTGCTCCCAAAGAAACTTTTTTGAGTAATTGTAATTCAAAAACATGATTGATGAAAAGCACCTGGTCAAATATTTGAACACCTGGGGCTTTTTTTTTTTTTTGCTGTGTGTGTTGGCAGCTCCACTAGCTACTCTTAGTGCTGGAGGATTAAATGTCTTTGCTTTCCATACTTCATATAATGTCTTTTCTTCTAATTTGTGACATAGATTAAGTGAAGAAGCGATGTTGTTACACATAAAGTATGGCTGCCAAGGAGTGAGGGAATGAGGGAAATTGTAGACCAGAGGTGATTGTAATAGTAGCTCTGTCAGGAGTTTCTGAAAGCAGTATGGTCTACTTCTGCAGCTGGCGGTGTCCAACAGCAGTGGTGCCCAGTTGTGTGATGCCAGCTAATCTCTTTGAGTGGGCTTATATCAGTAGTTCTCAGACAGTTTTAAAGACTTTTCTCTGTTGAACATTGATGTAATTTCAACTGACCCTTTAGTTCGTATTTTAAAAAACAAGTGTTCCCTGCTAATTCTCATTGTGGTGCATGTTTCACTGTAAGTACAGAAGTTTGTATGTAACTTCTGTATGCAGCTCTCTGGGTTTCTGCTGTGTTCAGTCATTACCATGCATCTTTTTTTAAAACAATTTAAGAAAAAAACAGCTTTTAATTATAAATCACTTTTTCATTAATATGTGGTCTGTTATGTTGTAATAGACTGGGTGCTGAACAGAAGCTTTTTATATTTTTATAGACAAGGGAATACTTTAGGCTGCCCTACTTAGAGGGTGCATTTTTCCTCTGTTGATTAAAAAAAAAAATGAAAAGAACAAAGAAACTTTTTTTTTAAGTAATTTGCTGATGCCTGTTTTTTTAAAGCCAAGTCAGTTTTATTTGTCTCGCTGCAGCATATAAAAAAAAAAAAAAAAGATTGAGAAAAGTCAATCCTAAGAAATTTGAAGGAAAACAAACTCACTGTGTTCAAGCTTTGACATATTTCATAAAGCTGTTGAAAACCAAGCCATGAAAGCCAGATTTATGAGCTTTTTTAAAGTTATTTGTAGATTCCCAAGACGATTGTGTTCCCATCACTTACTGTAGCCTTTAAAACTCAAATGACGCTTAAAAATATTCATGTTTGGCACACACTGAGTTACTGCTGGGCGTTGCAATGGCATTCAGCTAAAACTGAAGCGTAGAGAGAAGAAGAGTAGAAGAAGCCTTCACTTAATTAATTTCAGTCTGTTGAAATAGAGCAAAAGGCCTCACATATTCATATTTTAAGATATAATTAGGAAGTATTTCTAATGTTAAGATTACTTTTCATGTGGATTAATACAACTGTTTGGGGAACGAGCCTTTTGGGAGCATCTGTGTAACCCTTCACATTTGCCGGGCTTTTCCTTTCAACAAGACCACTCACTTTGTTATTACTGGAATAGAAAACTCTTTTATTTATCAAAGCATTATTCAACTGCACTTTGCCAGGTATAGCAAATCTGTTGACAGCACTGGATTTATCATTTACTGTTAAAGGAGAATGGAAGGATTCCCCACGTCCCTAAGCCAGCAAAACAAATAGCATTCTTTAAGCTCACTGCACAATATCCTGTGTTGATTAAAAATGAAAGTTGGACTATCCAAAATGATGCAGTATCTAAAAAGTCTAAGGTAGTTGAAATGAGCTTATAATTTTTGATGTATTTTATGCAAATGCTAGGCTTCCATGCCATGTATCTTCATTATGTGTAGTATTTAACCAGCGGGAATATCAAGTATTTTTCCATGAACTGCAGCACGTTATTAGCTCATGGAATTTTTGTTTCAGTGTGTCCTTTCATCAGTGAAATATACTTAGCTGGAAATGTATTATTTCAGTCTGAGTAAATGCAGATGTGTTTACTCCCATATGATTAAACATTGCTATTTACTTCATTAATACTTCATTCCTTAAGCCACTCTGCTGACATTAATGACCTATTTCATACTGCTTCTGCAATAGGTATTAGTCTGCTCAAAAAAAACCAACAAACAATTGGCCTTATGTGATTTGGGAGAGTTCAGTAAGCCTAGAGGATACTATATATAAGATATGGGTAAATGGTTGCAATATGAGGAGATAAATGCCAAGATGCAACTAACGTTCCTCCTTCCTTTTGCCATGTGAGAATGCACTGAGATAACAATAAGGGCAAGCTGCAACTGTTATAAAAATCATAGGCTAGACTTAGTTAAGGTCATTATTTTTGTGCAGGTAATAATTCGGTTTGAAAGAAGCGCCCCATACCTATATCACTACCCCACTACCTCTGCCAGAAGTCACTCCATGTTCCCTTGTGCCTTCTGATCTGAAGAGTGTGTGCGCTAGTGCCGAGAGGTCTGGGCTCGGCCCAGCCCAGTTCCCTGAACAGAGCACATCTTCTGATGCCATTTCATCCAAATGGAGTACAGTCTGGGCCCGTGATGGCTGCTCCACAGTGAGAACCAAAAATACACTTGGTAGGAATGACCAAGAGAGTAGCTTCAAAAGTGCACTAAACTAAATTAGTAAGGATGTAAGTGACTTTTTTGCCAGAGGTCTTGTGAGGATATATCCAGAAAGACTAGATCTTTGGCAGCTGTGAGGGGAAACATGTCCATGTATATGTATTACATACCTTTTGAAGTCATGGCTGGTTGTCTGAAGCAAATTATTTGGAGTCTGAGATGTTCTTGGTTTTTACTTTGGCTCAGTTGCATTTATTCAACAGTCAGCAGAGGTAAGGGAAAAGGCTATAAATTTACTTCCCTTGTGTTTTTGAGACATGAGCTTGCATGCATTTAAAAACTGAGTTAGATGGAGAGTCCTACCAATAATGCCAGATACAAAATGGTGGATTCAACATGACTCACTTAGTTCTGCTCCACAGAGGATCCATATATAGTCAGATCAGCTCTTTGTCATACACATAACGAGGCCACCACACCAGCACACATAGGGATCGTTGACATAAAATGTACAACTATCCCATCCATACACTGCACTTGTCTAGGATTTTGCTAAACTATCGGGCTGGAAAACCTGATCAATCATGACCTAAAGGAGCAGAACTATAGGCTGACTGTCAGTTTGTTAATTACTAAACTGTCTTCATCTCAACCCATGATTTTTCTTGCTTTCACCCTTCTGAATTTCCCCTCCATCCTGCTGAGGAAGGGAGCAGGTGGCTGTGTGGTCCTTAGCTGCCTACCAGGACTAAATCACAGTAGACTGGAATTTAAATAACCTCAAGAGATATAAAGAATGATCAGAAATAAGTATGATGGAGTTCAGTAAGGACAAGTGCAAAGGAGAGAGAAATAATCAATCACGTGTAGAATGACAATGTAAAATTTCTGCCAAAAGAGCCACTCAATATTTTAGAGAATCCAAACCAATATACGTCACTTATGTCATACTCTGATAACGGAAGCGGGCGTACTAGGATGCATTAACAGGCATGCTGTGCATAAAATGCATTAATTGTCTGCAGTGTGCAGAGCAGTGGTGGGGCCTGAGCTGGAACACTCTGTCTGGCTTTGGGCACTGCACTTCAGGAAAGATGTGAATCCATTGGAGAGAATCCAGGGGAGAATAACAAAATGATCCAGAGGTCTACAAAATATGACCCATGAGCAAAGAAAGACTGAAAGAACCGTGTTTGTTTAGTCTAGAGAAGAGAAGACTGAGGGGAGACATGATAACTGTCTTCAAATATTTAAAAGGTTGCTGCAAATAGGAAGAGAAATGGCACTAGGACAAGAAGTACTGGGCTGAAAATGCAGCAGAGGCAGTTTAGGTTATAAAAGCTTTCTAACTGCAAGAGAAGATAAGCATTGGAGTAGCTTGTGTACAGGGATGGAGAATGTCTGTCTTTGAATTTTACTGGGATTCTTGGGGGCTTGTCACATGTAGCATGCGTAACCCTCATGGTATAGCAGTGATGCAGGGCTCAGAGTCACATGTGCCACAGCTGCATACTGCTTTGAAGTGATGCATGGCACAGTGCTGCTTTATTGATATTCGGGTAAGGAAGACACCTCCCAGTTGTGATTGGCAATTATTTGCAGAATTTTGACACGAATTTGCAATTGCAGTTTGCAGTCTTATCACAGCTTGGTAGTCACTTGAGTTTTAACTCTCCTGAAATAAGACAAGAACAAGGATGGGCAGGTTCTTGAGGTATTTCTGAAGCAAGGTTTAAGTTTCTAATACTGAAAAACCTTTCCTTTGCTAGCAAATTTGTAATGGAAGGATTCTTTAAAAATTTCAAAAAGAATTAGTTTGTGTTGAAACCAAATATGTTTAATTCAGAATCTTTTTGAAGTTATTAATAAATAGTTACAGTAAAGTGACCACATCTTATAATCTTAGCAGAGTGGTTTTAAGTGATGTGTATTAGAAATACAGATCCTTGATTTAGAAGTCATACTTACCCTCAAAAGGGAAAAAACTTATTGTTTTACCCTAATTTGGTTTTTATTAATCTATAGTTTATAATGTTGATATTAAATAGTATTTAAAAATAGTCCTACCTCTGGAAAATAAGGAAATTAAACTAAAAATAAGTGAATTTGTTATCTTTTTTCCTGCAAAAATTTGCTATGCCGGAAAAAATGGTTCAAACGTCTTCCAGTATAATTTTGAATATCTGCCAAACAGTAGATTTATTTGCCAAACATTTTCATACAATATTCCCACTGGGACTCAGTCTTTCAGAGAATAAATTGGTGAAATTAACTTTTCTTATCAGTCTACGGGATTTGAGAGAAGCAAGGTTGTCTGCCAACACACAGTGGAAAGAAACAATATCAGCTAAATTGTCTGGATTCAAGTGTTCTTCCCTTCACCCTCAGCTTGGCCAGGAAACACATGAAGGACTATAAAGAGGAGGGGAAGAAAGTGTGTTTTGAAGAATTTTCCAGATAATATAATCTTGACTGTATGCCATTTCTCCTTCTTTTACTTTCTTTTTTATTTTTCAAGACCAGACACTGAAGGTTTCTTTTTTTCTCAACCAAATTTTCCTCTCTACCTTCCTCCGCTTCTGGCTCCTGGCTCCGTGCACCAGTTGTCTTCTACCACACAAACATATACAAAAGGTGCTTGTATGTAATCTCCATTTGTGTGCATGTGCTTGGGTGCTAATGTAGCCTTATCAAGCATTCAAAAAAGTATGTTCTCACTTCTGTCTCTCTGAAGGCTTCTGTAATTTGGCAGAAAGAGAGCTTCTGTTTTAGCCAAATTATATTGATTACCAGTGAGAAAGTGCTGTTTCAATAAATACTCAGAAATAAGGATGCAATATTTGTAAATAAATTGCATGAATGTTGCAAGCTGAGTTTTGCTCTGAGAATGAAAATCATCGCTAGCAATAACAAATGCATCTCATGCCAAAGTCTGGAACAAGGGTCTGGGTGCTGTTAAAATAATAGTATGATGGTACAGCTGGAACCAGCTGGGGTCTTGCATCTGAGTGATGTTCCATTCACTTAGGTAAGATTCTTCAAAGCTGAGGATCTATTTCTTTGTGAAACACACTGCTGAAGGAAGTTGTTTCCAGCTCTTAACATGCTCTTTTATAACAGAGAGCACCAATTTATTTCTTAGTACCGCATTCCAATGTGATTTTTAAAGTTTTTAGTGAATACTATTTCAATTCCAGTATTCCCAAGGTGTTAAAAAAATCAGGAAACTACTAAAATAAATCATAAGGAATCAAACTAAATGATGAGCTTTTAATTGAAGTAGAAAATACATGTCACACATTGTTCCTACAAAAATAGAATTGCTGTTTGGTTGGTTGCTTCTGTTCTCCTATTAAACCTGGTATTTAGAAAGATGAAAAAGAGCATTTCTTCTTTGTCCTGCAGGAATACTGCAGTGTTAACACAAACTTCCTTGATCCCTGTAAACTCTTGCAGATTCTGCAGATTCCTCACTGCAGGATAACTGTACTGTCAGAAGGCTGCACACTGCAACGCTCTCCTCTTTATCAGAAGCAGGCTGATGTTCCACTTGTGTGGATGTGTGTGAGCCCTTGATCTTTACATGTACATGGGGTTCCCCGTATGTGTTTTTCTTTTAAATTGTTACTAAACAACGGACTGTCTGAAAATGCATATAACCATGCAAGTGTACTGTTTCCTTACAGTGTTGTAGTTTTGAGTGTGCTCTTCACAAAGTCTTCGTACAGAATTACGGTAACTGAAAATGTAAACAATGCTTGGCCATTTATCCATATTGAAATCATATGAATATTAAAATCTTAGAGCTTAATATTTCTCCAGCAACATCACCCAACTATATTAAATGAATGTGCTATTTTATGTGTCTCTTTTTGTTAAACTTGTGCATTATCATTATCAAACCATAAAGTCGTGTGTGTGTGTGTGTGTGTGTGTTTTATCAGTTTTATGGTTTTCTGTCATTTAATAGTTGCAGAGTGATGAACTAATTCATAGGACTTCAACAATCAGGTCCTTTTCTTTTTAGTGAAAATGAGCAATTTCTCATCAATTTCAAATAAAACAATACCTGGGTTTTGGATGGATATAAACTATAAAATACATAGTCTTCTTTCTTCAAAATGTTGTCTTCAATTTTGTCTTCTGCTGTTTGCATTTAATAAAATTTATTTATTATTTTTGCAAGTAACAATAACCAAGATATTATTACAGCTTTCCGTAAGTTCAGTAAATACTTCATTAAATATAGCCTTTTCATATACGTGTTGGTAAGTTTTCCAGTCCTATATTAAATGTTCAAATAGTAATGATAAAATAAATAGTAAGTTTATTTTTGTAGATTTATTTAGCTCTGGTGAATGAATTAAATTAAGATTAAAGATTTACCGTAATGCATACGCTGATTGTGTAATGCAAGCACAAATTTTCAAACATATATATTACAGATGGCTACATTTTATATATTTTTGAAGCTAGTACATTTTCAATTCTAGCCTAGAAACACATCAATTGTAATAAATCTTAACCATATTCTGCATTTAGTTTTTGTGAAGTGTTATTTTAGACTGGAAATTTCTTCATGTGCTATTATCTGGAAGTACACTGAAAATTGTGTGCTGTATAAAGGGCATTAGTAGTTTTAATGCTGAAAAATTTCCAAGTACATCCAGAAAAAATATTTTCTTACATTTTCTATTGCATGAATTCAGGTATCCATTCAGAGATTATACTTTTGTGGGACTTGATGGCTGTCTCCTGAGCCTCATGAAAAGATCACATTTTTGGACTTTTATGGGGTTTTGTGTTTGTTCCCGCACGCCACCCAGAATGAGCTATTTTAATAATGTTCTAGGCAAAGATACAAAGTTTTTTATTTTTTATAATATATGCTTTTTTGGATTGTGGGGCTTGAAAATCAGTCACAGGAGGGACAATAGTTTGTAAAATAGGGGGGGGGGGCGTATAATGAAGAAAGGCTCTATTTCTTTATCATACATTCTCCCTAAGTTTTACTTCTGTCAAGACTGATTTTTCTTTCCCTTTCAAAACTTAGGTTTAAACAAATGTCTAAATTAATGGTACATTTATTAGAAATGCATGCATGTAAGAGGCATCTTCCTGCCATTCGTTCAGCTAGTGAAAGAATGGAGTTCTTAGGATCTTACCAAGAAGGGTACATAGATGCTTTTACAACATTCTGCTCTTCTGTCCGTTTGCTAACGAATATAATTTGAAAGGAAAACTGGTGCTATCTGTTGTAATACAGACTGACACAATTGTAACCGTAACTACTGATACATACACAATTTGTGGAAACAGTCACTTTTGGGGTCTGATATTTTCCCAGGCTTGGCTCTGCCGAGGAATTATTTATTTATTTGTAAAAGCTTACACGAAATGTGTATGGTTTCAAAGGGCTGGGAGCACCCCTGCAGTGCCGTGAAGGCTTTGATGTTGCAAAGGCAGCTGAGTCAATTCAGGGCTAAGAGCTGGATTGTGCCCTCTCATCCCACCGCCAAAGGCTCCGTGGTCAGTGAGCTGCCTTTTCAGCGGCTGGCTGGTGGTGGTTCTTTCAGGTTAGTGGGCTGGAAAGCAATGTTAACCTTTCAGACTACTCCCTGAGCTCTGAGCATAAATGCTGTGGGTTTTCCCTGTCTCCAAGACCTGTGCATGGACCCAGTGTGCTTGAGCAAATCCAAGCACAGCCTGTCGGGAAAGCTGCGGTGGTGGTGGCGATCCAGACAAAAGCTCATACATAAAGATGGAATTCCGTGCTGAAGCTTTCCTTTGATGAAACCACCGAGATGTACTCTGTTCTTACCCTGTCCTCCTCTCAAATGCACCGAGCTGGAATTTTAAAGGCAGTTTAAGGAAATCCTTTCTATAGCATGTCAGCTTTTCACTTGCCTGGGTTCTCTTAATATGCACTAAATGCATAGAATAAACCATGCTATTTGTGGACATCAGCTGAGTTGAGTGCTGTTGGGTCCTTAAAATGTCAATTTCCTGATCTAACGATTAGCTAAGTACACATTTGCTTTTGATATCAATTTAATCCAGCAATTCTTTCTATAGGTGGATATATCATATAAATGAGTTCTCATTACAGTGGCAACAAATAAATCCTTTCAAGGGAAATATTTGTAGAAGGGGGTATACAATTAGCCCTTTTAAATCATATTCCTAAAATGCATGAAATAGCAGATTGCAACAATTTATATTTGGTGTCTTCTATCTAACACAAGTCCTATTGCATTTTTTAAATAAAATCTTCTCAATCCTAATAATTTTCATTTTTAAAATCTTAGAGTTCCAGGTTTACAAAAACAGTGTAACTTCTGTCTTTTCTAGTTAAATCTTATTCTTTTTACATAAACTAGCATTAAAGTCTCATGATAATTCTCTCTCTTCTGTCAGTTGCAACTGATTTGTGCCAATAAACAATTAGAGAGTGCTCTGTGTCAGATAAACAATTAGAGAGCACTCTGTGTCAGATCAACTAAGATGGCATTGCATCTGTCATGAGGCTGTTCTGAGGTAGATGTGAAGAGATTGTTATTTTTCACTGTAGTGCATTCTTTAATTTGCTGACCTTGCTTACCACAAGCACTTTTGTAGTTTCACAATTGCACAGTTTTTTAATTCATTAAAACGAATGATTGCCATCCAAGTAATACCAAAATCATGACACTGCTCTGTACATTGGAGACTGCAAAGTACCCGGTTTATGTTCTTGAGCTAGTCCCATTTTAAAACACCGATCATGGCCTCTAAGCCTCACAAGATCCATCAGCAAGTGGGACTCAGCAAATTCCAAATTTGATACCATATATTAAAATGTGGAAGGATTAGTTTTCTGGTTTTCATGGCATTCGTGGAAGAGAATTCTGCTCAGGTGGAGGTAGGAAGTATTCTGCTGAGTCCAAAACCAGATCTTCTGCACGTGTAAAGTATCAGGTGCCAACTTCAGTACAGGAAGGGCCATAAAATATATTTAATGAGTTTGGGTCCTCCAAAACCTGCAATATAGCTCTGCTTTGATACTGTGATCAACATAATTATTTAGCAGCTGTTTTGACTTCCATGAGACAGGATTAGGTACTCTGTCATTCATAAACCTAAATTCACGGAAAAATAGAAAATAAAGGGTATTTCTTGTATTGTGCTTGAGTCTTTTTGGCCTGCTTCATCCATAACAGTCATTGTCTTCATAACTTGCCAAATTCAGAACACGAAGACTCAACTTCATTTTATTCTCAGGAGAGCAGCCAAGGAATTAACTATCAGAGAAAGGTCAATTATCTATTGATGGAGGAGATCTCAAAATTCAGATCGGGATTGACTTGTCCAATAATAGCAGAGGGCAGGGGCACAGAATCAGAGCTATGAAGTGTCATGTCAGCGTGGGCTTCACACTTTTCAGGTGCTTCATTTAGCTAATTGATCAGAAGTGCTAAGGCTTTATCTAGGGATCTGTGAACATGCTGTGGAACTGTTTGGTTTTAGAAAGCCCTGTAAACCAGATGAAGACTCTTACTTTGGCTGCACATCTGCCAAGCATATATATTATTGTATTAAATTTTTAAGTGCCTATGGTTGCACAGCAGGTTTGTGCCAGGACTGGAGGAAAGAATCCACTTAGCAAGTGATTTCTTCCCCTGTTCTTCCTCACTGACTACAGTTTCACATTCAGATGTCTCATATAAACCAGATACATACCGAGCGACCTTTCCTTTATGGAATGTGTTCATATTGATCATTGATTGTAATATGAAACATTTATTTTTTGTTCTCATTTTATTGTTAACTCCAGTCTCATTATGAATTTTCCAAACTTTGACAAGAGATACAGAATCAGACTTGTTACATACATGAATTTGGCAGGTCAATAGCAACCTCGCTCTGAGAAATAGAAGATTGGTTGGGTTTTTTTTATTATTTTAGTGTGAAAACTTTGTATTGCATAGTTTGATGCATACGCTTGTTGTATGCACTGCTTCTATGCACATTATAGCTAAAGGACATGGCCTTAAGTGCTGAACCACTGTCCTGCCTGTTATATACGGAGAAGAAAATTTGCCTTATATAGATCACACAGGTTTTTATTATAGTGATGCAGTGCTACAGGCTGCACAGCCTTCACACAGGACTTGTTTTTATGTTTTTGTGGAGACAAAAGAGTTTCCATGAAATGCTTTGCTCTGACTTCTGATATATTTGTGTCACTTCATACATCTGCGAGAAAATGCAGTTTGTATCTGTGAAGCACATGAGGGAAGAAGAGGTTCTAAAGTAGTTTAAACTCTGAATTAGATACATTTGTAGAGCTCCCCAATACAAACTGGTTTTATTTTTATTTATTTAATAAACGCTATTTATTGTGAAGGCTTTCACGGTTTGTATTTGTGTTGCAAGACTATAATTATTTATAATACCCTTTAATATTTTGGTGTGATGGCCAGTGTTATAAATGTAATGAAGGTGAAAAATAATACTGTCACATGCTTTAATAATTTTATAGATAAACCATCTGAGCTATAACAAAATAGTCTCAGTTCTGGTTTGGGAATTGTATTGATCAAGTACAGCAAACTATTTTTATAGTTTACCCAAGAATTTCTGATACACCTGAAAAAGTCAAGTTCATACTCATATACTCTAATTCTTCTTTTCTGAATTAAAGAATACAAGGATTTGTTTTGCTTTGGGTAGAAATGCAACACATTGGTTAATTAATTTCCTTGTTTCCTCAAATACAGATCTGCAGACTTCAGCGTCACTTATCAACAGGAAAATACCAACAGAATCTCTTTTCCAACCAGCCTGTCATGTTTGTGTCTCCTACCAGTCAGCCACCCTGCAAAAAGCTAATTGAACTTATACAGCTGTCGGGAGGGAAAACTTGCAAAGCCCTACATCAGGCAACAATCTGTATAGGACAAAATACAGGAAAGAAGTACCGGGAAATAACATGTTTATCAGAAAAATGGGTATTAGGTAAGACACTGAATTTCAAGTCATATAAAATATTGTGTAATATGTATTAAAAATTGACTGTAAACAGTTCACTAAACTGAGGTTATGGAGAGAAGAAAATGAAACAGACTGCTACAGTTAGGTTATCTCCATGGTGAAGACTTTCTCTGACAACTGACAGTGCTTCACAATGGTCCTGGTACTCACCATTGTAATTTTACCAAGGACAAATTTCATGCAAAGATTTTCAAATTTGGCTTTTGTATGATTGTTTCATTTAAGAGCAAACTAAATTTTGTGGAAATCCCCATAGAATAATTTCTTTTCTAAACGGCATTTCAATTTTAGTTGTAGTGAGGAAGATTTTTAACTGGTATAAACTGGCACAGCAGTACTGAAATATGGTACGTGGCACCCTCTGATAATCTATCCTGAATTATATTATATATCTTACATCTGAAAGTCAGTTTTCTGCAGTCACTATTTCACTTGTGAAAAGTTTCTTTTTAAAATCTGCTGTTAAGTTTCTAAGGGTTGTTAGTCCATTGCCTTTCCATTATGGACACCACCGTGCTAACAGTGTTCTGTCTGCAGGGAATCAGACTGCAATGTCCTCACCCTCGGAGAAAAGCTTTTGATAATCCACGTAGGATTCACAGCTTCCAGGCTGACACTCAGTCTCTCTTTCAGACAAGATAAGAGTATTTTTCAAAATGGGACTTTTTACATACTAGAAGTGAAAAGATTACATTTTCAGCACACACTATGTCAAACTCCTCTAGATAGTGCCTCACCCAGACTCCAGCAATAAATGTACTACATGAATGGATATTATATGGGACTTAGCCAAGCGAGCCCTAATCTCCTGACCATTAATGCTATCAGATCATAACGACTTAAAACCTGAAAGAAAATACCACTAACGAAGAAAGGAAAAGTGGGCCATAAAGGAGAAATACTCATCTAAGTGCAACTGCTGTTTGATACTTTCTTAAAGTATAAGATAAAATGTGAAGATTTGAGAGAGGGGCGTAAGAAGGCAGCACTGTTTATTGTGCCTTTCTGCGGCTTCAAAGAAGACTGAAAGAGCAAGTGTAGCCAAAAACATGTAGCCAGATGAGGAAAACAGAGGTTTCTGCAAGACGTAAAATATGAGGTAGTAAATGAAACACAAAAGGCTCACATAGTAGTACTCCAGTCATAAATTCCAGATGGACAAAGGTAATGATCTAAAGTGGTATGCAACTCACGTGGCATGTCCCACTCTTTTACTGGTCTCACCGAGTTCTGCCTCAACCCGGCTCCAGCATCTCATGAGGTACCTGCAGCTGGACGGGCCACACTCAGCCTGTCAGTGGACTGAGGGAATTGTGCATCTGGCTGCTAATGGGAAAGGACTTAATTCTTGGTGCCCTTTACAGATTTCTCAGTTCTCTTTTGCGGTCTGATGGTGCCTTTTCTGATCGTTATGTCCTGCTCATGAGGCACAGTTAAGCATGCTCCAGCTAATTTTACTGATGAATATTAAAATGAAGGATTTTATCATCAAAAGTCATAAAAAAGTATTTCTAGGTGGTACTTTAAAGGAAGGATACAGGCCTTTGAAGCTCAGCCCCTTTCTCAGCAACTCTTTATGTAATAGTACGAACAGTGTCACCTATAAATTGCCATCATGATCAAATAAACCAGATCTGAAATTTGGTCTGTTCTTTGACAATTCACTGTTGCAACCCAGCTGGTTTGTAGCTATCTGCTTTCTGCTGCTAATACCAGTTGCCAATTAATTCACTCAAGGCTGAACACAATAAAAAGCATATAGGCAGACACTACAGCACCTTTGTTAAACCTATGTAAATGGTAAGTGCTTGCGGTATCATTTGACTGCATGTATTGTCTCTCTCTGGGTTCTCAGCTTCACCAAACTGTGTTATACCAAAAAATGCTCTGAAGTATATTGTTGCTTTATAATCTGTTTCTTTTACATTTTATTGTCAATAATCCTGTTTTTTTATTTCTTGTAGATTCAATCACTCAGCACACAATATGTCCCATGGAAAACTACATTTTTCAGCTGTGAGGTAACTCAGGAGCTTCCATATGGTTGTAAGGCAACAAGCCTAGTTTGGAGTCAACAAAAAAATAAGCTGCGACTAAAATTTCTAAGAAAATGCAAGTTAAATATTTATAAATACAGGGAAATGTTTTCTACATTTTTATTACTTGTACAAGTGTTCATCTTGTGAAATCTTAGGGGTTTTTTAATAATGCATTTCCCTAATAAAAGTCATCTTGCTTTTATTTATTTGGTGAAGACCTTTGGACCTAAAAGCTGATTGAGTCATTATTCACTGGGAAGAGATGGAAAGATATTTTCTAATCTCTGAGCAAAGTTGATCGTGTTGCAGTGCAATTAAAAGAAGTGGATTCAGTGTGGCTGAGGGTGCCTGAGCTAGATCTGGTGTAGCCAGCAGGAGCTGTGATACCAGTGCAGATGCAGGGATGCTGTAGGCTCCTCCAGTCAGAGTGCCTTGGAGGACAGCTGAAGGCCCATGTTGCCACATCTTCATGACCACCACTGCTAATTACGTTTCTTTGGCAAAAGGATAAGGTTGTCCATCATGCTCAACTCACCTCCTGGTATAAACTTGCACTTCTAAATTGAGTTTTCGAAAGTAATTGAAACTCAGTAATTATGCTCGGATGCATAGTTAAGGTATTTATTTCAATGCCTTTAATTGAATTTTGGTCCATGTGTACCTTACATCTAGTCTGATGCTATAAACAGTTACTGATTCTGAGTCAAATGAATTAAGACAGCACATCATTTAAGTGCTAAAATCTGTTGAAAATGAAACATCTGATTAAATCCTTTATGTATGCTTGAAAAATGTATGCAAATGTCTTCAATGTTAAATTCCTCTTCAACCTCTGGTTTTGTTTTTAGCAGGTACCAAGTAAGATTTGTATGTAAAGTATGTTGTGTAACACTTGTTTATCTATAAATGTACAACCTACTTTAAATATCTGCAAAGTCTATCAAAATGATGTGTCATCCTCATAGAGATTAACATATTATCATGTAACTTAATGGCAGCACATAACTCACACCTTCCAAACTCAGTGCTCCCCTCAGAGTACTGTCAGTGTAAGGCAATGGAAACCCTGTACTAAAAATAATGACTTCAAGTTCATATTATGGAACAATCAAGGTACAATGGTTTATAAATATTGCCATTCTGTTGCATTGTTCTAACTCTTGGGCTTTTGAGGGATTGGGATGTATGATTTCTGTAAATGTGAGGATTATACAGATCTTTTCCTCCAAACAAGTTCAGCAATATCTGGGTGGCAGGCTTGTTTCAGGCATGCATTGCATTTGTATAGTTGCTCTGTAAAATGTTAAACGTACTTAATGGAAAAGCTCCAAGTTATGGTTATTTTACAGAAAATTAACTGACTTTATTTTCAGAAATACTGAGCACCTGTGACTCAAAAGCGTAAGATCTCATTCTCAATATCTAAGTGCTGTATACCTGGTTTTAGTATATTAATTAGAAAATATAATTTACTGAGATCTTTTCCTTGCTTAGTTTTCTGACATGCACATTTTTAACAGCTTCTTGGCTAGAAAAAGTATGTTTGATACAAAAATTGTTATGTTTGATAGAAAAGTTGGTAATCAGATCTATCTACAAATGGTACTGTTTATAATTGAAATTATTTACCTATTTACTGCAGAGCACTGGTAACACGGTATCACTCTTCACCCTTAACCTCATGAGCCCTTTTATTAAGAAACTGGTTTCCAAGTAGTATAAACTAAAATATAAATACTTAAATAGGTTGTGACATGTGGACATATGCTTCTCAGTAGATAACAGGATAATTTATTTGACTTATATTGCTTAACTTTGAATATTACAGCCTCCTAGTTTCTTTTGTAGTCATTTCCTAAGTGTACTAGCCATAAAAATCTGTCATTATTAATTTACATAACACTCTGAATCAGCTTTCTCATAAAGCTTCTTAAAATTAATCTCAGCTATTAAAATTGTAAATTCTTGGATCATCTTGTTGGTCTTTAGTCACACATGTAACAGACTTGAAAATGAAAAGTCTAATATACTTTTTTCTAAATTAAAATGTTTCAGACAAAACAATCTGTCAGTTTAGGTAATTTCATCTTAAATTATATGGTTTGATAGAAATCCCTGTCTATCGGCTGTTCTTGTGAAATTTATAATACACAGGTAGATACAGCCAGCAGGAAATTAAATGCCTAATTTTAATTTTAATGTCTGAGATTGTGGGCGATAGAGTGCTGTCCATCCATACTGACTGTTACTTTGTAATAGTACACAGTGAGTACAGGAGAGGTTAAAATTAAATCCAAAGACTAGCATGTTGTACAGGCAGTATAAAAGAAATACTATTTCAAGTTTATAGCCTGGGGCCTTTCACATACACAGCTTCTGAGCTACGTACCCTAGTGCAGGTTCTCCACCCCCTCGGCTTGGAAGTTGGGAGGCGCCTTTCTACCCAAGGCCTCAACAGGAAAAGGCGCCAGCTCTGGTCATCCCCTCAGCAAACCAGCACCAGGGGGAGAAGGATGAAAACTCATCAAATGATTCATTTGTCAGAAGAAATGTGCCAACCAAAAAAAAACACTTGTACTTGATACGAAGGTCCTAAGGACAGAAACGCTCAGAAGAAAATGCAGAACACTCGGCAACACGAAGCATCCGTGATTCATGGGCAGTTTCAAGTCCATCAGCGCTAAGATCTTTGTAACATACAGCACTTCACAGATGTTCTGCCACAGTACAGTAGAGCCGTGTGCTCCCTCCTCTGCAAAATGGTACCTTGCTCACCTTATCAGGAATCTACTTTTTTTATTAATTCCTTTTTTTCTCTTAATCTTTTTTTATGGAGGAGAGATTGTCTTAACCTTACCTTTTTTATCCTGCGTAAATATTTTTGCCACTCATTTGTAAAAATTACTTAGCTTAGCTGCTGTCTCTCCTTTTCACACTGCTCCTGCGCCCCTGCTAAAGGCTACCTCTAACAAAATCACATCAGTATGATCTTTCTAAACTAGATTCATTTGGTTAGGAATCTGTTTAAACCAAAATAAATTGAAATGCCAAAATAAGTATTATTCCTTTCTGAGATTCACATTAGCTGAGTTACTTTTTAAAAGCAGTTTAACTCCCAGCGCATATCCTATTTTAACTCATTTTACTTGCATCAGCAGTATAGGTGATGTCACTCGGATGCCCAGACCACCAATATCCCTCCCCTCTTTCCTCTTCCAGAGATAAAAAGAGGTTTTACCACCCTCTGCATAATTTACTGGGGATTCACATTAGCAAATGCAGAAATACTGAGGACAGATCCAAGCATGACCTTGGAGAATCTGTTGCTTAAGCTGTGTCAGAATGGCAGCAGAATTGGTGTCCTCTTCAAGAGAGGAGTATATCCTTAAAAATAAAATGGGATCCCAAATAATTTTTGTATAGTGACTAATAATGTGAGATTGGCTAAGGACGTGTTGGAAAGCAAGACTGCCAGAAACTTGTAAAGTGTGTGAATCTCTTTTTTGTCCTTTCTCTGCTTTTGTAATCACTTCTGGATTGCAGCCGTATTTGGGGTGTGTACATCTAGTGAGGAAAAAGCCTCTAAAACTTTACAGTGATCCTAGTATATCAGCCACCTGGTACTGACTTATTAAACTATAGATTTCTTGAGCTGGTTTTGTGTTTCTGGATATTCTTCTGACTCAACTATAGGCAACTTTTTGGAGATTGTTACTTTTTAATTAAAAATAACTAGTAAAAAGTATTGTATCACTTGATTTTTTTCTGTTTATAGCTCCACTATAATAAACTTGTGATATCTTAATTGATCTGTATAGGATGTAATTTAGGCACGACTGCATTATGTGGTAAAGTGTTATCAGCACACTCAGCACTGGGAAGCTGCCAGCACACACTCATTTTTTTGGTGAAAACTACAATCAGCTGAGGGATGGTAAGGCAAAGGTGCTTTAAATTAGTATTTCTGAGCAGGAACTGTGGCTGTGTGGAGCTATGTTTCTAATACTTCTAGAGCATAAAATGGAGGTATCCCAGGAACAATGTCTAGAAAGCTGATTCAACTAATTTTTGCTCAAGAATGACATAAAATCCTGAGGGAAAAAAAAAAAAAAAAAAAAAAAGGAGTATTTTCTCAGACTGAAAACTGAAAAGCATAAAGAAGTCTGTGTCTGTACCAGCAGTCTGAACTTCTTTAATGACACATCTAATAACAGAAACCCAAATACCTGTAGCCCTACTGCATTAAGCAGTTTTACCTCTGATCTCCTTTTATTTCTGATCTTTTATTGCTGTATTTCAGAATGAGCTCTTTGCATGATACAACCAAATAGTGGGCTCTGGAACAGCATCATCTTTACTACAGCATCATATCATACTACAGCTGACAATAAGGTGGTTTAAAACTGCCAGTAGTAAATAAACAACAGCTGGTGTTGAGGTTATCAGCACAAGTGTTTGCTATGAGCTTTTGCTGGGAGCTAGCAAAGCAGTTTTTCTTCTGTTGATACAGATGTTAAGCAACCCTTTAAGCACCCAAGAGGGGATCAAACTCCTGTGCAGGGCTGAGGTGTTGATAGGTAGCAGCCAGGTGTGGTGCAGGACGGCAACTTTCTTGAACTGCCTGAGTCAGCATCCTTCAGAGGGTGATTTGTGGCATGATGCTGGATGCAAACCTCTCCCAGCCTGCCAACGTGTCCACACCTTTCTCACCCCAGGGAATCACGAGGCCATGCTAGCTGAACCTTCCTATGAATTTTCCATGCCAACTTGTCTTGTTTGCCTAGTGGCTTCTGTTGTCTGGAAACCACCAATTAACACTAGAGACAGCACCACCCTGGCAGGTTTATTTCCCAGGGGGATTTATCAATGTCTTTCATGATGTTCTTAGATACTAAAAACAAAGTGCAGCTACGTGTGAGGTGGGGAAAGGATTGATACTACCAGTCCAGGCAGGTTTGGGGTTTGCTTTTTCCTTCTTCATGACAGATTTTATGGAACTACACAAGGCTTTAAAAAAAAAAAGAAAAGAAAACTATGTCTTTAGGGAGGAGTGCGCAAAGGAAGGTGGTTTCACAATATTATTACTGTGACACAATCTTTTGGTAACAGGCAAAGCAGCTGAAGCTGAAACCTGGAAAGTCTTTTATAAGTGCTTACTTTCTGCAGTACATAGGTCTCTCTTAAGACCCTAATAGTTCAAAACTTTGGATAATTAAAGAAATATACTTTAAAAATTGCAGGAGATGATAGCTTTACAATTGAAAACTGTTACAGAGATGAACTCATGTCTAAATTACAATGCAGGATGTTTACACACAAAAATCAAAAGAATGCAGCCTGGAGCATTGTGTAAGTAAGGATGAAATAGCCTTTTCCATCCAAAGATGGAAAAAATTTCATTGATAAGGACCTTGCTACTAGGCAGTAAAATACTGTCTTCCAAGGAACAGAAACAAGAAAAATCCTTTCATTCAAATCAATAAGCAGCACACCTTTTGTAATACACAGTGACTGGGCATCATCATTTCCTCTTTCCTAGTCTTCGGAAATAACTATTTCTTATATAGTACCTACAGATTCCTTAGTCTTATGTCAATCAAGTTCATAAAACATTGTCTGTCTAACAGAACCTTCAAGATGTAGCCTTCCCTCTCTGCCAGAACTGCTGTCCAAGCCCAGAATTAGTTTTCATCTTGACTGCTGTTACCCTTCCCTCAGTCAACACTTGCAATATCAGTTCCTCTCATCCACCAAACTCCTGTTCCTAAGATTACTTGTGCAGTTCTTTGTCATCTTTCCTATTTCATTCCCCTCGTTTCCTTCCCCTTGTTTCGTTCTTCCAGTTCATGAACCAAAATCTTCCTTTCTCTTCTGAGCTCTCATCACTGTAATCCCAGCTTCCCTATCAGATCTGACATGTACCTGCTTTTTTATTCTAACTTTGTTTAATTAAAGGATACCAGCCTTAAACATTAAATCTTGGGAGAAGAGAATGGGATGGGATGGTTGATAACCATTTCATGTTTCTTTTTTTCAGACTTCCCTTTTACAAATCACTGTAGGTATCCGTTGTGCAGTCCTTCATCCTCTCCTTGTCCTGCTTCAAAGCTCTCCACTTCTTTACCACATGTAGTACGCTGCAACTACCTGGCTAGGGCTAGGCAGGTAGAAAGCTATACTATGAGCTTCTGATGGGTCAAGAACTGTATATTTGCTGTTGTAAATAGATGATGTTACGTCATTTCCAGCCCTCTGGTTCATCTGCCTCCTTCACATCTTCCCAGAGGAGGGTCTCCAGCACACTGATGTATTTGCGAGCAGACAAGTGCCTGGGACCACCAGGCTCTGTCTTGCCATAAAAATGGAAGAAGAGTCATAACAGAAGTGATTCCCATCATATTAAGGTAAGACACAGGATATGTATTTTGCACAGCCCTGTGCCTCTTTTCAACAAACACTAAACACTATGTGTTATGCCAGAAGGACTATGTAGACTCAAGCTGTATGCAACACGCATTATATGCTTGAGCCTTAAGTTACTTTTCAGGCTTTCTTTCAATTCGTGTAAGGCTGTTTTTTCTTTAGAACAATTTTTAGTTGTTAACTTGGCTACAAGTATGGGGAGAGGTAAAGAAAAAACACTTTCCAGATTTTCTGCTCTGGAGTAAAGCGTTCCAGCTCATGCACTCACAAACCAGAAGTTCAGTCAGGGAAAGTTTTTCGAAGTAAGTAGTCCCTGAGATCTGGAGGTAAGCCTAAAGCCAAGGTGCATAGCATGTATGCAGTATGAAAGATGGCATGACCTTAAATGTTCCGTGCAACACGTGGGTAAAACGAAACCAGCATCCGAAATGCTGCATTATACCCTTAAAATGTTAAGTTGAGCAAACCCAGGGTTTTTCATTTTAACATGCTGCAGGGGAGGGTAAAGGTTTTAGTTCAATAAATGAGAAAATATGGACCTGCTCTGATTATAGCCTAATTTGTCAATTTATATGAAAATTCAGGCACTTGGAAACAGTACTACAAGCTTGCAGATACTTGACCTCTGTGAAGAGTCTGACTGGTCCCTCTGCCACTTTTAATGTGCACTTGAAATCTGGTGCTCCTCTTTCCCCCCACACACTGATGACTGAATATTTCTGAATAACTTGAAATTCACACCCACTTGAAATGCTGACTTGGGAATACACTTTTTTGGACACATGCTTCATCATATTTCAGCTGTACACAAAGATAAGCATTTTAGAAGTTTGGAGGCAGAGCATTTCCTCCTACAGAAGAGAATTTATATTTTCCCTGACATTGCCCAGGCAACACAGACTTGAATAAAAAATTGACGCTAAAAGCAGAGTTCTCTAGTCTGGGAATCAACACTGTTGTTTTATTCCCAGCTACATTCAGTATCCTACTTGACGAAGAGAAGAATGTCCTTCATAACTGCAGGGATGTTGAACATATTTTGATGACCCATACAAAAGCTAGTAGAGGGCATGAAGACACAAATAAAAGAATTGGGAGTTACAGAGTGATCTAACTTGAGATTCACCTTTCCCTGACTTTATCCAGCCTTTTCTCCTTCTGTGCTTTCTTGTCCTCACCACCACCTCACCCCACCCCACCCCACCTCACCCCCATGCACCCCCTGCTCTGTCATGAGTAGTGGTGTTTCATGTCTATTATATTAAAAAATTGTATGAGAGACTGGAACTCTCAGTCTCCAAACAGTACTGTCCTGAGCATATCATGCTCACTTAGCTACAGAATCAGATCTCCTCTTCTGCCTTCCCATTTGAAATCTTGTGTATACGTAGAACAGCAGTGATGAGCCACACACAAACCACGAAGCTATAGAAACATCATGGGAGATATGAGCTTGAATCTACCCAGGCTAACAGGGGCTTTGTACGCAAGTCTTCAGTTCTCTAGATGCCCTTATGAGCATTACTCATACCATCTACTTTGCTATCTGACATGCAATTTAAAGCCCCTAAATTAAAAGCTTAGGGGAGCATGAAGACAGCAGAAGCAGGAAGACTCCTAATAAAGGTTGTCTGAATATCCAACTGAAGTTTTCCAGGAGATTACACCAATGAAGAGAAGTGTGTATCTCTGAAAGCTTCCCCATGTGCCTAAGTTAGAGAGCTAAAGGTACAAGTAACCCAAAAGGTATCTGCCCATAGAATTCAAGAAAGGTTCTTTACTTTCTGTTGGACCAGCAGCAGCTTCCTTTGCATTTCCAAGCATGCAGATATGCAGTTCTGATCTCCCTGTATCTTACATGGGTACAGTACACGTTGAACAAGCTTAGAGAGGGGCAGCAAAGTCAAACACACAAAGTGGTGTCTGTACGAGAAGTGATTGCTTAGACTGGGATTCTCCTGCCTTGAAAAGAGATGGCTAAGAGGGTGATGTTGCTCTTCACATAAAATATAATCAAGCTACAGAACATAGTGGCTGTTAAAAGTTTATACGGATTTAAAAACAACTGGTCACATTTAAATAAAAATATTCTAGCTCAGGAAGTTCCTGAGTTAGGATTTGTTGGAGGGTGAACAACTCCGATGAATGGCATGGTGCCTCCCTTGATCTTGATGGGACCAGTTCCAGGTGCAGCAGTTATACAAGATATTATGCACCTTCCAAAACTAGTTGGAAGCGATGCATATGCTGAGCTACAATGGTTTGCAATACTGCAGAAAGACAACATCCTTCCTGATTATGAACCATTACATCTGGTCCGGGCAGCGATGCATGTTGCATCAGTGGCTATGACACAGTTCAAGGAAGCTAGTGATTGCTAAGTCTGCTATGGCTTTGTTTGTGACTGTCACCCTGAAATAGCATGGGTTGAATCTTATGAATGTCATACTACCAACCCTGGATGTGGAAGTCGGCATCCAAATAATCTTTGCAAGCAATATTTGTGGTCTCATCATTACTGCACGAAGTAAGGGGTGCCTTCCCTTTTTTGCAGTTCTTCCCACAGTGCTGAAAGACCATGCCTTCTCATATCCCCGGCACAAACCTGTCACTCTTCATGGACCAGAGACTATGCAATGGGTGTATAGCCATAGGAAATGACTAGCAAAGCTGTCAGTTCTGCCTCCTCTAACTTTCCTGACACAGATACCATGAGCTGTTCTGTGTGGCATACAACGAGTAGGAAAGCTTGCTCGCTTACAAGGACTCCCAGTACAGTTGCCAACCACCTCCATGTCTATAGTCAGAAAGGGGTATGTGCTGCTGCTGCAACTACAGCTGTCCCAGGGAAAGCTGAAAACGGCACATTGCTCTCACTGTGCTCAGATGCAAACAGCAGCCTGGCACATTCTGCAGTGCTGTTGCTTGTAGTGGCTGATTTTAGCCCAGATTTACCTGTAGTGTAAGCCATTCCACACAGCACATGGGCTCAGGCTGAGCACACGTGCAGTCCTGCAACACAAGCAAGAAGCATCTGGCTGAGAAATCAGTATTGGGTGCTTTTTTGATTTGCTGCTGTTCACTGGACACGTTTTCCTTATAGCTGAGCCTCTGCTATGAAGTGCTCAGATTCAGTGCTACAGCTGGAGGAATTGCACCAGAGTGAATCAGCTTTGGAAAGAACAGTTTCCCTGTCTACATTGCTTCTTAGTTATTTACACATTCCTAGTAATGGCTAGGAACCATTCAGCGCTTGAACTACACTTCCCCCCAACCCCCACCCCACCCCCAGAGCCATTTTCTCAGTAATGGTAGCTACTGATTAATACTGCTCCTTATATCTAAAATAATATCAGAATTCTTTCCAATTAATCAAACAATATTGTTCTCGGTATTTTTAGACAGCAGAAATGTTTGAACTTATCAATAAATAACTGAAGCCAGGTTTGTCAATTTGGTAACTTTTTGCTTTTGTATTTTTGGCAGAATTAGCTTCAGTTACTGAGGTAAGAAAATCCTTTCTTTTTGCAAATCAGGATCAACTGCTCAGTGGCCTTAATTGTTTTTCCAATTCTATCGTAGTAGCTGGGCTCTGTAAAACCAGCAATTCACTGAGGTGGCTACTACTTTACCCTGTAAGACAGGATAGATTTTCTTAAGCTGCACTCCGAATGCAGACTTGCAACATCCAATGCAGAAAAAAAGTGGTGTACAAATGTATGATCCCAAGTTATACACAGAAAGTACAAATACGGGGGTCTCTCTGGAAGTCTGGATGGTGCAAATCAAGTGTGGGAAAATGCTAAGAGCTTCAGGTCATGGCTGACATTTAAACTCAACACCTCTGCTTCTGTGCTGCTATTACTGGTAGTCAGTGACGTAAAACACTGCTTTGCTGTGGGCTTGATATTGAGATAATTTGTAAAATGACCTATGAATACAGCTATATTTACAGACTTAATAAACTCTGCAGAATATCAATACGAGTACCTAGAAGCAATGTTTCTTTCTAACTAGCAGAGCTGTGCTTTTTTGTATGACCTGCGCAAGGGAAGTTCTCATACCTGCCTCTTCACAAGTATGTTCTATTCCATTGTTACTGCTCATGGTTCAGGTAACTGAGTACCTGAAAAACTGATAGCTACATTTTGCGAATCAGAAAGTTCCAAAATAAATTAGTGAGGTGACTTCCCGACATACTTTATTTCGTTGCACCAGAGAGGGACAGACATGCTTCATCCTTGGCCATTGCCTATGGTCTCCTTAATAAGGGGAAAGACCAACATCTGAACTGGATCAGCACAGGCTCTGTCAGTCCACAGCTCCTGCAAAACAGGCTGGTGGTCTGGCTTATGGACAAATGATGCTATTTATTTTCCATTCTGTTTTTTAAATATATTGCTGTAAAACATTTTTCTGTCTTTTCAGGGGAAAAAAATGAGCTCAACTCTTGATGAATTTAAACTTTAAAAAAAAGGAGGCACACTGCAATAGGAGAAATGAGTTTGAAAATACCCTTTAAAAACACCCAACGTTGTCTTAGAGAATGCTTGGAGTAATATACATATGGCTGCTAATAAGGCTGTAAATGGCTGCATTACTGCCAATAAAAGATGCCATCTGGTAGGTCTGCTTATTAAAACAGGTTCATCTGCAACCTTTTAAGTCTGTTTTTTCTTGCTGTAGTAGGTTGCTGAATCATTTAAAGAATCGTAGCAGTGTTAATAAAATTATTTATGAAGATATCAGAAGGCCAGTTGTGATAGACTAGATCCTAAAATCAAGCCACTCCTAAACTGGGCTTTGACTTTGTCAAACTTTCACCCCAGCTTTGGTCACCAGCCCTTTGTACCATGAAGGAGGGGTAGTAAAAGCATGAGTGCATCAAGTCAGGCTCTGATGGCTTTCTTCTTTCAACAGTGAAGACTGGGGTCTGACCTGGGGGAGTTATTCTGTGGGTACATCAGCATGTGATTGCAATTTCATCTGTGAAACCTGTTATACCTGAAGGGGAAGGTGTGGGGGGGAAAGGATACCTTCCTTCAAAGGGTACTTTTTACACCAGGAAACCTCTTTGTCTGCTCCAGTGTGGGTTGCTACAGAAATATAGCCAAGTTGTGGGAAGTAAGGTAAGATAACAGAGAAATAGGCAGGTGGTTTGTACACGCACATATCTACCCCATGTTTCTATGCAAAGAGATTGCACGCACAAGGTAAGACAATCTTGACACACAGTGCAAACATGCTTCTCCCAAAGGCTGGAAGGACCAACAAAAGCACCAGCAAGCAAAAATCCATTCTAAGTAAGAGATTATCACTTACCTGAGTAGTGGCATCACCACACAGCAGCTCTTTGCTGACCCTAAAACCATGGCAAACTGCAAATCATGCAACATTTAAAGACACTTGCACAAATTTCATATTAGGCAGGACCAAGGAGAAGCTTGGCCTACAGCAAAAATAATAGATAACTCTCATTTGAAACGAGACATTTAAATCCACTATTCAAAGAAGAAAAAGTGAGTATTTCTGAAGATTTAACTAAAAGATAGCTCTTTCAATACTTTTATCCATTTATTTTATTTTATCCATTTATTTTATCCATTTATTCAATCCATTTATCAGTGATATTAATTGGAAGATATTCTAGTCAGGTAGAGTAATAAGCGTTGGAAGATAGCAAAGGGGGTTTTAATAATAATAGTAATACTTTATGAGGTTTGGGTTTGGGGATTTTTAAAGAGACAGAGTTGATTTTGCACACTGACTTAATCAATGAAGCACAGCAGTGGGAAAGCATGCATCACAGTGATTTCATGTTTGACATTATGCAGGTTACAGCAGGAGAAGCTTCCCCTTAAATGTTTACTTACATTGTGTTCTTGATACGATTTTTGTAGTAATGAGCTGCATTTCATTGACTTTCTCAGGTTGTACAGGACATTTATGTTTAGATGTCAGCTTGCATCTGCTGGTCGTGTTCAACTGTCAGTAGATTGGTAAAGAGATGTTCCTACAGCAATCTTTAATTACTATGGCAAACCCAGGCTTGTTCCAGACAATTTTGACAAAAGCATGAAAAGCTTTAGACGTGATTTATTTCTGAAATGTTAGTCACCCAGGTGCTGTGAGGATAGGGGGTGCCAGCCAGTCCAAGGAACCACCACTGCAGCCCAACCCGCTGCTATCCACGTGCAGTCAGTCCCAGCTGCTGGAGCTTCAGGGGAATCCCTGCCACAAAGCACAAAACAACGTACAAAATAGCACTCCTGGTGATACCCGGCTCCTGCTGATGCTTAGGGGAGCTCACTGAAGAAACAGCTCATGCACAGACTTACAAGGATTTAAAGTGTAAAGAGGCTGGATACACCAAAACAGGTAAAGATACGGCTCTAACACAGTGGCAGCTGGTGTGTGTTTCTCTGTGGAAGACGCTAACATGCCGTCAACAGCCACAGCTGCAGAGCAAGCGTGCAGGGCCTGACCAGCCTCTGGCATCAGGAAAAGTCGGCAGGTGCTGAGGGGCAGCCTCGGCTGCCACAGGGCCCGGCACAGGCGTCCTTTCCTGCTCACACAACACGGCACGTGCATTTTGCCCAGTAAGTGCCTTTACCTCGTCTTTGACTTCTTGTTTTCACCAATCTCAGCTAGCTCCATCCCGCACCCAAAAGTCACATTTAATGTAACCAAAGGATAAAAAGCATATGTAACTTTTTCAATAAGATTTCTGACTTCACCCTTTTAACCCAAAGAATAACTATAAATAGTTTATAATGTCTGGGATTTCCACAGCCTAAGTGCAGCTATAAATAGTTCTAAACATTTTCCCACTTCATGCTTTTGAAAAGAACATTCTCCACTTCCTTTCTTGGAGAACCCCTGGGAATAAGGCTAGATCACAGCTCAAAAAATATGTATATTAGGAGAGTTTAGCAAAACAGAGCTAACAAAGTTGCTAACGGCAGCTCTCAAACTAATTTCGCATAAGGAAAGGGTCAGGCGTCCTTTGCAGCAAGTTCATATTCATAATTCACCCCAGGGCGCTCAAGCCAGCCATTTGTGGTATGTCTCTATTCACTCAGCCCATCAGGGTATTTTGAGGGGTTGTTTGTTTTTGCAAGGAATTCGTTGTTCTCCAAGCCTCGCAAGCAATGGCAGGATTTATTTGTATTTACTTTAAGTACGTGTGTGTTCAGCGTTTGGTATTTCAAACACTAAAAGCAGGACACGTCCCTTCGACTTATTTTTACGCACGATTTCAGCAGCCCCCCGCAGACGCCTATCTGCTCTGCGCGGCGCGGCCCGAGCCCCACGGCCCGGTAAGGGTCGGTACCAGCCGATCGCGGCTCCGCGGAGCCTTTCCCAGGGCGGCCGCGGGCGGAGGGCGGGGGCAGCGCTCCG
>JAVJGJ010000059.1:19320535-19371526 GCA_035590215.1 Microhierax caerulescens | reverse complement strand
GCCGATCTCCCGCCTGGCGTCCCCCGCCCCGGGGGGCAGCGGCCGTCCGTGGTGTCGGCCCCGGGCTGCCGGCTCGCCTCCCCTCTGCCGCGCAGAGCCCGGCCGCCGCCGTGCGAGGTCGGCGGGGAGGAAGCGGCGGCAGGTGCGGGCCGGGCCTGCCCCCGTCCCGGGGGGCGCCGCCAACGCAGAGGACGGTCCCGCTTCGCAGCCGCTGTTGCGCCTCTGGTGATGCTTCTCATGGAGTTTTGGTGTTGTGTTCATTTCGCAGGTCGGGGAAGCGGAAAGGATGCGACAGCGGTCGTGCTCTGTCAGCACCGAATGGCAGCCTCCCTTGCACACTTGAACCCTGTGGCCTGTCTTGTGCATCCGTAGTATTAAATTGGCAGCAGATGAGAAAGCTGTAGCCAACTATAATTGTACCTAATACATGTACAAGCGATCAACAAATAGATCACTTAACCTCTAAATTATTGCAGCTTCCCAGTTTTCACACACTCCATCCCCTGTCACTCCTTGGCCCTTGTTTTCGGGCCAGCCATGGGTTGTGATTATACAGCGGCTCGGACGCTGAAGTGCGAGGTTGCAGGTTACTCAGTTGGAATTGGAGGCCTCTCTTCTGTGACCGGAGGGGCATTTGCGTTCAAATAATGCTGCTTCGCTTGTCTCACAAAGCATTACATGTTTGAAAGGTAACATATCGGTCTGTAATTTTAAAAGTAAAGAAGGAGGCTTTTAATTCTACATGGAAAAACAATTTTGTAAATGACAGGTGCTTACTGCGACTAAACCTGACTTTCAGAAGTTGTCTGAATATACAGCAGTGTATTTCAAGTTAGTATCAGGTGAAGGTGCTTGAGAGTAAATAATAACAAGTGCTTGCATGTTGACTGGCAGGTGTCAGAGCAGGTACAAATGTGCCCTTCTTCATATTCACAGCTAAAGCATTCATCCACTCTTACAAAGTGTTTATTTCAAGGTCAGGCTAGGTTTCCCCCAATTTCCGATCTTGACCTGCAGTTGTAGGCCTCACTTCGTACCGACTCTCATGCAAACCCCCAAAGCCAGCTAAAGATAGAAGAATTTCACTGTTTGACATCAGGGTAAATAAAAAGGATGCAAAATGGAAGTGAGATCTTCTTTTAGTGGTATTTAGTGTTTGATCCAGATTGTAACTTGTGTAACTTCGCCCTTGTTCTTTTCCAAACTAGTTAATGGGTGTTGCAATGTACATATCTGTTCTTTTAATTAAAAAAAGAAAAAAGATGAAAAAGGTAGGAGAGAGCAGTACCTCAGAGAGTAAGTGCTTAATGTTTTGTCCGCCTTCTTTTTTATGTAGCATCGTTAATGCAGGTATCTTGATGTGTAATATCACATCTTGGTCATTAGGTGCTGAAAGTAGCAGTGTAGTAGTTTGATTCAAGCCATTCTAAGGAGAGCCAAAACTCGAGATGTAAGTTATAACAGAAAAATTTCTCTTAATTTCCCTTAGTGCGCACAGAGTAGCAACCACTTTGAACTTCTGATGAGAACTTTTATCAAAAAATTGCCTGTGACATAAAGGTACAGAAGGGAAAACGTTAACAGAAAGAAACAAAAAGGCAGCCATCATCTGTTGGCCTCTGTTTTCTTTTATTGCATTGATAGAGTGTCATCCACGCACCAAAAAAAAATGGTAGGAAACTACAGGTGGTCTTTTAGGACAACATTAAAATAGAGATGCTTTGCCACAGTAAGCAACGAATGATGTTAAGAGGAGATGACATATGCAAAGCTGAAATAAAGGATAGCAAACAAAAAGAGTCCACAAAACCAATGTGGCATATTGTCACAGGATAAGTAAAATAGTAACTGACACTGAAAGGTAAATAAAAACTTGGAAAACATGATACATGTGTAGAGAGGTAAGAGGCAGAATCCTTAAAATTCATGTGTTGGTTAATTAGAAGATATCCCCCACTTGTTTAAGGAGAAGAAACAGGATGTCCTTTCAGACCTACTCTTGCAAACACTGAGCACGTACAACTTGAAACTCAATGGAAAGTTAAGCACATGTCCAACTTTGAAATTGAGATGGTAACCTGAGAGCTACTGTGAATTTGCTGTTTTAAGGCATGTAATTAGATATAGAAGTGTAGTAGCATTAAATTTATAACTTAATCCCCCAAAATAGTGCAAGAATTGTAACTTGTGTGGTTTCATAAAGACAGCTGTAGGACTTTGCCAGCATTAAGGCATCATGGTAGCCATGGGAGGGGGGCATTCAGCATCTCCTCCAGGTCTGTTTATTCAATTGACTGAAGTATATTGGGATGTTTTTTTATAACTGGATAAATGGAGCCTCATCAACAACCTCAGCCATCAGAATACTGGAACTTGTTGCAGAGTCTCACTGAAGTCATTGGGATTATACAGATGCTTAACTGACTTACTGAATCAAAGCCTTAAGTGACTGCTGCCATCTTACCATATATAAAAAGTCTTCAGTGTTAGGTAGTTTGGCATTCTTTGGTTTGTTACGCTTAGAGTATTTGTGTTTTTTCATTATGATGGCAGCCGTGACTTTGAGAAGTCTCATCTTAAAATAATATTTTTGCTGAAATTCCCAGTAATGTGAGTGGAGCCTTCATAGAATAAAGTTGGTTTAGATCATAAACTTAGATTATTTTTTGACTGAATGAAATACTAATGTATGTATATTTATTTTTTATTTAGATGTCAGGAAGTGATACATATCTGTGTATCATCTGCTGTTAGTTCATCAAGTATCTAAATCTGTCTCCTGCTCACAACCATATGCACGATGGTATTTTTACTCTTTTTTTTTTTTTTTTTGTTCTTCTTGACTTGAGTGTTTTTAACCAAGTTTATGAAAACAAAAGCTCTGGTTCATGCTGGGAAGTCATTTTATCTTTAGCAAATTCTTTTCAGTTGTGAAACGTAACTACATAAGGTGATAACCTGATCTGCATGACAGAAAATCTTGAAAGACTAATAATTCCCTTTCTCTTAAGTATTTGATTTGAGGTCTAAAATAATTACAGAACTATAATTGCTGTAAACCCTTGCTGAGTATTTATGTTCTAGAGAGTGGCTCATACTTCCCCTTTTAAAATTTTGGGTCAGACCTGTTTTTTTCCACCAAGATTATTTGTTTTACAAAGCCTAAGAGAACTTGGGCTAAGATAGAATCGGTTTAGGTTTTCCAATAATACTAGAATTCTGTTAATGAATTGCCAAAAATAGCCCTTTTGCTGACTGTCGTGCAAGAGCTTGCTGTAGAAGATCAAAGATCAAGTATGATCAAAGATCAAGTATGTAGAATACAAAAAGCAACTCATAACCAGTCCTGTCGGTGAGGTAAACTGGACAAAGCCAGTATGACTATAAAGTGAAGTCCTATAATGCTCTGTAAGTTCGTTAGTGCAATTGCAGGTTAGCAGATACCCATGAATTTTATTAAGGAGCTATAAATACATAGAATTAATCCATTTATGGCATTGTCACAGTGACAATCTCCAGGGTTATAAACTCTTAGTAATGAAATTCTGTAAATGTAGTCTGTTGGAAATTGGCGTAGAGAAAATGGCCCTGCTTTGGCCCTGTGTTGCTTTTAATGCAAATGTGGTTATGTTGCTTTCCACCTGTCCTGCTACAAGCTGCGGAAGTGCTACAGTGCTGTTTTCTAGGAAGAATGTTTACAAGATGCTTGAACTCTCTGTAAAGTTAGAAAGTCTCAGGGAGGAAAGGTTGTTAATTTCATCAGTGATGAGCCAAAGCAGTCACTGACAGAAACAGGTGCAATTCAAGCACTTCAGAGGCTTGCATTTGCTTGTGCTAATAGTTCATTTGGCCCCAGGTTTCTAAATCTCCCAAGTAGCCTATGAACTGTGGTTGTGTTACTGCTTTTGTCTTTACTGTGTTAGGGAAGTCTGATCGCTTACATTTCATACAGATAATAAACAGTTGCATCTTACATAGAATGCAAAAACCAAAATGACTGCAAATATGCCTGTGATTAGGGTGTTTGAAGGGCTGAAAGGACTAGTAATTCAATATGATGAATGCTGTCTTCCCTCTGTGACCCTTAGAATTTCATTCCAGTTGCTGTCAGGGTGATGAAATTAATGCCTATTGTGTTTGTGCACGTTTCAGATCAGATGAGGACTAAGTGTTCTTTAACTTTTTTTTTTTTTTTGTAATTGTGTTTGATATTTTGTATTGAGTGGCAGTGAAGAAATAATAAAGAAATCATCACTCGGACTGCTTCCTAAAGGATCTTTTTCCATCGGAAAGGTTTTGACGATTAAAATCCATGAGTGAATTAATGTGCGTGGATTTTGTTCACTGCTTGTGTCAGCTGTCCTCCCTACCCCCACTTCCTGCTGAATAGCAGGTTTTGGAAGTGGTGCTTTCATTAAAGACGTTACGAAATTCTGGTTTTCATTGTCATTACGGAACTGTGGAAAGGCTGAGAGAATCAGAAGCTACCTCGGTGTTGTTTAGCAGAGCTGTAGTATTTCTAACAATTTTAGGAAGGACAAGAGATCCCTGTTGAACAATGCAGTGTGCTTTCTGGATTGATACGGAGGCTTGGAATTGCTGTGTCTCAACAAGGTTGAAAACTACTTGGGGTTAGAGCGTATCAGAACTTTGAGGAGACACTGCTGCTGAACTCTTGGCAGTGCTTTCTAGTGGAGTAGAGCCTGGGCTGTGCTTCATGTCTTGGCTTCCTAGGAAATCTGTGAGGAGAGCTCTGTGTCTGAGCTTGGGATGGATAGTCTTTTAGCTATTGGCCAGTCTGTGCTGGAAGTGAGGATTGCGAAGTCTCTGCCCATTTCTGTTCCTGGGACAGAAGCTTTCCCAGGCAAGGTTACCTTTGCTCCCTGCTTTCACTTTTGAAGCCATTGAGCCATCCAACAGGTAATTCAGGAGGGCCCAAGGCGGAGGTGGGAAGCAAAAGAGGCAGTCCAAGTCAATAATGGCCAAGCTGCAGCATACTCATAGGGAGATATTTCCTTCTGGTTGCTGTTGATGAGGTGGGTTGTCAGCTCTTAGGAACCTGGTTCTCCCCTCTCCACAGTGGGGGAGGCATCATAACCGGACTTCAACAACGCAGGGTGAAGGTGTTCTGCTTTCTGTCAGTAGATGTGAGTGACAAGAGGAGGACCCATTTCCCTGGCAAATGCCATAACCAGAAGGTCAAAAGGAGATGTCACATTTCACCCTTCTCTAGCTGTGTTTGGAAAGAAAGTGCTGGCAATTGCATTTTGACATGAGTCTGGTTTTATGAACCTGGGCTTGAGTTTCCTGAGCTCTCCTCCTAGTCTGGTAGCTCAGGAGTGGGAGAGTACTGGATGGTATGGGAGCTGAGTGGGAACGTGCAGAGCTGCGTGGAAGGCAAATCTCCAAGCTCAGATGGTAGCTGAGCAGCCTCCAAGGGCTTGCGCTTTCTTAGTTCATTCCATGTAGTTTGCAGCAGCAACTCTTGTCAGCACCCCGCTCATGTTGGTGCATTGTGGAACTGTGTTAGCTGCTGTGGGGCATGCAGAGAGGTTAAGATAATCATAACTTGTTGTGTATTTGCGATGGTAGAAATAATGAAATAAAGGTCTTGGGGGAGTGATAGAAATTTGGGGATTGCTGCATGCAAAAATTGAAAAGAAACTGGAAAACATAGTGAAGTGAATCACTTTAGTGTAGTAAACTTTTGAAAGAAGTCCAGTGAATTTTTTCTGCTGTTATACTGGCTCCATGAAGGTGGTTTACCCTGGCTCATCTAATTAGAGATTTCAGTGCACAGCTGTCTCCAGGCCTGTGTCTAGTATACTGCAAAGTCCTGTGTGTTATTGTGGCAGAAATTAAGTGATACCTGCTAAGCCTGAGGGATGCGACTTTCAAATTGGGATGGATGCCTAATTTTAGACTCTTACGTTCAACTGTGGTGTGAGGCAGCAAAAATAGCTACATTAGGTATGTAAGCTTTGTGCTCTTTCTTTTTTAGTTATTGCAAAATATATATTTGCGTAATCTTGATTTTTGTTATGTCTGCCTCTGGCTGTCGTTCTGAAGGTGAAAATGAAGTCCTTCATGACTCCGATTCATCTGGGATATCAACTGTAGTTCTGCTGTGCTGCAGATTTGGCTCTGGGGCAATCTGGAGGGAATTTAGTATGGTGAGGGTCTGCATTTGGTGCTGGTCCTGATCATCCACAACCTCTTGCCCAATATATGAAAAATAAAACCAATAAACTGAAACTGAGGTCAGTTAGCATTTTTAAAAATCGAGTATCAGCTACATGAACCAAAACCGCTGTTTGGGTTCATAAATTAGAAGCTTTGTGTAGAAATTTGCCTAGCATGTGTTATTTAATTGGCAATTCACAACAATCTGTATTTTATATCAGACTTATCTAAAGCAGGCTTCAGTTTAAAAATAGCATGTATGTTCATGTTTTGAAGTTGGCTACGTATATTTTATTGAAGTCCTAAACAGTCGAGTATTTGTCAGGTGGGAAAAGCTAAGGAGTCAAAGGGCAAGTTTGAAAGCACTTGTAAATTCAGATGCCATGTATTTGGCCAGTAAGTTTTACAATCTCCTGAATTGTCTGTTTAAATATATTTTAATTTTGATTTCTTAAGATTTTTAATATTCTGTTCTTAATACAAGTTGTCCTGATTTTGCATAATTTCTTAAAGATACAAATAGTATTTATCACATTTTCTAAACCCACTTCTTTTATTTATTTAATTTTTTTTAACCTGCATGAGTTTTATATACTTTTCACTTTGGGCATTTAATTGTTTTTTGGTAGATACTGGCCCATGAAGTTTTACAGTGCTCTTCCATGCCTTTTCCTTCTGCTTACGTAATATGTCCAGGTACTTTATGTAAGGATGATGGTTAATTGAGAAGTTTTTCCTTCTGGTACTCTACTGTCAGAGACTGTTCTTGCTAATAGAAGATATTAGTCTTAGCTAAACGTTTGACTCCAGTTGCTTCAAACTACCTCAGGCTTACAGGGTATCCTTTTTTCTTAAGTTTTAGTTGTGTTAGATGAAGTAGGCTCGGATGTCAGGGATTTTGACATTACAATTATGAGGAAGTGTAATTTTCTCAGGGAAAAAATACTCCTTAATCTTTGTTCTTTCTATTTGAATTTATGCTATGAAGAGCTTTGGGATAAAAAACCCAGGGAAATTATTTTCTTCTTTTGTTCATTTCATTTCTGTCACATATTACTTGTCATTTTCCCTGTTATAACTAGCTCCTCAGTGTGTGACTAGGAAATCAGAGTTTATGCTAGTTTGATTTTTTAAAATGTAAAATTAGCTACCTGTGTTATTTGGTTGAAACTGTACTTGGGCATATAACTAGATGTGAAGAAAAATAATTATTTTGGGTGACTTTGAACAGTATTGTGGCAGTTGCAGTAGTTTTTCCTCTGGAACTTGAAGAGTTATGCCATCCCATTTTCTAATGCTGCTTGGAAATACGAGGGCACACTTGTTTCTTTTTGCATAAGGGAGTGTAGTGCATGGTCACAAGCAAACTGCAGGTGAACTGGCTCATTCGCATGCTGTGGTTGTGTGCAGATAGTATAGTGATTTTAACAGTGGCTGTTTTTCAAAGCTGATTCAAGTTCACTGTGTTCAGGTCTGGAGCCAGATTAGTTACAGCTAGCTCACATACCTCCCTGCATGTTCTCTTTTGCTGTGTAATGATTCCTTTGCCTCACCTTGAAAGTCCATAGTGCTTAAATTCTAAATACTTACTGAAAATTATGTGTGTAGGAGCTTTCAAAAACCTTATTCCACAATCACAGGACACAGAGGTTTCCTAATCATCCCCTTTCCCTTGCATGTTGACTCACTGATAACTTCACACCAGTTCTGCCTGTACTTGATACAAATGCTTCTAAGAGTATTACAAAGATACAATCAACTCCTTGGAGTCCTTGGCATTTAGAAGCAAAGGGCCTATTATAAAGAGCACTAACTAGAAGAATACTGCAAACTGCCATGCGGTTTCCTGCTTCTGGCTGGCCTGGGGTGTACAAAGGATAGCATTTCCAGAATGTGCTTAATGTACCAAGGCACTGTAGCTGTTATTTCGGGGGGGGGTGGGGTGGATGAGATGGGACATGAACATTATGTATTTTCCACTACAGAAGAGTAATAAAGTAAACAATAGCTACATTAAATGTGGGTCACTTTTTCCTTTCTTTTAAGGAAATTACAAAAATCTGTGAAAAGAGATCTTCAGAGGTGCCAAGGGCTTATGAGGAGAACAATTTCTTTCCTAATGAAACAGGTGGAATACTTCCTTCCACTCTTGTGCTAGAAGGCATGTTCAGGTTTTGTGTAATAGCAAGATGCCAGATGTTCTGAAAAGCCCTGGTGTTGAAATCTCATCTTTTAAATAATCTCCTTTCACATGTGCTATATATATTTGAAATTCGTGCAGTACTTGTTAAAAAATATATAATTACTGGTGATTTATAATAAAAGGTATTTAGATGCTCTAACTTTGACTTTACCAAGTGGTCACTGGTTATAATTGTGGGCTGCTCCATGGTCCATGCTGTAGAACTGCTTTGTTAGCAAAAGCAAGTCATTTGCAGAAAGATCCAGTAAATTATTTAGACATTGAAAATAGGATTTATTCAGAATTTAGATGCTAAAATCTTAACATTATGTTCATGTTTTGTCACCAGGACTGAAACAGTTAAGTAATACAGATGTGTGTCTTTTTTTTTAACCTTTTTTTTTTCTTCTTTAAAAAAAAGGGTTCATCAGATAGCTAAGGAGTCCAGGCAGGAATGAAGTAATTGTGTGTGCTTAAAACAAAGTTCCCAGTGCATATATAACCCTGATCAGAATCCAGAATCAAAGCTCCAGAATCTACGAAGTACTGTCAAATGATATTGAACATGTGCTGGCAGGACTGGGGACCTCAATAAACGGTTTTGCTCTTTTTTTTTTTTTTTTTTTTTTCTATTTTAAACAAACAAACAAACCAAACCCAAAAAGGAATAAATTATGGTACCTCTCTTTAACTTAATGAGTTGGAGACAAACTCAACCTACAGGATGCATCAGTTCCGTTCTTTCTTCATACACAGGTCTCCACAGCTTCTTTGAAAAAGGTGATTTAGCAGTTTGTTTTCAGAAGAGAGAATCCCCGCTCCATAGATGCATCTTCTGACAGCAGTGAACAGTGTGTTAGGGTGGGATACAGTTTAAGATATGCATCTGCTTTCAGTGAGCTAAATTCTGGCAACTCAAAGCTGGCAGGCTCAGAATCGGAGATTCTGTAAATCCCCTTCTGCAGCACAGACCTCCCATCAAAGCCAAGAGCTCCTGCTTCTGGTTGATGTGCCATGGGTAATTACCAGAGAGGTTTTGTTGAATCTCGTCTGGGACTGTTGTTTAAATAAGCGTAAACTAACTGAAATTGCCCCGACATACTTGGTATCATGGAAACTTACTTTCTTTGAAATTAGCCTTTGGTCATATTGGATATTCCAGTTATTACAGGTGTTTCCCAGAACCTCTTTGCCACATGGCCCTTCTCTAAACAATGATCACCACCTGAATCACGCCCTAAATAGAAGTTGTGAAACTATACACATCACTCTTGAGGTAATGGTAGACTGGTGTGAATAAAATGGTTTGTTAATGGTCTGCTCAAAACCGCCACCTGATGCTGTGGGCAGGGCTGTAAGGAAAGGTGCATAACGCTGCTGTAGGATTCAGTCCTTCCCATCTAAGTCCTCTCAGCAGCATCTGTGAAAGTTGCAGGCAGGCAGACATTGAAAACAGAACTAGCCTGGTTAAACACGTAATATTGCGTATCTGTTGATAAAGGTCTCTTTCCGTTTACAGGGTTGGGGTTGGGGGTTGGTTTTTGGGGTTTTTTAGAATTACAGTAATCCTGTTGAGTATTCAGAGTAACAGGGAATGTTGGCATCATTTAGCCTGCTGCTGTAACTAGACATTCTGAGTACGTACTTTTTAGTTAACCTCTATGTGAAACTCTTTGAGCTTTTGCTCTAAAATGCAGGTGTGGTAGGTATTGCTGTGTATTTTATTTCCTTCAATAAACTGCTGGCATTGAAACTATCAAGATTTTCCTTCAGACGGCCTGCCTGCAGTGAAAATTATTTAATTTGTTATAAAATTCTAGAAAATTAGGCAACTAATTTCTTACAGCCTAAATATTTGCAAGTCTTTTTTATGCTTAAATACAGAAAGTAGTCAAACATGCACAGAATAAAAGACTAAAGCTGTATTTTTACTGATATAGATATTATGAATTTTATTATAAATTTTAATATGTTTTCATTAGTTCCCAAGGTAACCACATTTCTTTTAAGATCTTAGTGATTCTGATTCTTCCAGAAGGACCTTTCCCTTCATTCAGGGGTCAGTTATGTTTAATTGAGCTAGAAACTGTAAAGCCTTTTCAGTCATCATTAGAACTACTCTTCTATACATGCAGCTAGTGCCACTGAATGAAACCTAACCACTCATGTTTGTAAGTTTGTCAATTTAGGCCATAAGACTAAAAGCTAGTATGAAAGCAAAAATGTATACACTTGATACTTAACATCAGATGATATGATTCAGTCCTGCATAATCCATATAGGTTGCTAATACAGTTTTCTTAACAAAAAGGGAATAAAATGGAGTAACTATTTCTTGAAGTTCTCTGCTTTCTGGCTCAATCAGTTGAATGATTTTTAAAAATAAAATCAAATTACATATAGGAATCTTCTCGATATTCTTCAGAGCTCAGTCTCTTGGCAATGGTTTTGTTCACTGAACCCCAGTGAAACACATAGCTGCAGAATATTTGAGTGAACTCTGCTTCAGTGAAATGGATTGCATTGTGATTTTATGGTTTGATGCTGAGCCTGAGCAGCAGACTTCAGATTTGTGCAATTACGTATTGAGCAGATAGTCTCTTTAACTAAAGAGGTTATGAGGTGTGAGCAATAATACAACCATTACCTAAAAACTGTATGTGACCCTAAAGGTATTTTTAGAAAAATGATACTAAAAAGTAAACTTTTTTTTAGATCTAGAGAAAAAGCAACTAAAAAATAAAACATAGAAATCTCTTCTTCTGTTCTATTTATATTCCTTATGATGCTGTAAGCAAGTCAAACCCATATCTGTTAAATGCGAATAAAAGTGTTCCTGTCTTCTGTAAAGAAAAATAAACATTTGAAATCCTTATAGTGAGATATCTGAAAAGCTCGGAAATTTGTCAGCACCAAGTACAATTTCCCCATTTGTATCCTGTCTTGAGCCTGCTTGATAAACAGGGTAAATAGATTCTGTGATCTGAGGTACTTTCTCTAGAAGCTCAAAGGACTGGTTGTGTCAACAGGCAGGTTTTTAGATAAAGACAGAATTTAAACAACTTCTCATAAGATGCCTGCAGCAGTGCTGCAGAAGTCAGCTTGCACAGGATTACACATTGACTTCACAAGCCGTATCTGGTAGTTGTTTCTGGTGGTTTGTTGATGCAAGTTCCACCCTTTCCCCACAAAATTATATCCAGACATTTTAACAAACAGATGAGGAATACAATACATCCTAGGATACTGCTGATTTTAATAAGCACTCATATTGTAGTGGCGCCCAGCTAAAACCGATGCTGTTGTCCCAAAGATCATGCAGTTCCAGTTATAAAACTAGGCAGGAAGAAATAGCAAAATGGAGAGAAGTGCATGTTGTGGGGATAGCTGAGTATATGAAGTTTGTATGGTGTTTTTTAACTGAAGTGTTGATGTCTTGATGTTCTGCTTCTCTCTTTCTCCAGGAGAGGGAAGGAATGTTCTCCTGCTGCTATGCTACTGCTTTTATGCTTCTTTCCAGTTGCTATTGCCTATGCCTAAAGCTGACTTTTTCCTGATCAGAATGCTCCCTGCACGCTGTCCCTGTGCAGATCAGTTTTGTTGAAGTAACAGCAAGGATGGGAGCATTCTGCAATTCACACCCAGTTTCTTTGAACAGAGAAGAGAGGAGGGTTAAGTCCTGTAAGGAACCAAGAATGCGTGCTGGTAGGCATGTGATAGGACATCAGATGAGATGGCCCTAGTTTTTACCACCAGTATCTAGCAGTGTTGCCTTATGGCCACTGAAGCAGAAGTGCCAGATCTGCTTGCAGGTCCTGAGCTGCTCCCGTTATCAGCCACATCCGATTATCATATAAAGGTAATCTCTTTGCTAAGAGTTTGATGTGCTTGCCAGTTGACCTGCCAGCAGTTTTCTGATAGTGTATCTCTTCAGTTATTTTTGTCATGGCCCTATTTACTGAGCTGATGTGGCTAGGATGTGATTAAATGTTCTGTTTCATTTTCTTTGGTATGTACAGATTTCATAAGCAGGAAGTAAAACTCTACCTCTAAATTGGTAGTGTCGACCTTGTTGCAGTGAAAATCTGTGCAAACTACAAGTTACTCAGGTGTGGCTGCCATGCAGGACTGTTTTACATTGCTAGTGACCTACCATGTTAGTAGGGGCCATAGCTTAGCGCGTTGCACTGGAAGAAACTGCTAGGGAAGCTGAAATACCAGATTACCCTGGAGCTGCCGTTTGCATGCCTAGATCAGCAGATCACTGAATGAGTAAACTCTCCCGTCAGAAGTTGTAACCTCCTGCCAGTGAAATCTGGCCACAGTACTCTGAGGTGTGTCTTGTACCTTCAGGGCATGTGAACAGGTTGGTGTGTGGCATCCAGGGAAGCAGGGTACTGGCTTTCCCACAGAAGGGAGTCTAATAGCATCCAGTTTTCTTTATTTGAGACCTCATTGAATTGAGTTTGACAGCACTGCTATGTAAACAGCTGTGAAAGACCCAAACTAACAGTAACTGTATTACTTGTTACTACGAACTGGGCTGTGAAGCAACCAAAACATGGTTAAAAGCACACATTTTAATGTTCTGTACCCAAGTAACGTTTGTAATGTTAGACTGTAAATCTGTATTTTAAGTATTTTCCCTCAAATCTCTGCTTACTTTGGCTTGCTGTGTTGCTCTGTTTTTTTAACTTGTTTTATTTTCTTGACTTAATTGTGCCTTTAAAAAAAAACCAACCAAACCAAACCAAAAAAAAAACAACAAAGCAACACCTATTCAACTGAATAGGTTCCTCCAGTGCTTCCTTGTGCAGACAGGACACTTGGATTCTCAGAGTCTTTCAAAGCTGATACATAGGTAGAATGTATGTACGCTGTGGCATTTGGAAAGCTGCATAAAATACCTGAAACACTAGGTACGTTAGCTTCTGAAACTGAAAATTGCCTCCCAAGCATGTCCTGCACTGCTTCCCTGGTGCTGGCTAGTGAGTGCCCTGCAGAGGGGAAGACCATCCCCCTGGTGCTCAGCAGACCCCAGGAACGGCACTGTTCTGAGGAGGACTAGGAATCTCTTGGCTACCGTGATCTCTTCAGGTTGCTTCAGGAGGGGCATGCACACAAGCTGGCACTGTGGACACTTGCTTCTTCTGCATTGCTGTCTCTGGTAAATCACTCAAGTGCTTGCCTTCACTGTGGTCCCCAGATCTCTTCTGCACCAGCAGACTGAGAAGGAGCCAGAGACTGCACAGTGGCTGCCGCAGGGGATTCTGCAAAGTTAGCTACAAAAAGCAGCAGGGAGTCAGAGATTTTCTGGAGACCACGAAGGAGAGTACTGTGTCATTTGCTTCTGCAGCTGTAATATACATAGGTGCTCTGGTTTACCTAAAAGCATCAGACTGCCAGAAATTGAAGGCTTGCCATGATGGGACTCTTTCCCTACTTATCCACAAGCAGGTGAATTCTTCAGACATCATCTGGAAGGGAAAAGGGCAGTGTTTCTGCAGGATTCAAAGCTCTTAACTGTTAGCCCTCTGTTGTGTAAAGTCTATGAAAATTTCCAGAAAAAACAACAAAGTGAAAGTGCTTTGTTCTCAGGAGGGGAGCTGTGTGGCTGCCCACAGAGTAGGTGCCTTCTGTGAAACCTAAAGAAGCCTCTAGAGAATGTAGGTCAGAAGTTGCCATTCTTACCTGGTTGTAGTAACAGTTGTGTCATAAGTTTGTAGCTCTCAGCTCTCACCTGTGAATGTCTAATATTTGAATAGCTGTTTGCTGGCCTATTGTGAACTGTAAGAAGCCGTTTCTTGAGATAATGAAATGGGCAGCGCTGAATTGGATGGTGCTGCAGTTAAAGGTGTTGCATCCCCTTGGGCTGAGCCATCTGAGCGAGCAACATAGAATTTCCAGATTTTCTCATTCCATCCTTTGGTTTGAAATAGAATATCCATTTGTTGTGTTTAATGAGAACTAATTATAAATGAGGAAAATATTTTATATATATATATATATATTAGTTCTGTACAACAGTATGACTGTGTTCTATCATGAGTAAAAAGATTTTGGTCTGTTACATGTAACATGTAACTTACAGTAAGACATAATGTTGTACATTGACATTGCTTACAGTAACGATGAGCGGGTGCTCCTCTGGGATTTAAAAGTGAACTAGATCCAGTTTTACTGATATAAAAAATAAAACTAATTAACTGTTACAGTTGGCAGGCACAATTGTACATGTTTTTTTTTAAGGGAATGATCCTTAATATTCTAACTTAATAGAATAATCACAAGTGAATGCTTTGAATTCTGGGGTCTGATTACACTGAGGTTTTGACTTTGTACACAAGTGGAAATTTTTACAAATGGAAGTTATAAACTCTGTATGTCAAACCCTGTTTCTTGTGTGTGGTAGCTCTTACAGTGTTGAGGGCAGGTTTTGTTTTCCTCTTGTTCTTGTTTTCTTATATTTTAAGAAAGCACAGGCAGCATTCAGGACCTTCTGGTTTAGTGATTTGTTGTATTGGGCCTTTTCCCTTCCTCTAAAACAGTCGTTGCCAGAAACTGCATAGTGGAGTCTTAACTTGAAGTTAAAGATAACAGTGCTTCTGCGCGTGGTGCGTAACACTGCCAGGAAAATATACACTTGAAAAATGAAGCTTTAATTCCATAAGTGAGATTAGGAAGATAATTTTTGCACCAGAACTGTAAGATCAGATGCTCTGACTGCTACCTTGCACTGGTGTGTGGTACCTGGAGTGTCAGCGGTAAGGTTATAAATTCTCCTGGAACTTTAATGAGAAAACTACTCCTGCAGCAAAATCTTGTTTTAATTACTTGGATACTGTTCAGAATAAACTTGTCAACTGACTTATTGCAAAGAATATTCAGTTAAAATTTATTGTGGTCTTGTTCCTAAATTTACTGACTATCTCAGTGTGCCAATGTCTGGTTTCTTGCCTTGTAAACAAAATATGATCAACACTGCAGTTGCATTTTCAAAAAGTGAGGAAGAGAACGAATGTAAAACATACAGCTTTATGCGTGGGTTTTGCCTAGCATTACAATACAAGGCATTGCCCATCCAGTATCAGAGGTTAACAGAGAGGTGGGTAGATTTTCTAGAGGTGTTTGTAGAGACCTTTTGTAAGGATCAATACAAGACTTGACATACTAAATGGTATTAATCAAGATCTGAATATTAGTTAGATCTTCCTGATAAAATTCCCAGATGGTCCAGACCAGGGAAGTGATGATAGTAAGCATATAAACCTTCCAAATAGCACTTCAGGTTTTGGTGAATGGAATCATTTTGAAGAAGAAGAAACAAAGAGTACAGCCATTGGTATTGGCAGAGGGCGGGGGGGTGGTGCTACCTAAAATGTACAGGTTAGAAAAACTAAGCTTCATTAGATATGAAAATATTTATTAAAAGTGATTAAATGGCTGCATGGATTCTTCAATTCAGAATTGAAATGGTTTAATTCATTTCTCATTTTCTATTTGAAATAAAGTTTTAAAAGGTGACTAAGGTGACTTGGATTACTGCTTCAGCACCTTGCTTTGTAGTCATGCTCCCAGAAGGTTATTTCACTCACTTTGAGGAGCAGGAAACTACAAGTTTAAATGGTATCTTTAATGTAACAGAGGGGAAAAAGCAAAACCTTCTGGCTGGAAGCTGAAGACTAATGTAAGACACTTCTCAACATCATGTTTTTTTGTTTGTTCTTCATGGTTAAAATCATGGCAGATGGTTGAGATTTTGTTCTTGATCTAATCCAGGAGAATTTACCATTTTAGATTGAATGATGAGGAGTGTCTGGCTGAAGCATGTCTTATCCATTAGATGTGTAAAGTTAAATGGTGGTTTTGTACATGTCTACAATTTATCTTTACCTTTAATTATATTAATGCAGGGATCTTGTGGATGTAGGTCAGCCTCTGTGGATCCAGGTCTGGGCCTGAGGCGCAAGAACAGAGTAGCTTTTTTAAGCCCTTATTAATTAGTATTCACTGCTTTGGTGATAAGTCACTTATATGCGTGGTGGGTACTGATGCAGTGATGGAGTGTTTTCCTGTTAATGGTGCTAACTTGCTGGCAGTTTCCCCAGTAAATAGCTAATTACTGCATTGGATCTCATCACTGCCAAATGCAATGAAAATAAATAATAAAGTAATACTTTTTTTTTTTTTTTTTTTAGGTAATAATCTATGGGGATTTGCCAAAAAGTAAAGAAAATGTAATATATTTATCAAATCATCAGTGTACAGGTTTGTATTCTTTTATTGTTGTTTTTACACTTTTACTGATTTAAAAAATCTGCTTGTCTGTGTACTGTCTTTCCAACCTTGCCCTAATAAGCAAGAACTTCTAGTTCAGAAACCTTTAATGATATTTATATGTATGACATGTGCTTTTTGTTTCATCAGTGGCGGTTAAAAACTAATTTAACTAAACATTTTGGGCTTTTGTCTTTGCAGTTGATTGGATTATTGCAGACATGCTGGCAATCAGGCAGAATGCTCTCGGGCATGTCCGATACGTCTTGAAAGATGGGTTAAAATGGCTGCCGTTGTACGGGTGGTATTTTTCACAGGTAAGCCCATTCACTTTTTCCTTGCTGTTTGTGGGTCAAATATGTAAGATGTACCTTCCCTCTATCATCCATGCTGGAAAGATGTAGTTCTGAGCTGGCACTTGTTTATCTGAACATGAAAAGAGGGGCTTTCACTCCGCGTAGTTAGATGTGTAGCTTAGTTGAGGGGCAGTTATTAAAGAAGCAGTTTACTTTTCTAAGTGAATACTTCTTATCGATGGTGTTTATTACTAGAATCAAAACTGTTGAGTCTGTTAGAAGCATATCAGAATATTTCTGTAACTTTGTTCTTTTTACAGTCCAAAACCCCAGTTAGCAATAGGTGTACACAGCCTTATTTTTTTATGTATGGGGTTTTTTTTTATCATGCTACAAATTGTAAGTTGACACTGCTGTGGTGTACTTACTTACTTTTTGGTTGTTTTATTTTAGCACAATATAAAAGAGGTTGGACCTTAGTAACTTAGCATGGAGGAAAAGCAGATCCCAGCCTCTGTGAAAGTGTTGATGGTTTTGCTTTGGACTTCAGTTAAGCAAAAACCTTAGTCTAGCAGTATTCCTGTTGCAGCACTCTCCAAACTGTTATTACACTCAGTCTCATAATCTGAAGGTCCTCGCATGGGGCACCAACTGTCACAGCACTCTCAAAACTATCATGCTGCAACATATCCCTATTACTGCCTTTTACTTTCTCCTCTTCCAGCATAATGCTCTTGTTCCTTTTTGTTTGAGAGCTCAACCTGATGTGACTCAAAATTACACAGTTCCTGAAGTACAGTGGGCCATGGTCACTGTACAGCCAATATACTGAGTGGATGTGATCTTTAGTCTGAAATGGTGGAGATGGCTTTACCTCTCTGAAATCCTTTATGAATTTGTCATGTCTGTTCTTTCCTTTTTCTGAAAGCAGGACTTTATATATACAAGTGAAATAAAACATAGAGGAGCATGTTTTTGGCAGTATGGTATGTTCTGCTAGGTGATCAGAAATGGCTTCACAGTATTTATCTCAGCATTTAGATGGGTGCTTAGTTATTAGAATAGAAATGGATTAAGTTTGGGTAACTGTTCTAAAGTGCCCATTCAGCAAGATTTTTCTCCTTCGCTTCTGTCTTTGATCTTTACCTGTTCCCTGAATGTTAATCTACTTTCTACCCCCCACCCCTTCACACTGCGTAGGCAAAAAAAAAAAAAAAAAAAAAAAAGGCAAAAACCACTTAGAAAAATACTTCTAATACAATTACGCAGTTTCCTTGAATTGGCTGTCAGCCCTTCCCGAGAGGATGGGGGATACTGAGAGAAATACTACGCTGGGTATGATGTGAACTATATGCTAATTTGTAAAGGAATATATGAAGATTAGGCAACTACAGACGTGTGTCTGAATAGGAGGCTTTACTCTCTCCCTCATCCTTGGCTGCACAATCCTCTCTCACTGCTTGCACTCTTGCATCTGTGGTCAGATCAATTGATTGCTGGAAACAACAAAAGGGGGCAAATTTTGAGTATACAGCCATGGGTGGGAAGAGGGGGGAGGCAGGATAGCCCTTGTGTGGCCGTTGACACTGGAACTTTGCCTCCAAGAAGCTAATGTGAGTTAGATTGGGTTGAGAGAGCATTCAGCAAGGGGAGGTACAGATCCATGAACTGCCTAATGGACATGCTGAAGAATAGGGACTGCCTTAAGCAGTAGCCTTTCCCAGCAATCAGATGTTGCCTTCTAGCTTGGATGTGGGTACCAACTTGAACAGAGGTTCAGGGTCTTGGATCACATCACATAAATCTAGGCTGGAGCATGGGTGGTTGCCATCCTTTCTTCTAAAATCACTTTGTTTAGAAAAGAATATGTTGCAGACAAAATAAGAAAACTGTTCACAGTTTCTTTTTTTTTTTGTTGGGTTTGCTGTCCCAGTCCACTAAATAAGTATAGACTGTCCTACCTCACTGAGGGTATCCACTGGGAGAAAATGGACTTCTCTGTTGTCTAATGTTTGTCCCTACTAATGAATCTGGTTCTTTACATTTTTTCTTCCACTAAAGTGACCAGTCTGCTGCATGGAAATATTTTGCTCTTTGTCCTTGCCTGTAGTCATTACATTGATGGTGTTTTAAGTCTGCTTTAATTAAAATACAGACAGGATATATATTCCATCCGCTATCATTAGCTGTCCAGAAATTATTTTTTTCAAGATTTTGGAAAATTACTATTGCTATCTGGAATATCCGGCTCTCAGTTTCCTGACTGCTATATTGACTGTTAAAAGAAGGTTCCTGTGGAAATTAATCTGAATGTAGCCTACACTTTTTAATCAAAACATATATATTAAATAAAATCTTTGGAGGGTTTTTTTTTGATTCCTCTAAACATCAAACTTTACAAAATGTAGTAGGGGATAATTATATATAGTTATCTATATATATTCAGTGACACAAATGAAAGGCAGCTTACGGTGGTGATGCGTGTGTGTTTAAATGACTGAGACGGGATGCAGCAGGCCTGCAGTGCAAGCTAATAGGTATTTTTATTGTTTTTATCACACCAAACAGTGCAAAAACATAAAACACTTCCTGCCCTTCCTGTTGATGTTCTGTCAGTGATGTCACTTACACTCCACTAAAAGTTTCCAGAGCCACATAATTACGCCATGTTTGTGGAATTCATATTCCCTACCTCACGTAAACATCCTGTTTGGAAATAAACGTGGTCTGGATGTCCAGGAGAGCGAAATTCAGGCACAAAGGAAGTATATTTGTAAACATAATCCATTGTTGACTAAGAGGGGGGCTTTTAAAGTACAGCGGAAAAAAATTACAACTTTAAAACCAGTACTTCCAGAAATCTGTTTTGAAAAGCATTCATATATTTGATCTCTTACTGAAAAGGAAATGCAATACAAATTGGGGAATTTGAGCTATATACAACTGCATAACTAGCATTCTTCTTGGGAGGCAACTATCTAATAGCAAGGAAAGAAAAGAACCATTTAAATTAACCTGTTACGTTTCAGGTTTGATTTATTAGGCAGAACTATTGCTTTTCATAAAAATGAGGCTTTATTATTTTTGGGTGGACCTGAAACTTTTTTTGCCCTATCTTTCTCCACCAAAATGCAGCTAGCTCCTATTCATCTTACACCACCTGGTGAGGCTGGGATGTAATTTCCATAAATATTTTTGATACGCTAGCATTTGCTTGACTTTGTAACATAGGAAGTATGTCTTTGTATTTTCTGTTATTCAGCGTCAGCTTGTGTACCCTTCTGGTTGTTACTGAATTTTAGCCAAATATTTAGTTGGTATGGCACCTTGCCTCTCTTTAGCTTTGTAACCCTGTGCCACAGGGGAGCTGACATTTTTATGTAGTTGGGTTTTATGCAGCAAATGGTGATCTTACAATATGTAATTCGTTCTTATGTTACATGTCTGTACACTGGTATTTACTTGAGAAGTACAAATCTATTTCTGACCATAAAGTCCAAGGTGGGGACACCAAACCTGTCTTTGATATTGTGTCCTAAGCAAACTGTACAGTAGTTACTTGATTTCTCCAAGTTCACAAGTTAAACAAGGAAAAGGTGGTTCAGTGTTTTTCCAGTTTACTGCAGCTGGTTAGTAGTTTGATAAATAAGGGAAGACTTTGATTCCAGCCTTCTCTCATTTATCAAAGCTTGACCTAGCTGAGCTCACACAGAAGGATGACTTACCAATGATGTGGAAGTTTTGTGTAGCAGATGTGTTATTTCTCATACCAAACTGAGTTTGCCCTTCCTGAAAGCAGTTGTGGTGGTGAGTATTACTGTGCAGAATAAGACTTCTACTTCCCTTTAATGGTGTCACGTCTTAAAATTGGTCTTACATATGGAGTGTGTAGATAACACGTGGCGCTCTGCTGCGCAGCTCATGAAACATTTTTTGGTTTTATACCATTATCTATCTGGGACTGGTAAACTGCTTGTGGGATGCTGATACGACGCTCCATCCTGCTAAAGGCCAAGCTCGGTGGACTGGAGGATTCTGTTCTTGGTTTTGGTCCCCTGCCAGCCACAGCAGCACAACTTGGAAGGGAACCACAGACAATAATGTTAAGACAGAATATTTAATAAGGAGTTAATGTATCATTGACTTTCTGTTCCTTTTCATTGCAGTTTTTGGAGAACAACTTAAAAGTCACATCAAATACCACTAGCTAAGCAGCTGCATGGCCATTGCCATGCCCTGAAAGGCAAAGCCTGAAAGCACTTTGCATAACTGCCTCATCTGTCTGCCTCCTCCTGACCCCTCAAACTTTTTTCCTGTCTATGCCATGCAAATAAAATAATAGCTCCCCACACACCCCTACCCCTGTTTCTAAAATGTACTGTATCTTCCTGAGATAAGACATTTGAGTGAGGTTCAGCTCTTAGTAGTTTTAATCTTGTTGTCACCTTTCTGTTAAGAGCATGTAAACCATAAATGGACAGAAATAATCTGACAAATCCTAATGCCAAGAGTCAGGGTGGGCAGAAAAGAGTATTACCAAGCTAGGGAATCAGTTAGAAAAGCAAAATTTTGTTCTTTGGAAGCTATCTATTTATTTATTTATTTCACACACACACACCCTGAATTCATTGTATCAGTAGTTCAGTAGTTCGTTTTGGAGCATGTTCATTTACATCCTCTTGTGTAGTGCAGTAGATAAAACAAAGTGATGTAAGAGGGAAATGATGAGGCAGATTTCATTTCTTTATAACCTTCTTTCTTTGTGTGTACATTGCCATAGTCCTTTTACTGAAGTTTTTGTGATAAACTCTGTGGAACAAGTTATAAAACTAATCTTTTCCAGGAAACGATCCAAGGTTTTTTTAATGGTTTTCAGTAAAAATACTTTTATAAAGTCTTTTGCCTTATAAAGATTTTGAGTTACTTATTCAATTATTATCTTGGTATAACTTCTTTATTAAGTTTGATTCTCTAATAAAATGCATAGAAGTTTTCAAGACTGATGCTAGTTACTTTTGTGCTATTCATAAATTTTGTATGTAGAGGTATGATATTTGTAGTTCCAGTGTTTGCATTAGTCAGTCTGTAGGAGTGGGCACACCAAATTGAAAACATTGATCTATAAGTACTTGTATGTGAGTAACTTCAGTTGTGTGATTTTTCCCTTGATATACAAGCTATGCTGCTTGTCAGTGTTGTCGTGAATAGATAGTACCCTGGGGTCAGTTTCAGTGCCACCTTCCAGTTAATTATTTAACACTTTTAAACAAGACACTTCAAGTGTCTTATGCCTTTTTTTTTCCCATCTGATCTTTATTTAAACAGATTTTGTGAACTAAGTACATGCAAATGCACAATTAGTTCCAGGTGCTTTCATCCTAGGAGAAAATGTCTTGTGGGCTATTTGCAGCATGAGTCACAAAGGGAACTTGTCATTGTCTCTTGTTTGTTCTATCAACTCTTCTACATTAAACTACTTAAATATTTAATACTTCTTTTTTTTCCTCTCATAGCATGGAGGAGTCTACGTAAGAAGAAGTGCCAAATTCAGTGAAAAAGAAATGAGGGAGAAGTTGCGGGCCCAGGTGAAAGCTGAGACTCCGGTAAGATTATACCTTTCCTCTCCCCATTTCTTTGTCTTTTTTAGTGACAAAGGCTTTTTGAAGAAATAAGCCGTGTCTGATACCTACGAACTACAAGATGGTAATCATGGAATTGGTTTGTATTTTTACAGTTACTTTCTGTGATTAGAAGGATACCTCTAATTAAACTTGGGAAAATCTAGCTAGTCCTTTATGAATGATACGAACTTTGTGATTCTGTCATTAGGGGGCAGGGGGGATCTGAACTAAATCTTAGAACATGGTCTATAGCACCTTCTTGAGAAACCACTGTTCCTGTTCCCTGTGTTTCAAAAGACAATATTTTGACTACTGTATGGTTGTCAGAGACTGGTATTCCTGACTTCTGAAAGTGAAGAACCATTCCTACCAAATCTTAATTAGTCATCCCAACGATCAATCCTTTTTAGTGGCAGTGACATCTTAGAACTTAGTCTGCTACGCCTGGAGGAGAAAAAAAAAAAACCCCAAACAAAACACAACCCCCTCCCAAACTCTTGATAATTTTCTATTTGAAGAATGATTGTTAGTGCCAAGTGACTTTTCTCATGACTCCCTGTATGGTTTGTGGCTCAGTGGTTAGAATGACTGTGCTTCACTTCCACTGCTTGCTGTGTATTAAAATGTATTCAGCCTTTTTGGCTAGACTTAACAAAACTAACTCAGCAGGCCTTGACACAGAACAGTTACACTTTCATCTTATTTAAAATGATGCGATTAGAACTTGCCACTCGAAATACAAGTGTCAAACCTTTTATAAGCAGAGTCTTGGATAGAGGTGGTGCATTGTTTGGTTTGATCTTCATAATAGTTGGTGGGGGTTTTTTTTGGGGTGGTGCAGGGAGGTTACTGTGTTTATGTTCATGTGTCTGTGTAGAAAAAGTAAACTGGCCTCACATTTACTGAGAGGCTTAAATGACTAAAGCATCCCAGTTTAAGACTGTGCTCAAACTCATGTGTCCTGGTCTAAGATGTAACATGAACAGGATTTTTGCCAGAAATACGTTACAACCATTAAATGTTTGCTGTCCGGTGTCTAATATAATGATGTCCACATGGAGAATATGGTCATATTCAATAGTGGTAGCTTGTGCCCACATTACCAGGGAAGGTCCTGGGATATTAAAAGGTTGCATTGCATCTTTTTTTTTTTTTCTGTATGTCAGTGGCAAAGATTCTACTTTCTGTACAACTTGTGGTGTAATGGAATAAGCAAAGACAAATTGCAGGATGTGTGAAACATACTTGTAGTCATCTGTCTAAGCTATTCCTCCCACTGCAGAATGCTGGTGAAGTTTGCTTCAGTTAGTCCAGATGAAATACCCTAGCAGGGTGTTTTCCCGCATAGGCCCATGGATTTCTTCCTACTCAAAGAGGAGCTTGTAGTTGAACCTGGCTTTCTGGCTTCCTGCATGCCCTAAGATGCAGGGGTTTGTTGTAATAATGAGGGTTTGTGGCAAGAGTTGATTTGAACTTTGCATTAAATTAGTCTCCTTTATAGAAACATGGATTTTTTTTTTGATACAATCTTAGGAAGATGTGCCTAGAAATTAATCTAATTCTGCATGTCTTTGGAAACCTGCAAATGATGTTCAGTGGTCCCGCAGTGCTATAAATTGATTAGACAGGCTAGTGTGTGGTTTTTACCCCAATTGGCATGTAAGGGGTCGTTTAAACATAAAGCTTTTCTTTAAAGCTACATCCACTGTGGGTTCTGCTTTCCATGGTGGATGTCTACATGTGATTTATGAAATAAATCCAGAAGGTTGGGGTTTTTTTCTGGAATAATCTTCTCCCTTCTCAGTTGTGTGTGGATCAAAAACCTGTACCTAACCTATCTAAACTAATGCCAAATGAATTTGGGATCACTTGGGTATGTTTATTTTTGATGTAATTTGGCTATCTGCAAGTTTGGTGGTGTTGGAAGTGGACACAAAACCTGGATGTGCTTCCCCAACAGTTGTTGCCATGTTCCTCATATTATCTAGAGTAGCAGTATAGAAGAGAAATAAGTGTAAAAGCTGCAGAAATGCATTCTGTTTTAAATCGCTTTCAGCCAAATCACATAGGGAGTGACAATTTTAAGTTTTACAAAGCCAAAGCTGTCAAAAGCCTGTTTACTGAGACAGATGTTTATATCTGCTGGGGTAAAAGACACAGACCACTGAGTAGTCATTTGAGGGAAGACTAAACTTTCTACAGTCCCCTTTATCTGAGAATTTAAATGTAGATGTTGTAAATGCCCTTCAACCTACAGTTACTACTGGGGGAGGACCATGATAACCTGTGTCCTTACTGCATTATTTATGAAGAAACTTTGAAGTTCTGCAACTTTGCATGACATTCATGACCAATCATGTTGCTTTTAAAATGAAGACATTTTAATCAGTAAAGGAAGTTGCCCTGAACTCATCAGCTTCATGTGAAAATAATTGATTTACTATTCTGGGATTTTTATTCAAAGTTATGCACTGGATGCTACAGCTCAGGGTGGGCTTTTCTTCAGTTTAGTGGGCAGCTGTTGCTTAGTCATCCTGTGCATACACGGTGGAGTTCTTTCTTTAATGTAGCGTTAGAAAAAAGCTTGCCCGTCATCTGCTAAGGAAAGAATTATATGCCAATAGAGAGGAGACAGATGGGAGTCTGTGTTAAGGGTCACTTTGTTATTTACAGTTTCTCTCCACATACAGTTTAAACAAAAGAATCCAAATGATTAATGTTCAGTCTGTCTGGAGCCATCCCTGTTCCCATTATGAAACTGAAGATGTGTAGAAAGGCAGAAGCAGTTTTCTGTTCTTGTCAGTGTAGCAAGCCCTTTACTGTTTTACTGTGGTCTTTTTTTTTTTTTTAATGATAATGAGAAGTAGATTGCAGGTGGAATGCAGACAGGAAAAATAAGGCTGCCTCTTGACCTCTTACATTGACAGAAGAACTGGATTAGTGATCTGGTATGCCTTATTTTATGTAGGGACAGTGGACTGCATGATGCTCCTTGCTTGCCTTTTCTTACAACTTCTAAAGACTTGCTGCCTTAAACAGCGCCTTTGCCTGCCCTGCTGTTCACACCTTCTTTCCAGATGCAGCACAGCAATATTAGACACACAGACACACAAAAAAAGCACTGTGATGCTAGACTGAAAGACTGTTGCACCTTTGTTTTCTAAGTGGGGATCTTGAACTAATAAATTTTGTTATTTACTTCTGGAAATTACTTTGCTTCTCAAACTCAGTGAAGTATACACTCAAATGGTTCAGTATTGGGCCTTTTGTTGGCAAAACTCACTTGAAATGATGTGATTTTGTTTTAAATTCCATAAAATCTTGTTAACAAATTCCAATCTTATGTCTTGTGGGAACAGAGACTGTCACATGGTTTGAAAGACACTTTTGTGCCAACGTTGTTTAAATGTAAGCCATAACAAAATAAACTGCATTTCTCAATATAGCAATATATACAGCTGACACTTGGTATGCTCAATCTGCTTGTATTATAAAGAAAGTTCACTCTCGTGGACACCAACTACTCAGTTTGATAACTGAAAAAGTAGCTTGTATTTCTTTTTATCATGCATTGAGAGAGGAAATCTGCATTCTGAGAGGTGGAATTTAACCCAGTACAGCCAGTATTTAACTGGTTACTATGTGTTTTGGTTTTGTCATTCAGTCAGTCACAAAATAAATCTTTGTCATGTGAAGCAGTACTGGTCAAACACTGAAAACCTGGAGAGGGTAGATACATTAATACAACTGCTATAAGGCTTAATGTAATTATTTTGTTACATAGTTACTAATTTGCAAATCCCCAACAACTTCTTTGTAAATCCTGAATGTCCTTGTTGCTTTCCTCACGTCACCTTTTGTATTTCATTCCAATTATACTAGATATGCTTTCTCATACCGTATCTTTTTCAGTAATTGATCTGACTGTTAATGTTTGTCATCCAGTTCACCAGAAGTATGTGTTCTAGGCAGTGGTCTAAATGGATTCAGATATGAATCCGTCTAGTTGTCAGGATGTAATAATAATAATATTATTTAAACTAAGCAAATGCATTGTTTAATATAATTTTGAACTTTGTAAATAAAAATATTTAATTGTTTTCTCTTTGTCACCCATCTGGGAACAGCGCAGTAAATGCAGGATACCTTTAGTCAGTAGCTACCACTTCTTGACACCCTGTGTTCTACAGGGTGGCAGCTACTGTCTCCAGGACACCCTCCAAAGCCCTGTCCTTGGCCAGGTTTTATCTTTATCACCACTTCTTGCTGTATGCTGATGGTATCTGGGCAAACTGTTCTATACTCCAGGAACTTGTGGTGTTTCATGGCCCTTTCCCCTGCTCCACCTATACCAGATCCTTTTGTGGCACTCTGATTTATCTCAAGGACTTCCTTGGCTGCCCCACATCCCCCTCTGGAAGCATGGCCCCTCTTGGCGCCGTTGCTATTTCTTTTTTCCTGGGAGACCTTCACAACACTGGGGAAATGAATAGCATTGCCACTTGGGTGAAAGCAATTACCATCATCCATTCATTTCATCTTTGGACTGTGGCATTGTCGCTGACATTACACCAGGGACTCTGGGTAACACCTGCCTCTTTTCTGGTTTTCTGGCTCCAACAAGAATCAGTAGGGTTCTGCTACTGCTGAGGAATGAATCCTGATCCACTCCTTGAAGCTTTCAAATTGATGAGAGATAGCGAGTGTATTGACATCCACCCATGACACAGAAACAGGTGTGGAAATACTATGGAACTGAACATAGGAACCTACTCAGCTTGGATTAAAATTGGTGTGTCAATGAACTGGGGGCTATGGTAATGCATAATTTTCTGTGCCGTTTCAAACATGAGCAGTGAGTGTATTTTGCAGTCACCCCAATAAAGTGTGTAACTTTTATGTAGCTAATTGCCTTAAATGAAAAAAGTCTGTATAAAAAATTGCCTTAGCTGCAGCTGGTGTTTCTAGGTAATTAAAATGCCTCTATAAGGCAACAGTTCTTAAGCCAAGCTCAGGGGAGCTTATTTGAAATCTTAGATATTTGTAGTTCTTACAGTCTTTGGAAATAGTACTTAAGGATTTAGCTTCTGCTGCCTGTGGTTGGAGAATAGAGAAGCCAGTCATACAAGAAGATGTGGTAGGCTGAATTGCAGTGGGAGAGTATCTTTGTCTTGTGCAGGACTGTACATGAGTGTAAGTAGGACATCTGTTTACATCCATTAATTTTAATCTGGTGAATTAGTCCTGATGAGCCACATACTAGGTTTATATATGCTGAATTGGGTGTAAAGGCCAGTTCTCTGCCTTGTTGGTATGCTTTCAATTCAGAGATAGTCAGATTTTTGGTCAACAAACCTGTTGGGCTGCTTGTGTTTTAGAGGTTTACAGGAATAATTAAGATATCATTTCAACCTCTGCTTGGTATTACACACGTAGGACTGGAGTAAGTAGATACTATCCGCTGTGTAATCAGCTTTCAGTGGCTGATTATCTGCTTTGAAAACCCGTAATGTCATTGCATGCTTTTAAGTGCTGACCTGTGTACCAAGAATGGCATTCCTATCCTGTGTGCTTCACTTTCTTTGCTCTGTCAATACCTGTTACAGCCATTGTATTAGCTAAGCATTTAGTCTTTAATGAGGAGGGGGGAAGTAACCTCATCTTGAAGTACCATTTTAAGGATCCAAATTATATGATTTTAATATAAGCACATTTATGAAAAGAAAAAAAATGCATCTGAATTTGAATATTATGGCCTTTCCAGCTAACTCTGAAAAGTTTTACTCATTCACTGAAATATTTCAGCAGTGTACTTCATAGATGAAATGTGTATGTGACCAGGGGAGGTGTGGACTGCAGCTGGGTGTAAGGATTCCTGTACTCGTCCCTGTGCTTTTGTTACTGTCAGGTTATAAACAGTAAGCACCTTGACTCTTAAACCCATTTTCTTTTGTTTTTTTTCCCCACCAAATCAGGATACATCTTGGGTTTCTGCCAGCCCTTGAATATTCTTGGACTTCACCTGCCTCTGCAATCTGCCAGTTCTCCTCATCCCCAAACATACCATGAGAAGTACAGCCTTTCCTCTAGCTCTCTTTATTCTACTGCTACTGGTTCTGCCATTCTTAATATTTTCTTTTTCCCCTGCCAGATTCTAGGCTATGTACTCAGTTTTCCTCTTTTCTTGATCTCCTCCTGGCTTCACTGGTTGGCACAGTTCCTAGATTTCTTCCCTCCTCTGCGTTTTAGCACATTTTTCAACCTTCCACACTGTGGGGTGATTCTGGAGAGTTCATTTGCTGGGTCCTGTCTTTCTGCACTGTAGCTGTTCTGCAATCATTAAGTGCAAATACCAGCACACGCTGATGTTTTGTGGGCCAGAAGCACAAAGTTATATCCCTGTGTGTCTCTTTCTGAGTTTTTATTTAATTTTGCATCTTTTCATGAGGTGCGTTCCCACTTGTCAGTGTCTTCCTGTACTCACTGATAATCTTCTTTGGACTGAAAGAATCCTGTTCTTTCAGATATTTCTTGAGACTCATTCTGCAAAGATAACATTAATTAGTTAGTCTCGGCACAGTAGGCATGATTTTACTGCAAATGTGCCATGTTCAGCTCCACACTGGTTACTGTTTGTGGTCATAGCCTTTTCTTCTGCACATGAACCCCCAAAACAAAATTTTCCTTGCTTAAGTGATGTTTTTGCATCAACTTTTATGTAGGAGATTATGCAAGACACACTGAAAAAAAGAGAGGGAGATGGAAACCTCTGTTCTGTTTCAAAAACAAGTGGAAAATCCATCAAATGTGACTGCTTCTAATTTTACAGTCAGATACGCAGATACTTAAGCAACCTTTACCTGTGTAGTGATTTGAGAAGCCACAGACAGTTGTTGCTGAATAGGCAAGCAAACTAATTTACTTGGGGAAAATCTAACCTTACAGACACGTGTGCTTAAAGGAATGTGACTTTAAAGTTCAAGTTATGCTGAACTGTGAGTTTAAGTTCATAATATATTTAATATCTCATACAATGAGATGTATAAAGGCACTTAAGGTAGATCATCTATCATAATTACAATTAATAGTGTTTCTGATTATGAATGGAATTAAATGTGTGTTTCACTATCAGGAAAGACTAGATGCAAGATCAGTATTAAAGAAGAAAATTATAATATAGGTCATCTATGACATACTTGACTGTCCTTTCAAAATCTCCTCCTATTCCGCTTAACAAAACTGATACTCTAGTTAGTATCAGCTGCACTTGATTTGCTCACGCATGCTATCTCCTTTCCTAAATCACCTGGGCAACTTTCTATGGTACATATTGAAAAAACATTATTTTGAACCTCAAACAGTAAGTTTCTTAGAGCTAAGAAATTTTAGCTCAAGTATTCTGATTTTTTTTGGATCCTTAACAGTAATTGATGATGTGCACTAAATATAATATGGACCTATCAAGTGATGACAATTTCTATAATAGACATCAGCTTACATTCATTATGAGAACTTGTTTGTTTTGTTTCTTTTTAATCCCACAGATGTATTTAGTGATTTTTCCAGAGGGGACTCGTTACAATCCAGAAATACCAAAAGTCATTGCAGATAGTCAATCATTTGCTGAAAAGGAAGGTAAGCAAAAAAAGTTCTGAAATCATTCTTTTGGTATAGTGTTAACCTGTCATATAACAATGTTATATAATATGAAGATGATCTCGCCTTAACTGGACTGTTAAGCCCCTGCCTGATTGATACTTAAGGTTTAGAATAGCATAAACCAGTTTCTCTTACCACAAAGTAAGATGAGAGTTGCTTATGTACAGACATTTCATGCATTTCACATTATGCAAGAGTATCAATTCTCAAAAAAGCTCTCTTTCGTTTCTGTTTCTGTATATTTATGGACACTTCTTTTCTTGCTCCTTCAGGGGCATTAGAATTACTTACACTGGATCAGGGCACTGTTCTAAGTTGACATTATAACTCCAATTACAGTTGTTACTTGATATAAAAAATATTTTGCACAGAGATTATGCCTTAACAATCTTCCATCACTTAATTTTTAATTAGTGTTTGAACTAGCACTCTCTTACCTTACAGTCTCACCCTTCCTTGGTTGAACTGTATTATGTAGTTGCTTTGATTGATGGTGTTGTCTCTATAACCACAGGTGGAATTACTTCATCTTTAGAAAGTCCTGCAAAAAATCTAAGGATCCCAAGCTTTTTCATTTTTTTCTCACATTACATGCACGATACACGTAAACTCTTAAGTCCAGCAGTTCAGTGAACATGTTTCCTGGTTTTGTTTTTTTCCTGTTGACCAAAAGTGAAATAATTCACTCTGAAGGTAAACAAAGAATAACAAATAGGTCTGGTAAATTAATTTCTGTGACATACTGAAATGAATTCACAAGTCTGTGAATCAGCCTGTTGATATCATCAAGCTATTAAGTATTGTTAGCTCATGTTCAGAAGGATACATGCTTTTCTTTTCCTCCTTGGGAAGAATGGAATTTGTTTGCGTGTATGAGCAGGAGTGCTTAAGTCATAATGTATTTATTCATTGCTTCAATTTCCTGTTGGAAATGAAAGTCAAATGTTTCATTTAGGTTGGTGGTTCTTTGAGAGTTCAGAGGGGGTGTTTGATAGGTGTTTTCCCCTCCGTCCTCCTCTTTCATGGAAAAGAAAGGGCTCTTCTTGTCATTATTATTATTATTTTAGTAAACCTCTTGATTATAACTCTGCAGTCTGAAAAACAGTGAAACTCTGCTTTTGTGCTTTCAGAGCACCTGTTGTTTCTTCTAGTGCTTTTCTCTCCAGTGTTGGTCTGCTTTTATTTTTAAGGGTTACTCCTTTTAAAAATGGTCAAGACAAGTATTTATTAAACAAGAAGCATCTCCAATTCTAGCGCAAGAATTCTCTTGATTGGCTTTTTCCCACTGCTAAATTCTTTTGTTGATGGTGCCTTCTTAACGTTTTATGTGGAGAGAATGGGAAGCAGTCTGCATGAGACCCTGCTCACCTGCATGTTCATGCAAAAATTGATGCTTACTTGAATTAGAGCATCCCCCTCACAAGTTTGCTGAGAAGCAGGGATGGCTGACACTGGAAACTGCACACCAAACTATTCTGGTGGCTAAGAGGTACGAGGCACGTACCAGTACGTCGGGGAACTGTGAGGACGGGGAGCTCTGCGTGGCCTCCAGCAGGAGATGGCAACAACTCCCCAGGGTCCCACCACGCTGCTGTGCAGCACTGCTGGCCCTGGCTCGCGGCTTCCACTGAGCAGCCCCAGTGCCACCACAGTCCTGGCTGCTGGCTGCATGCTTCGGGTGCACCATGGAAGCCCTGACCAAACGCCTCACCGGCTGGTCGTGTGTAGATTGAGTGCTGGCCGTGCTCCTTGTAAGCATGCAGGGGCTCTTAAGTGACACTGCTGAGCTGAACTGAAAACTCACAAGTGCATGCTTGTCTAAAAGATTCCGGAGGTTTCCTATTTCCTACAATTTTAGGAAAGGCAGTAAATAATGCCCAGTAGTTCTGCCACTCAGAGGAATAAGGATGTACTGTGACTTCCCGTTTAAAATTCGCACTTCATTCCTCATGGGATTGTAAAGAAGCCTGATAATTTCATCTTGTCATCTTAGTATATTTGTTGCAGAGTACAATGCTTCACAGACATAAGGGGAAATTTCTTAGTTTGATTTATACCTTGAAAGTTAATGATTTTTGTAATGATTTTTTTCCCTACATTTTTGCACAGAAAGTTTTTTCTTGAGAAAATAGTGCAAGTGTAATATTGGAAAAAGTGGTTTAATTGATGAGATTTAAACTTCACATTGATGTTAGGACCAGAGATATTATGTCCAAAGATAACAAAGCTACTCCTAGAGCATAAGCATAACTCATGCTTATCGTGATGTCTGAAATACTGTTTTTGATATGTATGTGTGTATGTTCTAGTAGTTCTGCAGAGAGGAACTACGAAAAGGTTTTGTGGGGTTTGTGTTTACTTTTACTCTCCATGGGCTTGATTCTCTTCTAGAGAAGGTTCATTGATTTGAGCAGAATTATTGGGCTGAACTTAATTACCTGGCCTTCATGTGACCAGCTGATGAGCTGCATCTCATATCTTGATGTTCTTTTCAAGTAAATGCCAGTTTTGGACAATGTTACTGCCTCTTTACAGTTGGTCCTAGGACCAGATCAATAAAAAGAAATTAAAAATAACCCAACAAAAAAACTTAGGTTGACATCCAGAGAAATATTCTGACATTGCTGGTTTAAACTGTTATGTCTTTCCTCATTGATATGAATATATAAGTAAATCTTACCTGGCTATGAATAGGATGGAAGGATGTCAAACAGCAAAAGAATTTAAAGGTGGTGGAGGTCACCCTTGAAAGAGAACTTTTTTAAATACCAACAATAATTCATGTTATTGTATGTTCTGCCATAGGACTTGGGTTCTACCAAAATCTTGACTCCTACCAAGAGCAGGTTTTTCCTTTTTCTGAAGCGTGGGCAAATCAGACACACAGGGTAAATCCAACAGATCTGGGTAGATGTGGACATGAGTACGTTGGGACTGAAGGCTATAAAGCACAGAGAAACTCCTAGGGAAGGAGTAGGACTGTGTAACTTGCTTTCTATTTTTAGAAAGAAATAGAGGATATTATGCAGTTTAAAAATTAAGTCCATAGACTGATCTTTCAAAGTTGTCATTAACTACCTTATCAAGTTTAAGTTTAATGTGCTGCCGGCTTTTTGTCTATTAAAACCAAAGAATGCCAAAAACATCTAGAGGTAAAACTGAGAAAATTAGGGCATTAATATTCGTGGTTTTCATGCTGGAGACTGAGACACGCATATCAGCCTTCAGCACTGATAGATTTGACGCTCTATTCTAATCAGTTTGAACTCTGTTGTAAGTTCTGTGAGTTGTATTCAGTGAGATGCAGAAAGTTGCTTACTTCCAGGAATACTGGTTTTATGGTGATGAATTGAGAATGTTGTCATCTACGGGTAATGCTGATACCCTCAGAAACTGAAGATTACTTATTCTACACATTTTACAAGTGGCAGAAAATTCCAGTCAGATCAGATTCTAACCCAGGATAGAAGAGGGAGCATTTTAAACTCAAAAGGCATTTGTTTGATGGCCTTGGGGAAGGAAAAATGCACTTCCTAAAGTTTAAAACCAAAAGCAAAAATTACGTCTCTAAAACTCAGTTGTTCGATTATTTGTGGTAGGATTAATGCAGGAGTTATTCATAGAAGTTAAATTCTGTGGGGTTGAGAAAATTAATCCGGTATTTATCTTTGTTGGCCAGAATAGCAATATTTGCAGGGGTTTCGCAGTCACAGTAAGCAGTGTTCCCAGAATATCAAATGAAGATGTGCCTTCAGGTTATCTCATCTCTCCCGGAGGCAAATGAAAGCCCCCGCTTCCAAGCTGATGGGGGTATGTGCCATCTGGATTTGAACCTGATACACCCAGTGGTCCTCACCTGATGGGAAATAGCTGGTGTGTGAGATGATTCCAGCAATTGTTACCAGGACGGGCACTCTCTCCTTGTTTCAGTATGGTTGATGACTCGTGTTTCTAATGGGACACCTTGTAAGATTCTCATAATCAAATATTTCTTCCTCTGCTCTGTTGAAGAACTAAGAATGTCACAGCATGTGTTTCGCTCCTTGTCTCCTGAGCTTTTGCCTTCCAAATTCCAATATTTATGTCAGTAACTCTTAGCTTAGGGTTTACTTTAGTTTCCCATTGTATGGGAGTAGTCAGCTAATGTGATTCCCAACTTCAAAATCTGATGCAGTCATTCAGCTGATTTACATACTGGTGGCCCTTTTTCAGCTCCAGTCTATGAGTTTAGGCATCTTAAAAGTGCAGCGATTCTTTCCCACTAGTTAGTGGGCTTGAGTTGCTGAGTCCAGGGAACTATGTTACATGGGTGGCACTAATATTTTCATAGGGATTTAACTCTAATCTTTTCATAATGTTAGAAGTGGCAATTTTTATTTTATATATTTATTTCAAACTGTTAAGTCTTGCAAGACTGGGTGTTTTTAATGGTACTGGACTATAGAACAAAATTTCTATAAAACCCACAAAATTCATGTGTGGTTTTTTTTTGTACCAGCTTCAGGTATAAAATTTGTTCTGTTTATGTGTTCCCAACTTATGTATGTATAGATTTCTGAACATTTTCTAGTAGTTAGACCTCTATAAAGTTCCAAACAACCACAGATTCTTAGGTTTATAGATCAGGTATTTTGTCCAAATGTTAAGAAATAGCATTTTAAATATCTGAAAATAAACAGGAGTAATCCAAAGTTGTCCTCCTCCTAATGTAACTAAATCTGAAAAGTCAAAGAGAAAGGGGTAAGAAGCTGGTTAAATGTAACTTGGCTTGCTTTTGCTGAATAAAGACAGAACAATCTTTCCTGGTGAAAGGCATTTATGGAGATGTTTGATTTCTAACTAAGGTAATTTAATCAAGCAAACATTTTGAGTATTCATTTATTATCTCCCTTGTTTTTATGCAGAAAAGTTGCAAATGTAAATGGTTTTTAATGCGAAGTTTATCTTGACTAGTATTGTGCTTTCTGCTAAGATGTTTGTACATGCAGGATATGCTTATCTCAAAATTGCTTTTACAGGTTATGTAAAAAAGAGGTATTTGAACTGAGCTAATTGAAAATGTTTCCCTTCTAGATCTTGGCATTGGTTTTAGATTGTATTTTAAAGCAATCTGAAGTATTCAGTATCCATAGATGTTATTTGGGACTGTCTCTAAAGAAAACAGCTTTTAGTGGTATTTTTTCCACACACTTTCATGTAAGCAAGCTTGATGTAAAAGTGCACAGTGAGTTGTGGAAAGGAGAATATAAATTTTAAAAAGGTGAGATGTGGACCTTAAGTAACATTTGAGGAGTGTACCATTCATTAGGATGAAGAAAGGATTTCTGTTATTAAAAGTCATCCTTAGGAAATTAAGTGAGGAAAGCAAGAAGCTACCTTGTGTTTCTGTAGATACCTGTCACAGAAGTAAGTGTACCAAAGTGTGGTGTCTCACATGTTTTGCTATGGAATGGTCATACTCTTTTTGAGGGGATTACTGGTAATTCTTGTGCTTCAGTTCAGGCTAACAGAAAACACTGTTTTACAAGAGCATGCGATTTTTTAATACTATCATCAGCTGAGTCCTTTTTATGTAAGTCAATGGATAGTAGCACACAAATGGATGAGCTCTCCCACTGTATGTCATTTTTTTAAATCTGGACTCCAGTTTCAATCAGTAAGGCTTTGATCACTGGGGGCGTTCCAGAAGGCTGGTGGGACCTCAGTGTCCGGCGAGTGCTTGGGACACGCCAGGTAGCTGCAAAGCTTTCAGTCTAATATCACTACCGAACATACACAAAAGGAAAAGTAAGGAAAGAAAGATCTAATTGTTATCGAAATAAACTGTTTTCACCCTGCTTTCAGTTTTTCTATTACTGCCAAGTTCCATGTTTTTATAGGTGGGGAGAAACTCAAACTAATTCTGACATTCACTTTCAGTGAGCACATAACTTGTTGATGAAATGTGGTAACACTAATGTAATACGCAGAGGGTATTCTTAATTCAGAGCTGGGTTTTTTTAATTCTTCTCATTTAAAAATATGGTGTGTGCATATCAGGAGTACAAATATAACTAATGCAGACCAAGTCTGAAAATGTGGATGGCCTGCCTGCACTGAACAGCTCTGCGGGCTTTTGGCCTGGATGAAGGGAAGAGGACGGGCAGTCTTCTCCATAGGGTTGTACTCAGCTATTACATATGTAACTTCACCCTGAGAAGTTAGATAAATGATGGTTTGTTTGGAGGTTTTTGTTCTTTTGTGTTTAGATAAAAAACTAAATCCTTATAGACATTAATGACTGGGGCCTTTGCACTCTTGAGCTAAAACCCTCATTTGATTCAGTTTTCTTGCAGACTTTCTGAAGTAATTCATCATCTTACAGTAGTCTAGTAAATTGATGATATTTGAAGTATCATTGCTCACTGTATTTAAGATTTTCACATTATTTTCTTACTTTTTTTAATGTCTGTTTATCATTTCAAAGTTAGCTAACGTAGAAGAGAAGCTATAGCATTTTAAGGTAGAGTATTACATTATGAGACATCTAATTCATTTTCTTTGGCATTTAAAATAAAATCTCATGACCTTAAATACTTTGACAGAGAGTCCTAACGTAGTATTGCACAACATTAGAAACAGTTTAAGCAGCATGTTTTGTGAATTGGATGCAGGCAGCTTGCCAAGGTAACTATACTGTAACTACTTGGGTTTAAATTCTGTTATGTTGATTTTAGCAGAGATCATCAAGTAATTGCAAGAATGTGTGGTTAATGTTTTTATAAAACAGATTCTTTAAAAGGATGTACTGAACTCCTGGTGTTGCTGCTTGTTTGCCATGCACTGGAGTGTTTCTGGATAATGGATTAGGGACTTTTTAATTGATTTTAATTAGATACATACTCATTTCGTACTGAAACTTTCAAGAGTTCACTGGTAGCACATGGAGGAAGAGGGGTTTGTTCTACAGTTGCACTTCACAGGTTGTCACTGACCATCTTCATGACCAAAATTGGCCACACATTCACAAAACTCAGCACTGAATAGTCTTGGATAACTAAATTAATTTGTCTAGAGGATTCATTTTTCCCTGAAACGTGTTTTCCCATTTTTCTTCCCCACAGTAATAGTTTGGTTAAGGTGAAGACGAGTTGGGCAGGAAAGGAGTGATAGTGTTTTCAGAACATGCTTGGAAATTTGGCTCAACAAGAGTTGTGTTGAGTGGAATGTCCACACTAATGTTGTTGCTAACACAACACTAGAATATTCAGTGCTTCATTTACAGAGTAAACATTTGGAAACATAACATAATTATCTGTTTGATGTAATAGTTCACAAGCTAAGAAAACACTACCACCATGTTATGCTTCAAAATATTTACACGATCCATATAGCATTTCACAGACAGTTATCGCTTTTGCCAGTAAGGCTTAGAACAATGACTTCAGAAGGAGTGCTAGGAAATAACCTTTTATCTCTGTGTTCAGACAAGGAGATACTTAGCAAATGTTAAGAAATCAAGATAATAATTTATACTGAAATTTTCAACTCTTAAGACAGAGCAGTTTAGAAACTAGCATTATCTCTCAGTGTTCAGTAGATAGTTTCATAACTTCAGATCAAAGTATCCTTTGCCCAACAAGGGAGTAAAGTTCAGTACAAAACTGGGACATAATATGCTACCTTTTGAATTGATTTGGCAAGCAGAAAGATATCAAAAGCAATACACAGTACGTTGGTTTAGAAAAAATTCTGCTTCATCTATCAGGAATCAGTAGCACCAATGGGTGGTTCTTTAAAAATGGACTGAAATGTAATCCAATGAAAAATAAGGCTAGAAAGGACTTGCAGTTTTATTCTGATACTTCTCTTTGGGAAAGTCACAGATCTTAAGGCAAAAAAAAAAAATCCTTAATATGCTTTTCTTTTTCCTAGAAGCACTTTCAGGTAAGTGTGGAAAGCTCTGTTCAGATCATGGAAAAGTGTGGGGGGTTTTTTTGTTTATTTGTTTTCATTTTGAAAGTAATTGTGTATCTAGAATATATTCTGGAATTACAGAATAAAGTTGATACCCGTGAACCCAGTGTATTTGTGGAAGGTGGAAGTGGTCAGCAGAAGCAGATATGGATATGAAACACAGTTGTTAGGAGTTGCAGAGTGCTGTTCAACCTGACAGTCTTCTGTCCTTGAGATATCAGTCTCTGTGTCTTGGCCTGGATGGTTAAAGACAACAGTTAATTTCTGTGACTGGATTTTTTAGTAGCCGAGCCAGTTGTAAAAGCTTGTTTGCAGAGCAGTGGGGACTTCCTCCTCGCTGCCAGAGCTTGGTGCTATATTTTCCCGCTCCCTGCTTATTTTTCTGCTGGGATGGTGAGATGAATCAGCTGGTGGGACAGGGGTGCCAGAGCAATACAAAGTTAGCAGCAGGAAAAAGCATGCAGAAAAGAGCAGTAAGGGGAAACAACTGTGAGGATGAAGTGGAATGTCCTGATTTCTGTAGCAGCAAGTCATTGCAGTGGGCTGAAGCTGTCTTGAGTCTAACTGCTTTCCCCCATCCTTCCCTGAAGTGAGGACCCCGAGAGTAACCATATCTAACATCCCAGAATGTGCCATTAGAAGGAAGCAAAAGCAGAGAAAGCTAGAATCAGTGGTAGGAAATAATAAAATGTTGGAATTTCTAACAGCATGGTAGCTTTGGAGAAATACAGCATCCTGTTTAGGTATGTGTAATTTAAGACAACCAGGTTTTTGTTACCATGGGGCAGTATTAGGATTCAGTATGCAGACAAAATTAGTTTGTCCTTTGGAAGTAAAATGCCAGCCTTCTGAGCCACAGTAAAATCATCACTGCTTCTAGAGCAGGAGCTATAAAAAGGGCTCTTGTTGAGCAGCTTTTTTGTCATTAATATTGTTTAGTATTTCTGTTTCATCCTCTACACGTGCTCAGTAGAGCATATGCAGTGTGCATACGCACACATGCTCTCTCTCAACTGAGAACTGAGATTAAAAATATACCCTTTGTGATTGTGAACGGGTGTGCTAAAGTTCCTTGGCATGATATTCCTTTTGTGAATGTGGTCCAGTTTACTTTCAAGCACTGTAATTTTTTTTTTTCCCCCCTCCCCTCTAGGACTTGCCATATTAAAGCATGTGCTAACACCACGCGTGAAGGCAACTCATGTAGCCATTGACACAATGAAAGACTATCTGGATGCAGTGTATGATGTGACTGTAGCTTATGAAGGTACTGTGGACCACAAAGGGCAAAGAAAACTGGCACCATCTATGACAGGTGAGTTGATGATGTATGTTAGATATGCTACAGCCATATGCTTGTCAATATACAGAACCAACTTCAGGTGCTTTGTAATGCCCTGGAGATAATCTCCACAATGCTTCAGCCAACTTGTGATACCTTGGAAGGGCATTGTTCATCAGTGTCTAGGCTTTACAATAGTTACCTGTGACATTCCTGCTGTCTTCTTCCCTTCCCTCTTCCTCGCAGAGAGTATTCTGTACTCAAATTCTGCATACAAGTGCTCTTTGCAGTTAAAATGAACTTGGGGCCATAGGCAGCCGGTGCCACTTACTTTCATGGTTTTTTCTAGCACTGGGATTTGGCATCGTTGTAAATTCTCCCTCTCTCTCTTTCCCTCTGCTGCGCTACATATGTGTGCAAGTGTTCTAACTGTTGAAATGCATGTATATTTTAAAAGGAAAATGCGTAGTAACAGTTTTTTACTAGCACTTTTCAGAATTACTACACATACCCAGTAACCTTACAAATGCTTAACAGCATTTTGTGCAAGTGGGCTTCACTTGGTGTAGTATTTTAAACCACCTATAGCACCTTAAAAGAATGGGGTCGGTCAGTTGTATGTTCCCCGAGTATCTAACCAGAAAATAAGTTTGAGGGGTTTCTGTTGGGGAAAACTCTGGGAACAGAGAGCTTCAGGGTTTGCTGGTTTTGATTACACTTGGTGGTGGATTTATTTGTTTATTTATTTTTAGTAATTCATTTACCTGCACTGGCACTGAAGAGTTGTAGAGTGGCTGTTTCCATGTCACTTCATTAGCAGATGTAACTCTTTGAGATGGTGTAAAGTTCACAGGAACTCCTTCCAGCTGCTAGTTGCTTAGTAGTTCTGGAATTGTGTGATTTTACATTTTCACCTTGTTTAAAATTCATTTGGATAGGTGAGGAACAACGCTGTGTATTGACTTAATGCTTGTGTTGTACTATAAGGTCTTAGGATGGTTTTATTTTATGTACGTTTTGTTCCCAGCAGGCATTTTTTTTATGGCTAAATTTCAAAAGTGCTTTGTATGATTTAACGTTTTTTATTTATAATTTTCTTTTTAACCTGATTTTACAGATTTTATTATTTAAAGTCTTTAATTTTATTTTTTAAAAAATACCTTATGACCCTCTTACAGACTTACTTGAAGACTGGGCAGCCTCCTTCTTGTCCTGTTACTCAACCCTTTCGAAGACCCCCTTCAAAACAAATACGACTGTTTCCCCTTCCCTGCAGCATATCTTGTTTCCTGACTTAATTATTAGGCAGTTTCAACCATTTTCACGCTGTACTTTTCACTGCCTGATGGTTAATTGAACTATTAAAATGTCATTACCTAATGATAAGAAGGCAAATGTTCAAATTCCTTATAAGACCTCTTCACCTCTTGAACCTTCCAGTTTGCATGAAGCATGATATCATTACAGAAAGGGAACTAACAGATTTCATTTCCCTGTTGGCTATTTCTTGCATCCAGTGTCAAGGGGTAATCAGACGGTTTGGGGTGGCTACCCCACATCCAGCCTTTGGAGACTCACAGTGGGGCAGCCCAGGCATATCTTTCAGCCACCCTTACTGTTAGGGCTGGGGTAATCACTGTTTCAGCCTTGGGTAAAAGTAAGTGCAGTAACATAGAATGCAGTGCAGCCAACCAGTTGTTACCCGTTACAGAATAGGTAGATGAAATATCCATCTAGGATATCCATGCTAGTGTGGCAGTCACATGTATTCCATGTAATATAAATTATGTAGATTAAGGACACTTTATAAATGACAGTGTGGAATATAGCTTTCATTCTTTTAGGCCCTCCAGTCAGAAAGTGGAAGAAAAACAATTTCTGTTCTAAGAGATCAAGATCATTTCACCATTTGTTATGCAGAAGTCCAACAATTGGTCTGTCCAGGGATATAATATAACAAGAATTGAATTACATGTTATTTTGGATCTGACGTTTTTTAGCATTATTGCTCTTCTACCATACTAAAATAAGTTATAAAATGCCATTTTCATGTGTGCATTTCATATGAACATTTCCTATTTGTGTCAGTGCTGAATGAGAATTTTAGGTTTCATTCTCATCGGAATAAAATGGCAGTGTGATCCTGGTAATTTTTAAAAGATAAGGTTGACATGTCTTTTTCAATCTAGCAACTCTGATTGAAATTTATTGCATGGAAAACAAACTTCTGATAAACACAACTTTACTTGAGGACTGTATTTCCCATAGTATGACATTTCCCATGTGAATGAAATCTGAATTCCACACAGATATAATGTGTTTCTTGAAATGCATTTTACTTTCAGTTCTATAAATCTCAATTCCTCAGAAGAGCCTCTGCCACTTCTGGAAAAAAACATACTTACCCAGGGATCTGGTCAGCTCTTGGCTTCTGTCTCCAGTAGTAAACAGAGCAGGTTAAACAGAACGTTTTAGTGACTGCGAATTGTACTACCATGCTTTATCCGAGAAATTATGTTAGTAAACTGTAAATGGGTAAAAAGTCTGAAAAAAAATAAATTGCATTTTAGATTTTGTAATATGGAACTCTTAGTGTAAATAAATAGACTTTCTTAGCAAAATCAGGATTTTGATTTTTTTTCATTCCAACAAGCTTAAATATCATAATGTTGACTTGCTTAACAGGATTAAACCACAACGTAGTAAACTAGCCACTGGAAAAGAGATATTCACCATCCTTTCTGCATTAGTGCTTTGAGAAGAACGGTGAATGCTAGGCACACCTTATAACATAGTACCTTTTTAGAGCAGGCAAATTATTATAGTATATCCTTTCAAATGTGTTGAACTTTTTGTCAGTATTTATGCATTTTAATGTTTTGTTGGCACTTTCCAGCTGCAAGTTGCTTGGTTTAGAAGACGTCAGATTTGATCAGTCTTAGACAGGGACTACTAAGATGAGCTTCAGACAGGGATGTTGCTTTTTGCTATTGCTTCACATTCAGTTGTGACCAATGGATGGATTTTTTTCCCTGCCATTTATTTGTTACTTGTTCCTTTTGATTCCAAGAAGTTTGGGTCTTGGTACATTTCCAGTGTATCCTTAGCTTATCCTGCACGTGGTAGTCTTTCCAAAGAACAGCGATGTCCCACAGATTTCTCCCCTGTCACTACTGAAGATGGTTTGTCCAGATCATTAATGACAGAACGTGATGGTCCTGCTTAGGGAGGACCATCCTGCTAGACAGTATTTATTTGTGGTCATTAGGATAAGATGCAGATAGTCATATGGGCATAGCTGAAGTGCATCTCAGGTACTGAATTCTGGAAAAACTATTTAGAAGGGAAAAGGGGCGGAAGGGGAAACTCTTGTGCTGGATTTGTTGATATTTACTACATTGTCATTAAGTAAAAAGTAGAAATAAGCTTGGGAAAAAAGAATGACAACCTAGTGTTCCCCCTTCTGAATGAATGTCCTAAGTGTTCCATCCAGCTTTGCCTGGTGTTAGGGGGCAGGTCTCATGGGACATGGGAACGAACCGTTGTCATTCTTGCACCTGAAAGAGCATTATGTACATCTACATCTTTATTATTCTGCCTGAATGCTTTAACATAACCAGATGGTATTTATCTGGCCATTGTAGATGAAAGACTGTGTGAAATAGCAGCATGTGACAATGGTAAACACAGAATAAAAATAGGAAGTACATGTCTTAAAGAAGTCTGAGGAATTCCTGAGAATTATTGACTCTGCTGCATATAATTTCCAGAGCAAACACTTTGAAAGCATGTGTATTGTGTGCATTTCTGAAAATCTATACATCACTTTGATCAGTATAACTTGAGGAGGTCAGACTAACCTAACTTCCCTAGGGGAAATTACACTTTTCCAAATGCTTGCACTTTTGTTAGGACCCAGATAGACAGTGAAGTACAGGACAATGGAAAAGAAACTGGAGCAATAGAAACCAGTCTTTGTCTGGACCATGGCCCAAATTTGATCATATCTATTGTCTTTCAAGGTCCAAAGAATGATAACAAGTAGATGGTTACAGATATGTTGATAATAAACTGATATACAGTAACAGGAATGTAAAACTGTTCAAAGTAAGATTTACAGTGATGAAATGACTAATAATCTGTTCAGATCTCTGCTAGCTGTTGTGTTCTTACTGCATGAAAGAATATGGAAAAGTAAATGGCAATTATTTTAGAGCAACTGAAGAAAGGGTGTAGATTAGAACTGAGGCTGGATGTCAGCACTGGTGAAATTTGCATTTTAACATGTATAGTAGATCTTATATGAAGAACTTGTCATTCCGCATCTGTTCAAGCAATACTTAAGTAACTAAATATTTCAAATGTAATTTGTAAATGTAAATTTCCATTTAAATACTTGGAGGAATTTTGTTAACAGTACTAGTTGACAACATAGTTCTGTGATATTCTATCATTCATTTTTCTTTTAAAGGAAAACCCTGGTTTTATTTTGTGTAAAATATTAAAATACAACTTTTTTAATAGCATGATTTCACTGAGTACCACAAAGTAAATAAACTATCATTTAGTTTTAAACTGAATGCATTTTCACTTGTCCTCCATAGGACTAGATCTGTCATTTTAGAGCCCCTTTAATTTCCTAGTAAAAATAGTTTGGATAACATGAAAGGCTATCTGTTAATTTGTGGATGGCTTATTTGAAATGACACTTTGAACACAGATGTGGACATATGCATCAATATTCTGCAGATAAGGACGGTCTGGGTAAACACAAAGTATTTTCATACTGTAACAAATAAACGTTGTACTTCTCAAAAATAATGATGTTTCACTGAAGAGCAGCATCGGGTTATGGGAACGTATGCAGGCCTTGCTCTAGTACTTCACAGGACTCAAAAAAAAATCAGAGAAATGAATGTCAGTCTGAGTATGAGTGGCACCTCTGTTTCTTTACACGTTTCTCAGAACAAGGCCATAAAGATGACTGTATTCGGAGTCCCCGTAGCCCAGTTTTTTGCCTCCACCAACGGTCAAATTTGGATGCCTAAGGAGCAGTGTAAGAATAAGGCAAGCAGAAATGATTCTTCCTTTTCCCACATCACAAACACCTGTGGGTGCTGCATCTGAGTGTTATTAACACCCCCCCCAATGGGAGTAATAACCCCCTATACCATCCCCTTGAGCCTAGAGTGTGTGTGCCTCTGTAAAATAGGACATTGTGTATCTCTGTTATTCTCAAGCAGCTACCACTGAAGGTAGATATCTGTAGCTTCCCTTTGGGAATTTGTGATCAGAAAGCACATGGTCATCAAAAAACCTCTGCCTCACAAAGAGGATTTTGAAAGTATTTACTGTCAAATTCATAAAATTCATAAAATTACCCTGCACACTGGGCCTCATGCACACAGGAAGCATTCAGCTCCCTAGGCAGCATTTATGTACAACAGCTCGAGGAACTCCTGATCTTTACTCAGAAGTGTATCTAAACCCTGAGGATAACAATAACAACTTTAATTTCTTCACACTATCAGGTTTGGCCAGAAATATGTTGCTGCTTAGAGAGCCTGTGTTTATTTTTGCCCTTTTTGTGGATCAGAGTTTGTTTCTTCTGCTCTGTTCTGTATTTATCAAAACAGACTGGCTGAAGGAAAGGCAAAAACATCAATACTAGCAGTGCTGGCATAGTTCCGAACAGATCCTGTTTATTTGCTGGAGCATTGTTTTGAACTGGTCCAATCCTCGTATCTTTTCTTGCCCTTCTTTTTTTTTTTTTTTTTTTTTTTCTTAATTGTACAGTTCAACTTCTTTTTTCCACTTCTGAAACTTTAAAAATGTTCCAAGACAGACACAGATTATCTAAATTTGCTCCTTTTCAGTTGCCAGCAGTGGGGTACCCTTTAGATGTAATCCACAGACCTAACCTGATCAAGGTTCTGTTGCTGGCAGCCTATTGATCTAAACTGTTATGCTTTTGTAGGAAACCTCCTGCTAACTTGGCCAACAAACAGTATTCACAAATTGTTACAGAGCAGTGCAAAGGCCAGAATGCATCTGTTAGAATAACAGATTAAAGCCACTTGAAGATTGTTTCAGTGCAAGTGCTATGGGTCTTCATCAAATACCGTCTTGTTTCAGCAACGTCTTACAATGACACTCTGCTGTTCTCCAGTGCTAATACTGGTATAAAAAAAATGTATGTACCATTTTCTGATAATAATTTTAAGAGAGTCTTTAGATCTGGGGATCTTTCGGAAGGTACAGAAATGTGATTATTTACCCGTGAATTTGCAGGATTAATTCTTACCTGTCATCTTCACGATTTTTTAATATTATTTTTTAAGATGTCATATCATTCCCTCTGCTTTCCTTCTCCAAACTGAGAATTTTGGCTTTTTAGTCTCTCCTTGTTTGTAATGCAGGTGCTTTTTCTCCTTAACTGTTTTAGTTGGCCTTTTCTTTGGCTTTCTCTGAGTCCAGTCCATACTCCTTCAGATACAGGGACTGGAACTGCACATGGTATTTAAAATGTGGGTTCACAATCTTTCTATATATCTGCAAAGTGACTCACTTGCCCTGTTCTCAGTGTCCTTGCTGATGCCGTCCACTGTCTGGGGTGATTTGGGCTTCTGCTACACAGTTGAGAGGATGGTTTCAGAGAAGGGCCAGCAACTCCCAAATTGTAAGCACCAGTTCCAAGTTAAGCGTCATGTGATTAGTTTTTCAGTTATTTTTTCCCCGTGTTTGTTTATGCTGAAGCTTGGCTGCCACATTTTCACCCAGTTTGTTCAGCTTTGAGGTCCTTTTGGAGTTCAGCCAGCATTTGACTACCCAAAAGAGCTTGAGGTCCTGAAAAAGATGTGAAAAACTGGAGGGCTCACTGTTTACTCTCTTCCTCAGCTCATTGGTCGTGACACAGAATAAAACCAGTCCTAGCATCAGTCCCTGGAGGACATCAATTGCTGTTTTTTTTCCATCCTGAAAAGTGACCATTAAGTCCTTCTGTTTGCTTCCTTTCCTTTAAGCAGCTTTCGGTCTATAAAGCATCATTTCCTCTAATCCCATGGCAGCTTAATTTCTTTAATAGCCTTCAATGTGGAACCCTCTCAGAGACTTTGTGAAAATTTAAATATGTCATGTCCAGTGAATCCCCTTTATCCGCCTGCCACTTGACACTGTTGTAGAAATCCATCAAATGGGTGAGACAGAATTCCCCTTTACAGAATCAACACCAACTTTTTGCCGACAGACTGTGATTATCTCTGCACATAGTGATGTTATTATAGACCCTGCTATCTTACCCAGGGTGGTAAGACTCTTCGGTTTGTATTTCCTAGCATCATCTCTAAAGCCCTCGTTTGTAGAAGGGTCCCATTTTTATGGGACAGTGGCTGTTTGTGATGATAGGTTACACATCTTTGTTTTTAAATTCCACATTTGAGAGCTTTTGAATGATCGCTGTCTGGACTTGGTGACTTCCTGACATCTAACTTGTTTATTTAGTCTAATACTTGCTGTTTGTTTACTTATTGATCTACTTCCTTTGAGGGATCTGGTACAAAGAATGCAATGGGTGTAGGAATCAAACATTTTCAGCAAGAAAAAATAATACAAATAAATTTTTGAGCTTCTCTTGCATTGGCTTATACTTTACCATGAGTGCTGCTCTTCACACCTTTGTCATCCAGCAGTTCCACCAGTGCCTTACCTGGTTTACTGCTTTTACTTTATTCAGAAAAGTTAAAATGGTAAGTGCATCCTTTGCATTTTTCAAGTCCTTTTTATTCCTCTTAATTTTATGTTTATATTTGGTTTGAGTGGTTTTGTGGCTTTTCCTTTGTTTGGACGAGCTTTCCATTCCTCAAAGAGAAGGTAGGAGTATAGTGGTAGCCTCCTTAATTTTCTCTTTAAGCCATACAGATGGGTTTCAGACCCACCCAGACTTCTTCTTTTGCAGTAGTATACATCTTTTACATGGGTTTCTAATAAGAGTTTTCCTGGGATTTGGTATTTAGGGGGTCTTTTTTAACAGTCTCTAGGCTGCCTCCTTTTGCACTGTTTCTACACTTTGGGTTTTTTCTTTCCCTCCCTTTCTTATTACATAGTTCTTTAATTCTGTGTTTGTGCGCTGGATTCATTAAGTCCGTTTCTCTACATTGCTTAAATTAATTGTATGGTGGTTGCATTGCAGGTCTCACTAACACTGTGCACCACTGAAGACCACATTGGGAATGTATCTTTTCTTGTGGGTTTTGCTGCTCCTTGTTCCAGGAAACAATGTAGTCTTTTTTGTTTGTTTTTTGTTTGGTTTTTTTTCTGGTGTTTTCATTTGGTTAGTTGGTTTTGGGTTGGGTTGGGTTGGTGTCCGTGTCCCACACCCCCCACACCACCCCACATATGCCTCATCCTGATGAAGTATTGATGCAGTTTGATGAAAGGTAGCTGGAATCACACACTCTTGCTGTCAGTCCTGAACTTGCAGCTCTCAGTCTGGCTTTACAATTTCTGGTCACTGTTATCACACTTACTAAGAAGTAATTTAATATATCTGTCTAAGATATATTTTATTAGAGTGTGGGATTTCCATCCACGGGGATTTCTGTCCACAAGGATTTCATTGTGCTTCTGTCTCATTATTACATAAGGCTATTATACTTTATATAACCCTTCACGCACTCTGCCATTCCCTCACCTGTACATCCTGTTCTGCCATTCCTGTAAACGTGGTAGATTGATGACATTGCATGGTCCTTCAAGACCAGTGGGATACCTGCCTTACAGGGGTAATCTCTTGGTGCCAATAATTATTGTTCATCTGTCTCCATGGTTAGGCTTCTCATGCTGGTACAGGGTCGCTTCTGAGTTTTGCCCTCACATTGAATTTTAGCCACATCCACCTCATAGGTTACATCCCTCTGGACAGATTGCTTTTCCTGACCTTCAGCTTTCCCCAGCTGCTAGCTGAAATGTGCCCTAACTTTTTTTTTTTAGTTTTCATTGCCAATTAAACCAATTTAAATTGGTTTAATAATGATTCAGGTGCATCCCATTTCTCATCTCAGAATGTCCCCCAGCTCCTGAGGTGCTTACTCCATACGTTGTGCCCCTCATGCATGTGTGGAGGCTCTGTGTGCCTCTCAGGCCTTGCACAGGGGATTAGCAGTATTTCTGAAAATGCTGTTCCTCAGGTCCCAGGCTTGTCTTCTGGCTGCCAGCTTCAATTTAGCCTGCACAACATCCCCTCCACACTTCCCTACATCAGCAGTACCAGCAGGTGCTAGTGCTGCCCGCTCCTCCACTGCTCCCCAGGTTAACCCACCTAAACAACCTGTGCCGTACCCTGGATGTTTGCTTTCCCATCTAGTTCCGCTTTGCTGTAGCACTGCTCTGTTTTGTTAGAGCAAGCCGTGAAATAGTTTCCTGTCAGCTCAACTTGAGGTGACGGAAGGTCTCAGGCAGAGAAACAACACAGCACTTAAAATTGTTTGTTTTGCCAATGGATTGTTAATTTGGTGTACAAAGTAAATGAAAGTGGAGAGATGGGATTTCTTTCTTTGAAGGGGGAGATAGTTTACCAGCTGCTTCAGTAGCTGCACACTTAAGTCCAGAACAATGGACATTTTAAAAGGGTGTTCAAAGCATCTACAGTTCAAAGAGGAATGTTTTTGCTATCACCGTTTTGCCAGTGAAACTATAAGCACCACAACATGCAATGTTCTATTACTGAAGAGACATTTGAAATGCTACTTATTTAGAATAAATAAATGTTATTCAGATTTCAGTTTATCACAAACATTACTGAAATCTGTAATTTTAATAATAAACAGGAGAGAACAAGGGACTCTTTAAGTATACACGGCTATGTCAGGCTACAGTTTGTCCTTCCTTAATTTTGAAGGACTTTGGCAATAATTACATTGCAGTAAAAGAGCTGATGTAGGAGGTTGAAATCTGAGCTACTTTATTGCTGTCATATTTAAAGTGCATATAAAAATAGACTTCATTAGTAATTGAAAACTGGAATATCTGTGTAAGTGTAACGCCCCTGTCACAACTTTCTTAAGGAGCAAGGCAAATAATTTGGAGTGGTGGAATGAACTTCTGTGGTAGAGTTAAGAGGAAGGTGGTCTGAGGCCATTTTTATGTCCCATCTCAGTTACAGGTATGTCTGTGCTTTAGAGCTTCTCTCCTTCCCTTACTTTCCCTGGTAATGCTGATAATTGAAAACAGAATTAATTGGCTTTTGAAGGTGAGGAACTGAAAACTAGTATAACCTTGTGGAAGCCCCAGCAAGCAAAACACCCTTCCAAAAAATTTGTTTGGAATTAAAAACTGTGGACCAGATTCCTTTTCTGGAGGCTGTTGCACCTTGTTCATTAATCCTAATTCTGCACTGAATATTTCAGTCCTGTGTTAGTGTGAATCCTGTCCCACAGAAGGAAGGCCCCAGTGCCACAGTTTGAGAACAAAAAATTCTTAATCCACTGCGTTACATTCAGTTCCTTCCTTCTGCAGTGGTTGGTCACTAGAAGCATTATAAACATTCTGCACTTACATCTGTTATTTAGCCAGATAGAAAGTGTTATTAGGAAATTATCTCCCACACAAAAGTCAGTCCACTTGGCTCCCACACAGCTTGTTAGTGTTCATTTAACCCAAATTGTACTCAGTTCTTGATTGACTAATGCTGTCCCCAATACAATGTTTGATTATAATGCGTGATTTGCACTTAAGTTTTGTCTTGAAGGAAAGTTCAGGCCTCCTTGTTTCTGCTGTTAATTATAAAGAATTCTGGCAAGTTTAAGGATCTGAAAAGCCTGTCAGATGTTGGCTTGAGGGCTAGTGTCCCTGAAGTTGGATATAATTTGCACATAATAAATTGCTTCAATAAGATTTTGTTTCTTAGCTTAATTACGTAAGTCTTCTGGGAGTTAAGCTAATGTGAAATTAATGGTCGTGGGACCACCACAAACCTTTAAAGGTTGTGGTGATAAAATCCAGCTGTTTCTTCTCAAAAACAACCTCTCGATATATTGTTCTTATCCACTGGTGTTCTTATGTGATTGCAGTGACATTGTCCATCTAGAGAAAAAAATTGGGATTAGTTGCATTAAACCCTGACATGAATCGGATAATTAAAGACTAGTCAGATTGACTGAGTAGCTTGATTGCAGACATTATAAAGTCATCTGCAGATGTCCTGAATGCCCAGGCTTTTGATAAAATGGCTTTGATTCGATGGATGGAAATAATAGAATCATTTAGGTTGGGAAAGACCTTTAGGATCATAGAGTCCAGCTGTTAACCCAGCACTGCCAAGTTCACCACTAAACCATGTATGTCCCTAAGTGAAACTTCTACATGTCTTTTAAATACCTCCAGGGGTGGTGACTCAACCAGTTCCATGGGCAGCCTGTCCCAATGCTTGACCACCCTTTCAGGGAAGAAATTATTCCTAATATCCAATCTAAATCTCCTGTGGTGCAACTTGAGGCCATTTCCTTTTGTCCTATTGCTTGTTATTGGGTGAAGAGACCA
>JAVJGJ010000059.1:19304036-19320346 GCA_035590215.1 Microhierax caerulescens | reverse complement strand
GTAGTGAGGGGCCCAAAACTGAGCACATTATTCAAGGTGCAGCCCCACCAGTGCCAAGTACAGGGGGACGACCACTGCCCCAGTCCTGCTGGCCACACTGTTTCTGATACAAGCCAGGGTGCTCTTGGCCTTCTTGGCCACCTGGGCCACTGCTGGCCCGTATCACAGTATCCAGCTGTCAACCAATACCCCCAGGTCCTTTTCCACCAGGTAGCTTTCCAGACACTTCCCCAAACCTGTAATGCTGTTGCAGGTTGTTGTGGCCCCATGCAGGGCCCAGCACTTCTCCTTGTTGAACCTCATACAACTGGCCCCAGCCCATGAATCCAGCCTGTCCAGATCCCTCTGCAGAGCCTTCCTGCCCTCCAGCAGATCAACACTGCCACCCAACTTGGTGTCATATGTGAACTTCCTGAGGGTGCACTTGATCCTCTCATCCAGATCATTGATAAAGATACTAAACAGAACCAGCCCCAATACTGAGCCCTGCAGAACACCATTTGTGACCATCTGCCAAGTGGCTGTAACTCCATTCACCACCACTCTCTGGGCTCAGCCACCCAGCCAGATTTTTACCCAGCAAACAGTACGCTCGTCCAAGCCATGAGCAGCCAGTTTCTGCAGGAGAATGCTGTGGAAACTGTGTCAAAGGCTTTACTAAAGTCTTGGTAGGCAACATCCACAGCCTTTCCCTCCTCTGCTAAGTGGGTCACCTTGAAATAGGAGATCAGGTCAGTCAAGCAGGAACATGAACCTGTGCTGACTGGTCCTGATCTCCTCATTGTCTTGTATGTGCTTTGTGATGGAACCCATGATGATCTGCTCCATAACGTCTTGGGCTCCCCTGCCCAAGATGGCCTCCAACCACCACCTCACCCACAGGTCCTTCTCTGTTCACCAACAGCAGGTCTAGCGGGATGGCTTCCCCAGTTGGCTCGCTCACCAGCTGGGTCAGGAAGTTGTCTTCCACACACAGCAGGCACCTTCTACACTGTTTCCTCTCTGCTGTACTGTATTTCCAACTGACACCTGTTAAGTTGAAGTCCCCCACGAGAACAAGGGCTAGCAACTGTGAGACTTCCCTGAGCTGCTTGTAGAATATTTAGTCTGCCTCTTCATCCTGGTTCGGTGGTCTGTAACAGACTCCCACCATGATATCCGTCTCGTTGGCCTTCCCCCGATTCTTACCCATAAAAACTCAACCCTCTCATCACCACCATTAAGCTCTAGACAATCAAATCACTTTCCATCATACAGGGTGACCCTACTGCCTCTCCTTCCTTGCCCATCCCTTCTGAAGAGTTTATAGCCATCCATCATGATCCTCTAGGGGAGCACCCGCAGCTGCAGATCACATAGTCTTTGGCAAGGCTCTACTAAGTCTCAAGCTGCAAGGGAAAGGCTGTGGAGAAGGGCATTGGGATTAAAGGTGGGAAATTAAAACAAAGGCTTAGGATCTTCACATACGGGAACTCAGTTTAGACTCTTTGGAGATGACTAGTGCAGGAAGTAGTGAGGATCAACTTGTGTTGGAACTTGGGCATAAGGTAGAAACCCAGCAGCAACGCTTTTTTTTTGTGGATTTTGATTTTTGTGGAGGATTTTTTGCTAAGATTTGTAGAGTTGCTACATTTCAGCTTTGGTGTGGAAGGTATTTCTTTTCAAATACTAATGCCTTATTTGTGTTTTGTTAACTAGAGCTTATTATTGATAATTTACTCTGTTGCTGTCTTTAAATGACCAAATACCAGTATTTTTTTAAGCAGCTTAACATTAGTTCTAAAAATACCATATATCTATTAATAATGGTATCTCATCTGGCTTAGAATTTTGCTTGGTTTATAACTGTGCTTAATAATTTATAACTGAGATTATAAATAACGTCAGGAAAGAGTTGTTTGTTCCTATACAGAACAGTCTATGTGCTGTGAAGCAAAAGAAGCATACACTATGTAATGCACAGAATGTATCTAATATCTTTTAAAACTCGATCTTGAGCCCTGGCTAAATTTGCATAGCACAGATGTTCTGTATAGGAGTCTAGTACAAAAAAGACTGTATCATCTGGCTTCCAGGCCTGGGTTTTTTTAGATACAGTTTTGCATATAGTTAGAATGTTCCACTTCATAGGTAATGGCACTCAAAAAGAGGATTTGTACATCAGTGGACATTATAAGCATTTAAGACACGGATGATGCATCTGTCATTTTAAAATATTAATAGTATGCTTTTAGGTGCTTACATAGTGATTTTCATATGCCTGGATAGTATCCTAAGAGAAACAGATCTGGAAAATACTTTTGTGGTGGGTTGACTTGAACTGGGTGCCAGGTGCCCACCAAGCCACTCTTGTCACTCCCCTTCTCAGAAGAACAAGGAGGGAAGAAAGTAAGCTGGGGGGAAAAAATCCCTTGTGGGTCAAGATAAAGGCAGTTTAATGAAAGAATAGCAAAAGTCATGCGTGTAGATGTGAAGGAAAACAAAGATGTTATTCTATACATCCCATCATCAGGCGAGGTTCAGCCACTTCCCGGGAAGCAGGGCTTCGGTATGTGTGGACGTTGCTCTGGAAGACAAATGTCATAAATAATGAATACTCCCCCTTCCTCCCCCTTTTTTTCTTAGCCATTATATCTGACTAGACATTATATGGTATGGAATAACCCCTTGGTCACTTTGAGTCAGCTGTCCTGGCTGTGTCCCCTCCCAAGGTCTTGCCCACCCCCAGCCTTTGGTGGTAGGCAGGGGGAAGGTTGGAGGGAACACTGATTTCTTTGTGGTTAGCAAAAGCACGCACATAAGCCTCAAGGTGATGTCTATACGTACCATCATTCCGGGCTCCAAGTACTTAGCTTGTCTGCCACCTAATAGCCGTAGCCAGCAGATAATTGTACCAGAAGCTTTTTTAGCAACAGTTGTGTCAGTTGTGTTTGCTGCTCTGTGACGAGGAGGTGGACTTGTTTCTGGTTAGAGCCCTCAGCCATTTCTTCAGTTGGTGGTGTGTGGCCCATGTTGCTCCCTTTACCCTGGGGTGACTAGACAAAACTGCACACAGCACCTTACAGATTTCTGCTTCAAAATGCTGTAAGACTTTACTGATTTCTTTATCTGTTCTCCTTCCTTCCCCCTCTACAAGCCCACAAATACAGTTGTGTGAATAGGCTTTTGAAAATCTGTGAGGCGATTTCTAGTATACAAGAAGGATTGCTTTTACAGCAGAGTCCTTCACAATCAATAATCCTGTAAAGAAGAAAAACAAATAGGGGGATATCTGCTTTGGCAGACAATAATAAAGATGTACAGGCAGCAACAATTATGTTGCACGTAGTCATTCCTCAAGATACCCCTAACAGGGGTCAAAGTCTTCCATACATCTGCACTGCTGTCCAAAGAATGTCAACAAGATAAAGGGACCACCCAGTCTGTGTTACATTTGCTGCCTGTTGGTATTGTAGGAAGGCACTTCTGGTCCCTTTTCAAAATAGGAAGACTGTCCAAATTTCTAAGCACTTCCATCCTCACATCGTACATCTCTGGACAGGGATGCTATGGCTATTGCAATACCCCTTGCTACTGATAAATTCAAATTATTACTAATACACAAATACTGGTTGGATTTTCATCCCATGAGCAGTATTTTTACCGTTTGTTAGTCGTAAGAAATTCCACAAGGCTATTTGAGTAATGGAGTTTTGTTTGTAGTTAAGGCTTGCTCGCTATATTTTTCTGGGGACAAATTGAGGAAATGGGAGAAAAGGATAGCAATAGGACTGTCTCAAGCTTTGTAAGACACAGGAAAAATGAAAGGATGCAAAATGGAAGGCAGCATTTTGTTCTGAGTCTTGACCTATTACACTTTTTAATTATAGGTTATTATTTAAACTGAAGCCCACTTCCTTGTTGACATACTTCAAGAAATCACTGTAATTCTGATTTTGTCATCCAGGAGCAAACAAAATTTAGATTTCAAAAAGGATGAGCAAAGAGGATTACTAACTTTAATCAAAATTGCAGGGTAGATAACTTAATGACATCAAAGTTTATGACAATCAAATTTATTGCATCCCATGCTACAGAATGAGTAAATTGCTGCTGAGATGGAAGTATAACATTTTCAAACACAGCATTTTACCATTAGCAGGGTGCATTTTAGGACAGTTTTTCCATGCTGTACATGATAATGGACCACCATTTCAAAAGTATTTAGGCCAGATGGCTTCCAAGTTTAGTGAAGTGCTCAGGGTCCAAACATGAAGAGGTGAGGCTTTTGAGAACTAAAGTTAGACTTCCAAGGCACTTAAAGCTATGAGGTCAGATTTCTGGTGTAGTTTAGACAAATAAATGTCCTACGGTGTTTTTCTAACTCAGTTCTGTTGTTTTGCTCTTGTTTTAGAGTTTCTTTGCAAGGAATGCCCGAGAGTTCATATTTTCATTGATCGAATTGAACTGAAGGACATTCCAGAAGAGCAGATGTATATGAGAAGGTGGCTTCATGAACGTTTTGAAATTAAGGATAAGTGAGTAGCAATATGCAGAACTTTCTATTTCAAGAAGCTGTCTCATATTAACAGATACACCCATGATTTCTGTGTTACAAGCTGTAGGGCCCTCTGAAGAGAGGTGGTGGTGATAGTCCTGTGCATGCTTTGTATAATAACCTTGTGGTTAAACCTTTCGTTCAAGAGGCTGGGATTCTTGGGTTTCAGACCTTCCTTACACTGAAGAAGTGTGAGTCCATGTTCCAGGCAAGACTCAGATTCATCTGAATACTCACCATTTATATTCTTGTAGCTGAGTCATATGCAACCATGGATGTAAGATGCCCATGGTAGGCAAGCAAGCAAAAAGCTGATTCTAGCCTCATAATCAGTGTTAGGTTACAGTTAGAAAGGGGCAGACCTTGATCTAATCTGCCAAAACTGTTTATGGGTCTTCCATCATATAGTGACTGGATAAAAACACGAGATCCCTGCCTTTGCTGGGAAAATTAGGTGAAGCGAAAGTTTCATCTGTCTGTCTTTGAACCGTGGCAGAACTGAAGTGACTGGCTCCCTCCAGTATCTCCCGATAAGGTCACTAGTGAGCATATGCAGCAGATCCTGGGTGACCTTGTGCCCTGGAAGGACTTCATACCTAAATGTGGGATTTAAATATTGTTTGAGAGATGATGGTTTGCTTTGCCACATCTGAAGTCCAGTTTAAGGGAGATAAATCTGTTTAATTCCCAAATCTTTGAATACATTGTGTAAGACAGAAATTTCCCTGGTTCTTCAAGTATATTCTGCTTTAAAATTGTTCTGCCAGTCTCATAGTCCATGGAAGTAAAACTAGATAAATTTGTCATGTGAACTTCAAATTCATGTAAAACTTAACATGACTGTCTGTAAAAATGGCACTGTTACTAAAGTGTCTTAGAAGTTTAGAAATTTTCTTTTCTTCAGTTTTGAGAGGAAGAAGGTCTGAATTTGATTTTATAGACAAGGAACTAGTGCATACCGTAAAAGGCTGTCCTGTATCCCTGAAGTAGTCTTCTGGTGAAGACCAGCAAAACTGAACCCTGATCATCTGTCTCATTGTAGACTCCTGTTAACTGGAACATCTTTCCTGGGACCAAAGCAGTCTGTCAGGCGAATTAGAGATACTTAAAACAAAACCCCAAAATTTTCAAATCCATTTATTACTGGAGGAAAAAAGTTACTACTAAACCAGTGGTGTAGCATTTTACTCTTGCACCTATGGCTTCCAAAATATTTAGTGTTTCGTGAGCCCTCGTTATTTATTAGTTTTATGAAGATACTTTTTCCTCCCTCCTTTGGTGTTCAGTGATTAACTGTGTGCTGTTTTGTCCTACGATACTGCCCAGTACCTGCTAAATGCTGAATGAAAAGGACTCTTCAACTTTTATATTCAGTGTTAAAATTGGTCCCCAAGGAAAATCTGCTTTTATTGCTTACAAGGGTTCAGGCTGAGTACTCTGATGTGCCACGTTACTTTGAATGTATCATATTCTTAAGCCATACTGAGAATTTAAACTTGATACAGATGAGCTGCTGCGTATTGTGAAATCAGTAGTTAAACAATGTGTGATTAGAGGTAGTTACTGGTATGCTAATGTGTAACATTGACCATGTCCTTTTGTCTGCTTGTAGGTTACTAATAGAGTTTTATGATGCAAAGGATTCCAAAAGAAGAAATAAGTTCCCTGGGAAAAGTGTTCATTCCAAACTAAGCCTCAAGAAAACTTTGCCATCTTTGCTGTTTTTAGGTGGCCTGACTGCTAGTATGCTTCTGACAGAATCTGGAAGGAAACTTTATGTAAAAACATGGATATATGGGACTTTAATTGGCTGCCTGTGGGTTAGCATTAAACCATAAGCAGATGTTAGTCTCCAATCAGTGAAATGTGCAGTCTTTTCTTGCACATTGCACCAAACTTTTTCCTGACTTTATAGTACAAAAGTGTAAATAAAGCCTTATTGATCGAACATTGGAAATAATAGACTTTATGACAAGCCTCTGTGTGGTTGGTCTGGGGAAAATAAATGTAGATTTTCAAATTTGCTACTGATTTTTGCTGAAATAACGACAGATAAACCGAGTCACATGATAAATTGCTTTCCCCATGAACTAACATCCATCTCTATCTGCAGATTCAGTGAAGTGTGAGTTATGCATAAGGGTGTCTTAAGTGGACCTTTGAATGTATTTACAGAGATTAATTTAGGGATCTATTTATTCTTCTGATATTCATGTTGAATTTTCATTACTCTTCGGTGCATTGCAACAGCGCAGTTGCATCTATCCCAGCTGTATTGCAACTAAAATCAAAACTTTTTTCCTTTGTTTTTGTTTTTTTAATTTTGCTTTTCAGTTTTAGCTAAATACTGTGTTCTTTAAAAGGGACTGTAAGCTGGCAAATCATGAGATGTTACCTGAAGTAGAACAAAATGTTCCTGAGAACTCCTGTTCATGGGGAAGAAGCTCTGTTTATCTAATGCATGATTTTTCATTATATTGCAGTATTAACTGATTATTTTACATATGCAAAACATTAAATTTTACTGAGCAAACAGCTTATTTTGCGCACCCTGTATTTGTGCATAAAAGGAGTGTATGCAGTATAATGATATGTTAAGTTTTTGTTTCTGGCCTAACCAGACTGTAGTTGTGTCTGCGTTCTCCTGAGCACCTCGAGAGTTTCAGCTGAGTTCACATACTTTTATGTGTATGTGCCATAAGCAGAAGTTTCCTGTTACCTCACGATTTTCTGGAAGCAAACTCTGTTGTTTGGGTAACGCACAGAATTACTGTAACTTCAGGAGCGTAAGGGTATGGTAACGAGGAGCCTGCAGATGTTCCCGCTAAATCCGAAGCATGTGCCTTTTCCTACTAATCTGATTTAGCCTGGTTTCATAATCTGGCAGTCATCTCCACGCCGTAGTATCACACTAGGTTCTCAAATCATTCTAGGCAATGCAGACTGCAGTTGGATTGAGGTTATGGGTTGATGTATATGATTTAGACAATAGACTAGTAGTGAAAGAAATGCATATCCTATCAGTATTTCACCTGCTTGAAAACATACTTTAAAAAGCAAAATCAACAAATCCTTACTATCAGAAAGTCTGCAATTCCCATGGCAGGTATTTTTTTTAGGGAAATGCCATTTCCTGATATCAAGGGAATACATACGTACAGCGATAGAGTTGGAAAGAGGATGTATTTTATCTTCTTCCATTAGGGAACTGGACTCCCTGTATCAAAATGAAAGAACTAGAGAATATTTTTATATCACACTTGCAAGCTTTAAATGTGCATCTCTCTAGCTTCAGTACGGTTTGTCTTGCATTAAGAGTCCATTGTGAGTTAACATTCTCTAAAGTTGTAACTCAGTTTTTCAGATTCCACCGTTGCCAGTTAATTAAAGACACTGCTTTTACTGTGTGATGTTTTTTGTTTGTTTGGTTGGGGTTTTTAACAGGATTTCATAGATTAAGTACAGTTCCACCTTAAAATCCTTTGGTACAACTTTCAGTTTGCAGTTCTGTGTTCTTCCATAATGGATTTTGTCACTGGAGTTATTTATATCAGTGATTGATTCAGGATATGTTGATGAACCATTTTAAAAACAATGACTGGGAACAATGTTGAAAAACAGTATTGTTATGAGGCTGTGAAACCAGAAAAAAAAAAAAGCCATTTTATGTAACAGCCAAATGTGCTCACGTGTAGTTCTTCCTATTCTCAGCTGACTGTTTCCAGTGGGTATAACCAGAAGGCAGTGTTCCTATGCTAGTGTGATTTTTCAGTCATAGAATGAAATTTTACTCTGATACGACTAAATTTCTTTGTAACAGCTAAGAATAGCATTAAACGATACATCAAAAATAAATGCAAACAGCTTAATTCATTTAACTGCTATTTTGGAGAGCCTAATTACCATGAAATATTGGATCTGTCTTGCTGTTTAAGTACCAGGAATATAATTGACGCAGTGCGACAAACAAACAGGATGTTTATTTTGAACCTTATTCTCTGTGTTAATCTTAATTATTTTTTTTCTTGCCATTAATTTATAAAGTTTTGAAACTGTAATTTGCTGATGTATTTGGCATTGGGAGTATCACATGCTATTTCTAAATATGCACTGATATTAACTTAAAATATTTCTTCATTAAAATAAGAAGAGCCAATGCTCATTCAACTTTTCTGTCCTGTCTACTTGTTTAGTTTTTTCTGCACTTTTGTGTTTGTAACTTGGTTAACAGGAACTGCGTAGAAAAAAAACTAGAAGTGTGGTTTTAAGTCCTTGATGGAAGGATTTGTTTGAGAAGCAGTCAATGCAAACAACTGTCTTTTTCTTCCGTACAGCTAAAAAATGTGTTAGAATCGGTTTGTGCTTGTTCCAATGCAGCACACCACCAGGTCGGTCAGATTGCAGTAGCTTTTAGCCCATGAACACCTGCACCACTTGTTGCTTGTTAATAACGTTCATTAATGTGCAGTACCAGAATTCTGGCCAGGAATCAGGCTCTGTGGCGACAGGCCTTGCGCTGACAACGCTGACAGTGTGGACAGAGCCAGGGAGTGGGAAGAGCTATTGCAAACAAACACCAGAGGCATATCTCAGTAGCAAATGCCACCTAAGTTTTGGTGATGTGTTAAATCTGAGAGGGACCTGTATGTTCAACAACTTAGTTTCCCAGCTGTATCGGTGCCTCTGATAATAGCAGTTTCCCTCCACACAAGTACTGCTCTGTTAGCATGCATAAACTATGTGCTTTTATAGTCAGCAGCACCACCACTACGTGCTAGTTCCACAATGTTGTTCTTGTGTTTACTTTTGTGGAGGAAACTGGACTAGTAAGGAAGCATTAACTTAAATAATGGAGAACACAATAAGTGAGACAAAAAACTAAAGCACCGAATGATGCTACTGTGAAGAAATGACTGAGTAGGACACGTGAGGGGTCCAGCCTGATGCAGTCTTCTGCAAACTCCTCTGAAGCATGTTTTTTTTTTCCTTTCAGTATAACATAGCATACCTGTAAAACTTTTTTTAGTACTTAAAAATTGGCCCCTAATAATTTAGGCATTTTAGTATGCATAGAATGTATAGACTTACTTTGGGGGAAAGAAAGGTAACTTTTAGGTTTGGATGATGAAGAGGACCAGGAGCAGGTTTGGGACTTTTGGCATGGTGTTAAAAATGAAAAAAAAATGTGCCCCAACCACCTCCAAATAAGTAACACTTTCAATAGCAGAAATTTCAATGAGACCCAGAAAAGCATTAGAAAAGCAGTTAATAGGTTCAAAATCTTGGCACCTGCTTTATAAAGCCTTTTCCTTTATAAATATGTAAACCACAGTTTGGGCCTAGCCTGCAGTTCTAGGTCACTTTTTGGCAGAGTGACTCTGATGACAGGGCTTGAAGCAAACACAGTGGGGTTTCTCTTGTCCTTGTTTTCATGTTCTTGCCTGTCTCATCAGTTTGGAGCTCTGTGGTCCCAGTGAAGCGTGTTGCACAATTTGCTAAGCGTAAGACAAAAAAAAAAAAGTTACTTTAAGTTTGTATAATGGCAAGAGTCATGCAAGTAAAATGAAACACAGAGAAAGTCCAGAGAAGGAAAAGCAGTGATAATCTAATACAGAGGAAAAGATTAGAAACATCAGCTGCAGTCAGGCGTGACAACAGCGGATCGGTTCCAGGGAAGACTTGTTTTCTGTGTGCGGACCAATTTCCCTGTCAGCATGGTGAGTATTTCTCCTACCTGTCCTATTTCAGTCCCAGATCTGCAGCTCTACCCTGGACTGACTGGTCTGTTATTTTCCTAACAAGGAGTCCCTCATTACTTTTCAGATGGATGTGAATCTTGGGTTCCTCCATTCTTCTCCTGGACCTTCCTGTTTGTGCTCAGCCTGACAAACTGCTGACAGGTAGACCACTGATACCTGCCTCCTTCAAGCTATGCTCTTTTGAGGACTGGCATTTGGTGGGCAAATGCCAGTGAAGAGGCTGGGATCTGTTGCAGGGGGGCTGGAAGGACATGTTGCTGATGAGAGAGGGGTTACTGGTCCGTATCAGACATCCGAGATGGATCTCACTCACTCATCTCTGCTGGGGCATGTTCTTCCACTGATGGACAGTTTGCAGGGCCATAAGTAAATGCAAAGACTAGATGCTACTCCAAAAAATAATGATTTGTTCCTGAGTTGTATTTGTAATGTGAAAACTTAATTAGTTATGCTTGTACAAACTATTTCGCAGCCATTCTGCCTCCCTTTCATCTTGTGTGGGAACCCCGTTCTCGAAGGGCGTTTTGATGCCTCTGTCTATGTTCCCTGTGTAACTAATCTGAACCAGAGCCATTTCAACCTGTTTGCCCAATTGCCCTAGAGATACTGCAGAGGATGCAGATGTTCAAGGGCAGAAGTTCCCGTCGGTCCTTTGGCCATGCAGTGGCAGATGGAGCTGCTGGTGTCATCTGCCAGGCTCTCCATAACAGCCCCTGCAGTAAACGGTCCCCTCAAACTCTAGTCCCACCACCACAGACCGAGGCATCACCATGGGCTGCCAGTACAAAGGGTTTCAGAGAGAGGTAGGGCCTAAAACCCACATAGCTTGTTTGCAAACCAGGACCTGGATGCTCTCCAGAGGGTCCTTCTGAAAGGTGAGCTGGGGCTCTTTGGGGCTCTGAAGTATGGGTGGGTGACAAGTTGGAGGTTGATGCCTACTTGAGGGCATGAAAGCCCAGTCACTGGAATGGGAAGTAGGAGAATGGTCTCAACATCTCCTGACCTGAGGAAGATCAGAGCTACGGTACTTTTCCCACCACCCCATGTCTTCAGGAGGGTGTGCCAGTGCTGCTTTTCACCTCTTGGGTGCTCTGGCCAAGGTCAGGAAAGATTTCAAGATTTGTAGGCCCAGCATGACTGTAACTGGTGCACTGGCTGGGTACTTGCATGTCTGCATTCAGCTTCAGCCCTGGAGCATTTCTGCACCCAAAATTGAACGGCACTAGGGACAAAGTGGAACCAGAGATGGCCCCAGCAGCTCACACCAGTGTGCAGGCAGCTGTAGCCTCCAGACTGTGATTACAAAATGAGGAAGAACAGAAGGTTCTGCTCTAAAGTCTGGATTTTTTAAGTGCCTTTCCGTGTTAGGAGTGAGCCTGGCACATCACGGGTGCTAGCAGACCTGGTTGCTACTATGCCTGTTGTGATCCCACACTCTGCACCAAGACCCTCCTTCCCCATCCTCTTCAGAGACACCCAAAAGAGCTGAAATTGCCAAAGCAGTTTTGAATTTCTGGATGCAGCTAGCCCCTTGCCTTACTCAGCTGTGCAACTGTTTCATGCAGTTGGGACCACAGGGGAAACAGAGCTAGAGAGAATTTAATTTGCTGTTGGACAAGATGGGAGACTTAACACTGTAACGATCCCAAAAGTATCAAATGCTGTACAACATCGTTAGGCACAAATAAAAGAATATGGCAGAGTTCTCAAGGTTGAAACCTGAACTGGAGTTATTAAGATAAATTACTTTTCATGCTGTGTGCATAACTGGCCCTGGTTTAGGTTTTCATAGAGTTTACCAGGCATTTACATATATAGTCTAACGCTGCACTTAGTTGAAACGTTATAGGTTCAGAAAATGGCACTGCCTTTAAGTTAGTTTGCATCTGAGTGTTTTAAAGTCTTGTGTGATAAAAAGACTATAAAAAATTGCCTCTAAATCTGTAGAATCTATGAGCATTTTGGGGCTTCTATAAATTAAGAAGTCTTCACTTCTTGTCACACGAGGTATAAATCAAGCTGGTTTGACATGAAGGTGCTTTAATAAATTCCTGATGACAACAAAGGATTGCATTAGTATAGTTACATACTGACAAATGTTGAAAAGATTTTTTAAAAACACACAGTTTTTTATAGCCAAGGAGGATAAGTTAAAATGCAGAATTGCTTCTTTCTGGAACTGTGCACTTGTAGATAGGACTAAATAGCAGTCACAGGCCCACCTGCTTTTGTAACAATAAATAAATAAATACTGCTGTTTAAAGACAGAAAACTAGAAGTTGCTGAAGAAACAGTGGTTTTACTGTCCAGAAAAGTAAACATATTCCGAAGAGCTGACAAATAATTTTGCATAGCTAATAGTACTCCTGTCAGCTCAGGAGTTTTGTTTTCTATGTTTAAACATTAATAAGAGATCATGTGTACCTATCCTGATACTGTCAATTGTATTCCTCTTCTCTGACAAGATAATGGGAGATTCAAGAAGTCATGATATTTAAAACACATCCTCCTTCACACCACAGGGTTGGAAATGCCAAGTGGCTGCCATCACTAACTCATCCTCTGCATCCCTTTGGCAAGCTGGCAGCTGCTTTCAAAGCCGGTTTAAAACTAACAATTATTCTTGGCAGAGCAACGTGTCTAAAAGCAACATGTTCCATCACCAAGAATGCTGGTCACAGTGATAAAACCTAGGTGGCCTGTCAGCAAGCCCTAAAGAAACTGGGAATGGGAATGCAAGCCAAACGGTGGAGCTGCCATCACGGTGAGATGACAAAGTGCCTGTTTGAACAGGGTATCCAAGAGCAAGGGGTGGGCACTGGCAGCACCGCTGTGTTACGCAGTGTGCATGGCAAAGGCAGCGTCTCCAGGGCCAGACCAGGCTCAGCTGAAGTACATAGGGAACTGGAATTCCACCCCACCCCACCCCCCCTTTTTTTTTTAGTAGGACAAATTTGAAGCTTTAGAATGAAAACTCTCTCCAAATTTTGTGACATCCTGGAAAGGAAGGAGTGCTCCCAAACCCTTCAAGTTTGGAGTAACTTTGATATCAAGTGATACTGTAGAATAATTGGCTAAGAGTCTGCCAGGCTGCAGATTCTGACCTGTCCCTTCTTCCTCAGCTCAGGTCAAATTCTCCCACATGCAGTTATGAGTTTTGCATCCCTTATTCCTTAGATGTCTGACATTAGTTAAGCCTAGTTGGCAGAAAAATCTAGGACTTGCATCTGCTGTAGAGGGTAACAAGAATATATGAAGTACATCCACACAGCACTATACAGTCTCCTGGTAGAAAAATACACTTCTCAGATTGAATAATCAGGAAATACTTCCAGGCTCTGGTTTTCTGTTTGTAATATGATGGTAATGCCCTTCCTTGCATTTCGGGTGTGTTCAGCAAGCACTTTGTTTTGGGAAGTTTTGGAGCTTTTTTTTATAACATTCACCATGATGGTATCAGGAGGAAATGTGTGATTCTGTCTTCATAACCAGGTTTATTTAATGTACAGTCAGTAAGCTATGGGAAGGCCGCCTAAGTGAGTTCAACGGTTCCTAAGTGAGCTCAGAATAACATGCAAAGAGAGGCTGCAATGAGATCACTCACATCCTTTCCCCACGTGCTGTTTCCCACTTGCCTTGCCACACTCTGCACTTTGTCATGCCTCAGCGTTCTCTCCATCCTCTGATTTTCCCCCAGTCTCCACGCCCTTTGGGTCCCCCAGCTCTCTGCCAGGGTTCATTCTGTCTGCTCTAAGCTTCCTTTTCCAAACTGTCTCCCCCTCTTGCACGTCTCACCTCCTCTGTGTGCAGTTCAGCTGATGTTCTTCATGTAGCCTGGAAACAAACAGGTAAAAACAAAAAATTAAAAATCCATGCTTTCCAACTCCGAGTATCTGGATTTAGAACTGCTCTGGCCTGAAGCAGTTAGGAATTGCAATTGCTAGGGAAGTCCCACTCTGGGCCCTGGAGCATGTCCCGTGCTCATGAACTCACCAGAGAACGAAGCCTGCAAGCCCTAGCTGGCCTCTGGCGAGCATTTGTGAACTACAGCTGGCTTGGTATTTTTCCAAAGCCTTATGAATTAGCCAAATTGAGACAGACTTTTCACTGAGATTAGAAAAAGTCTATCTCAGCAGTGAGGTTACTTTTTTGTCCAATGCCAAGTCCCTCTTCCAACAAAAAAAGCACCACAGCTTTTCGAAGAAGATTGCCAGAACATTGGGAGGGGGATGTGGGCTTTTGTTTGTCTTAAACCTGGCCATGATTATGTTAAAGAAGAAGGATGCTCTCAGAAATGCGGAACTGTTTTGGCTGAAAACTTTGAAGAAAACTCAGCCTTCAACACACACCTGGCAAGGAAAGCTTTGGCATAAAATATTTGCTGATTGGGTAAACATATATGCAAATAAACCCAGAATCGAGACAGCAGGATACACTGGGGAGTCCTAACCATAGGCTGCACTACCAGCCATGTATGTAACTTGCATCTTTCCCTCCCTCCACCTTGAACTCTGAGAAAATTTGGACTCAAGAACTGCTGTGGGATTGGTTGTAGTTTGAACCACATTTGGCTCAGTCTTTGTTTTTAACTGGATGTCTTCAGTGTCTCCATTTTATGGCTGCACATATCTCAGATTCCGCTTTCCATGTAACAAAGCTTGGCTACTTGAGCCAAACTCAGTAATACGCCAAGATAGCTTGGCTATACAAATGAGGTTATAGAGGTTCGACCAAACCGGAGGGCTGAAGCAGGGAGCAGCTAAGTCACCTACAGAATATCTAAGTGGTTTTCTTCCTCATGTAATTAAATACTGTACTTTGTTCACCAAGTATTAATTTCCAACAGTTGTACCTGAGTGTATCTTCATTGTCCAGCACTGATGTCTCTCTAAAGTGCTCAGAATCAGTCCTGCCATCCAGGTGAGGTCAGCATTGCTATAACCAAACTGGCTGGAAGAAGTTTGATAGCTTGATTATAAAATGTATTAGAAACATGAGACTTAAGGCTGGGGGAAGAATTCAGCCCTTCATTGAAATGGAAAAAGACTTCTGTCATTAAGTGGACCCTGCAGCACACAGTTCCTCAGTCATACAATATGTCAGCACTATGTGTTCTGCAACAGCCATGTGGCTTGTATGTTCAGGCTCATGGGGCTCCAGCATCCCATGTAGCCCCTAAGACAAGCGGCTGGCCTGCCAGTGCACCTGGAGTTTGTATCTTTATGCTGTGCGAGTCAGTTGTGAGAGGCAGGGCTGTAAGATCCCGGGGATCTGCCAAGTCTCATGTCCTTCTCTTTTCTGAATCAAAAAGGTCCTCTTGAGCCACCTGCCATCAAAGTGACTCTGTTGAATTTGCACAGGAACAGAGCCAAGGAGCAGCTTCACACAAATAGTAGGTCTTGGTCAGGAGGAATAAGTACAAGCCAAGAGGACTGTCCAGTGTTTGTTAGGACCTAATTTGTTCACAGCAGTGGCTCAGCCAGCATCTTGGATTAAACCCCAAAATCTGGGCCCAGCTACCACATGTGATGTGGATGCTTACAGGTTGCCCAACAAGAGCCTCCCCTTACTCACATTCACTCCCGAGGTGCTCGGCTAGCACAGTCCTGTGGGGCACCCTCTCTCCTTTCCTCTGCCACAGGAAACTTGACTTCATGTCACCTCTGAAGTCATCACTGGCCAGGCTGCGGCATGAGCACTGGGATACCTGTGCAAAAGAACTCAAACTTGCTTGGCCGCTCAGCAAGTCACCCACAGTCACCAGCGGGTGACAGCCCATCCCTGCATGTTCAGCCTCCTCTGGAGGCAGGTGCCTGGGGCTGAACACCCCATCTGATCCTACTCCCTGTCCCCTGAGCCCCTGCAGTGACCTGGGCTACCTGGTTTTTTTGAAACATTTCATATCAAATACTTACGTGGGTAAATGTTGCAGCACTGTCCAAACTGTCAAGCTGCAACAAGGTCTTTTACCATCTCATACCAGCACACTCTTCATGCCAGTCCCTCTGCTGCCT
>JAVJGJ010000059.1:19273928-19298866 GCA_035590215.1 Microhierax caerulescens | reverse complement strand
TACCGCCTTTTCCCCCCATGACCAATGATGGAAAGTTTTTCCTTTCCCCACATTATCTGTCTCTGGGCTATGAAACACAACAAACATCTGTCCATTTGTTCAAAGAATCTGCTGATGCAATTTGTTAAAGACAGAGAAGTACTGGATTAGGGAGATGATTTCTATTTATGAAAACAGCACTATCAGTCCAGTCCCTAGTGTGAGGCAGTTATACAGCACAGCAGCACCTTACATCGCCTTAGTTTACTCCCTGGCTTGTACTTCAGTCAGCAGGACTGCAACTTAATTGCCAGACTGTGCAAAAGAAATTGTGAGAGCAAAATTAAAGAACCAGGCCTAATAACAATGAGTATCTAAGCCAGGCTGTCAGTTATTTCAGGCACCTTCCCAACAACTGAGCTTGCCGGGCTGGCAATGCTGCTAGCAGCATCACTGCAAATAGCGTAAGACTTCCAAACAGCAGCTTATTAGTATGCATTGATAAAAAGTTGTGTCTAATCCATCCTTATTTAGTCCTAATGATTTAATATCTGAAACGTGATCATCCTATACAATTCCCATTAGATATGTTCAAAACTCTTTATATCATTCAAAGCTCTTTCAAAGTCCCCAGGCCGCTGGGATAAACATACCCCCTCACCATTTCTGCAGTGTACAGCTGTTCTGCAGTGTGCGGCTGTTCTTTTTTGGCTCCAGCTGAAGAACAATTTTGAAGTGTTCACATGCTTTCTCCAATGCAGTGATTTAAAAATCAAAAGAAAACCCAAAGCAAAAGACCAGAACAAACTGGTAGGCATGCCCTGTAAGGCTGACTTTGCAAAGCTGACCTGCTGAATGGCCTTTGGTGCCACAGCTCAGCCCAACGGGTGCTGGCCCTGCCACAGATCTCCGTCAACCTCCAACGCTGCAAATGCAGAGCACCGCCCTCCCCAGTCGTGACAAGAACTAGTGGAGATCACACTCTTGCCTTTCACACTGCTACTAACACACAGTCGGAATTGCTGTCAACAATGAAATTGATTTGTGACTGGCTAAAGCCCTTGAGGAAGTGGATACAATGTAAAAGTATGTTAACTCATGTCTTTTAAAATTAGGAATTTCTTAAAATAGCTGCACTAAAAGTTACCTTGACAACACTTCCAGTGAAAATGCAGTAATTTTTTCTATTTTACCCAGGGAAGACTATAGTGGAGATATGAAATAAATTGCTCCATTGTATTTTATAATGGATATATTTTTCATAGCAGGCATGTTTAAGAGTTAATTTTCCTAATGAACACAGACAGTAGCATGGCCTTCCCACTCTGCCCTGGAGATGCAGTATTGACTTACATTTTGTTGTCCAGAGCTGTCAGGATTGTATGTGCTGGCTGAACTGGAATTTTGCTTCCAGCTTTTCACCTGTCCCCATGCACGTCCTCGACACTTCGCATCCCTCCATCAGTTCACATGACTTCTTATGCCCGGGTCGGCAGTCCTCTGCATCTCACTCCTGCTGCCCAGCCACCTACATTGCTGGGTGCTGTCCTCGGCCAAATACTTAAGGGAAGGTAATGTTTCCTCCTGTCTGCCTTTTCTCAGAGGAAAATTGTGTCAAGTTTTGCACAGAGACTTTGTTTAGGCAGCAAATGTGCTCAAGTGGTTAAAAAACAGGCCTGGCACTTGACGATGCAGTTCAAACTCAACCTTCATGACTCTGAACAGGGCAGTTTTAGCTTCATTTCTCTCCTCTTGCCTCTCTCAGCATGGAGGTCAGTGTTTACGTACTCACAGAAAGGTTGAGGTGGAAAAGGACCTCACAAGCTCATCCAGTCCAAACCCAGGGTCACCTAGCAGAGCCACCCATAGCAGGATTCCCAGGGCCCTGTACAGCTGGGGGTTTAATATCTCTAAGGCTGGTTCATTGGGTGCTAGGGTTTAGCATACCACTTTGGTGGCAACTCTCGTGCTGAGTTGCTGAACTGCTTGGTGATTCCCTGCATGCAGGTCAGCAGTAGAGAGACCCCTGTCTTCCACCCTGCTCCTCTGGCAGGAAGCCACCAACATTGCAGCTGCACCCTGGGTCTGGCTGCAGGGGAAGGTATGAGGCAGAAAAAGTAGGAAATGTGGACTGATGTAGGGAAAAAAGGGGTGGAGAGAGGTGAGATAAAGGATCCTAGCTGCTGAAGTGAGAGAGGGAGGCTGGGGTATGTTTGGGGTCCCAGAGTAGCAGGTAGGGAGAGCAGGACCCTGGACCAAGAGGGGGTTGTTAATAGGAGAGTGGTACATGTGGTTGATGTACTAGTGTAGTGGGATAAGATTGTTTTAAAGAAAAGGTAGGGTTGGAAGTGTGTCTTCTTTAGTACTTGTGTACAGCCCATCCAAGGCGTATTTGGAGAAAAGCCATTTGTCTCCTCCTCTCTTGGTCTTCCTTCTGCAGGCTGTGCAGGCCAGAACGATAGGGCCCTAACTTAGGACTCTTCCTGTGTTGCCTCACTTTTCCTTCCTGGGATCTGTTTTTTTCTAAGCTTTGTGCTTTTAGATGTTTCAGCTGCAACAATTTTTATCACACTCGTATCAGGCAGGAAGCCTAATGGTGCACCATCCTTTCAACCACCAGCTGTTTGATCAGGTGCACAGAGGTAGCAGGGAGAATTCAAATAACTCTCTATCTATACAGTAGCTATCGTTTCCTCTATCTCCCAGCTCCAGAGCTAGAAAAGAAAGATCCTGTTTCCCATCTTTCCTTCTAAAAGCCTGGGTTTTCAAACAGCCTTTTGATCTGCCTTTCAGTGAGTGTCCAGGCAACCGATTCCTGGCCTGCATACAAAGGGCACTCACTCTCCCCGGCCTGCTCAGGTCATTAAACTCTAGGGCCTAATTCACTGCTGCTGTTTGCTTCAAGCTGGGAAACTGCTGCTGCCAGATAGGTTTATAATGCTACTGTGCCGTTTTTGTGAAGTTTCATTTCTGCTTTCCAAAGCAACATGTAAAACCATAGAGAACTGCGCCTGTAGCGTTAATTTCCTAATCACTGAATTGCACCAAGAAAACCACCTCTCAATCATTTCAACGTGATGTAAAGTACGTCTCAAGAAAACCAAAGCATCAGTCATGGGAGCAATGGACACTGAGAAAGAGTGGACAGATAACCACTGTGGCCTTGATGATTTAAAAGCTGCACGAATGTGACAAGTGTGCATGTTACCACTTTAAAGAAATCCATTCCCCTCACCTCTCTCCTTTGCTCGGCCTGTGGCAAGGGGGAAGATTCACCCCTGCAGTAAGCCAACTGAAGTCATTCTGATCTCACTGTTTTTTAATGCTTACTGCTGTGCTTTTGCTATTTATGTGAAGAAATAGCATAAAGAAAGAAAAGAGAGAGAAAAATTAGGCAAAGTTACAATAACAAGTGAGATACCAAGCAAAGGTTAAAGCAAGAAACAAAACCTTACAGCTCAGCATGGGGTCAAACACACAGAGAAACAGCATTTTATCTTTAACTCTCCCCTTCCCTCTTTGTCTACACATTGTCTTTTTAGACTGTCACCAGCTTGCCATCTCACACAGGCCTGATATATTTTACATCCTAAAACCTGAAAATGGCATAAGGACAAAACTCTGCCTTGAAATAAGGTGGATATATTTTGCATAAAATACACAAATTCCAACAAACCTTAATCAGTTTGTGTCAAATACAGAAGGAGTTTCTCAAGGAAAAAGCAGTTACTTCTCTTTGCTGCAAGAAGCTCACTCCATGCCAGAGAGTGCTGTAAGACTCCCCACTGGAGCTGATGTGGAAGCAACCACCGCTCCCACTCTTTGTGAACCAAACATGATGCCGCTCAAGTCTGTCAAGTCTCTGCATATATATCTCTTTCTATACATATATGTGTGTGTGCGTTTGTAGGTACATACATATATATCTGCCTGTATAAAGGTAATGCTTTGAAATTAATAAAGCTACAATCCTGTTGAATCTTCCAAATATAGGGGCAGAGAGAGAGTAATGTTCAGAATTGCAGCTTCACATAGACATACCTAAATCTTGTCTGTATCTTCTTTTTGTCTGGACCTGAATCTGTGCCTTAGTATCCAAGATATTTATTTTGTATGGTAACACAGTAACACTACTTTGGGGTAGAGCCTGGGATAAGTGAATTTTTCTCTCATCCTCCTGATCCTTTTTGTTTAGGGAAGAATAAAATTAAAAGGTTAACTGGCAATGGAAAATCTTAAAAAATGGACAATGGAAAATTGCAGTGTTTCAGGGACTCATTCTGTTAATGAGATAAATAGCACCTTTTGTCTTCCTATCTACTTTGCATAAGCCAGCATTGCCGTATAGTTTTCCAACCGCAAAGCAGTCTCACTGCTGTTACATAACACCCACCCTGGCCAGCAGTACAGGCATGCTGTACATACACCTGGGGTGACCTGCTGTATGGATTGCAGTGTAATAAAGAGGTATCCACGTAAACCTGGGGTTTAGAAGCAACCAGGTGTGATAACTCTGTGTACTGAGGTTGCAAACCTCATGTAATAAGAAAGATAAATTAGCAACACTGTGCTCATGGCTTGGGTACCATTGCAACAGCTAGTCGAGGTGTCTGCAGCGCAGACTGGCTCTGCACCAGCGCAGAGCAGCAGCCACAGACAGGTGTAACCTGAAAACTCCACAGCTGGTGACCTGTTACTGACACATCAAACACTTCCATTTCCTCTGTGGGGTAAAATTCACGTCTGGTTACAGCTGTTTTGTGAGCTCAACTAATGGCATCTGCCCAGATAAATGCATCAAAGCTGAACAAAGACAGAGCTCCAAGTATGGAAGGTGTTGACAATACAGATAGTGAAAGTAGCTGTGTGCCCAGCATGCTAGAGAGGAAGATATGATTGTATAAAAACAGCATTTGTCTTTGAACCTAGTCCCTAAGATACTTGATTAGGAGTATTCTGCCCTGCTGAGATATTTTAAAGAAGGCATTGATGGATGGCAGCTATGATTTCACACATGTGTACCTCAAGAAGCATCCGAATACAGTGCAAAACAAGCCTCATAAAAGAGTAGGTTACATAGAGCACTGCAACATTGGTCATATCAGAAAACATGGATAAAATCTCCCTCTAAATAGAGAGCCACTCCCCTTCTTTCTCAGGCACACTGTTGAACCTCCAGGCAGGTTCAATAGTTTTAACATGAATAGTCCTGACACTGAAATTATATTTAATATTTACTAATATTGCTACTTCACAGATCAGAGAGTGTCTGAGGTTCGAAGGGACCTCTGGTCCAACCTGCCTGCTCAAGCAGGGTGACCTAGAGCCAGTTGCCCAGAAGCATGTCCAGCTGGCTTATTAAAATCTCCGAGGATGAAGACTCCCCAGCCTTTCTGGGCAACCTGTACCAGTGCTCAGTCACCTTCACAGTGAAAAGGTATTTCCTTATGTTCAGATGGCACCTCCTGTGTTTCATATTTATTAATATTTTAACACTAATAACCCCTACAGAAGATTCAAAAAGAAAAATTTTATAGATGGGGATAATGTGGCACAAAACCAAAAAAAAAAAATTGCTAGTCTGGGGTTATGCAGCAGCCCCGGGTCAATAACAAGTGTGGTCTCCCAATTCCCTGCCTTTCTCTTACATGGTACCTTTTCCTTCAGAACTTGTGGTGTCTCTTCCTTTAACTTCCCATTTCATCCACCCTTATCAGGGAGCAGGAGCAAGCTATGGTTGCTGCTGGTGAGGTAGTAATGAGAACTGTCAGACTGGCCAATGTCCATCCAGCACAGGACTCTCCTCTATGGCCAACAGCAGCAGATGCACAGGGACACAACCAAGGCCATGCATACCCTGAACTTTCTCCTGACGTCCTCCTGACCTCCAACAAACAGCCATTTAGGAACTTCCTGAGGTGACAGTTTCATCGAAATCCCCATGTACCAATGCATATATTTTCCATTAGCTCATCTAACCACTTCTTGAATCTACTTGTACTTTTGGCTTCCACAAAAAATTGCGCAATGTTGTTATATACTCATGAACAAGTCTTGTTTGTTTTTAAACTTGCTGCCTGATCCTTTTGTTGAGTGTTCTCTACTTCTTGTATTCCACGGAACAGTGACTAATCATTCCCTTTTTAGCATCTCTTCAATAATCATCACTTCCTAGCCCCACAGTGCATCCAGATCCAGCCATCTCTCTTCAAGTTGCAGAACCTAACCTGTTTAGTCATTCCTCACAGTGCTCTTTTCTGTATCTTTTCTGACTCTCCTACATCTGTTCTGTAGAGTGGTGAGTGGAACTAAGCAGGGTGTTCAGTAACCCAGGGACAACGTAGGTTTAGGAGAATGACATAAAGCTATGTCAGTTTTGTTCTGAGCTCCTCTCTTCACAACATCTGACATTGTTGGCCTCAACAAAAAGAAATGGCATGAAGGATAAGTGCATAGGCAGCTGTGAGTCACAAACTTTTCAGGTTGGAAGAGACCCCAGGAGGCTCCTAGCCCAACCTTGTCCTTAAAGCAGGGTCAGCTATGGGGTCAGACCAGGTTGCTCAGGCAGATCTTGAAAATCTCCAAGGATGGAGAATACACAACCTCTCTGGTCGACCTGTTCCACTGCTGGCTGTTGTTGTGGGGAAAAGGCTTCCCCTCATACTCAATGTGAACCTCTCTCTTTTCAACTTACAGCGTTGTCCTTCATCCTCCCACCACACACCACTGTGAAGAGCTTAGCTCCATCTCCTTGACAACCTTCCTGTAGGCACTGGGGGGCTGCTGCTAGGTCCCTCTGAAGCCATGTCTTCTGCAGATGGAACAAGCCCAGCTCCCTCAGCCTCTCCTCACAGGGCATGTGCTCCAGCCCTGACCATCCTGGCAGCCTCCACTGAAGTTGCTCCAGTTTATCTATGTGTTGCAAGGGGAGGACTGGGGGCAAAACTGGCTGTCCTAATGTAGATGAAGTTTAATGGGTGCAAAGTAAAGGGGAATAAGCATTCCCCCAGAACAGCTGACCACGCTCCTATTATTACAAGCCCAGCTGCTGTTGGCCATCCCTGCTGCCAGGGCTCACTGCTGGCTCAGGCTAAGGTCACTGCCCACCAGGACCCCAGGACCTCTCCAGCAGAGCTGTGCCCCAGACACTCAGGCTCTGGCCTGAATTGCTGACAGGTTACAGGGTTTTTTTCACAGAATCACAAAATTATTGAGGTTCAAACGGGCCTCTGGAAGTCATCTGGGCCAAACCCCCTGCTCAAGCCAGATTACCTAAAGGGGGCTGCCCAGGGCCATATCCAGATGGCTTTTGAGTATCTCCAGAGACAGAGATTCCACAGCCTCTCGGGCAACCTGTGCCAGTGATTGGCCATCCTTACAGTGGGGAAGTGTTTCCTGATGTTCAGCTAAATCCTCCTGTGTTTCAGTTTTTGGCCATTGCCCCTTGTTCTGTCACTGGGCACCACTGAAAGGAGCCTGGTTCCCTCTTTTTTATACCCTTTCTTCAAGTACTTATACAGATTGACAAGATGCCTTTGTGCCATCGCTTGTCCAGGCTGAACAATCCCAGCTCTCTCAGCTTCTCCTTATAGGAGAGATGCTTCTTAATCATCTCTGTGGCCCTTCATTGGACATTCTCCAGTATGTCCATGTCTCTTTTGTAATGAGGAGCCCAGAAATGGACAAAGCACTCCAGTCTGGCCTTACCAGTGCTGAGCAGAGCGGAAGGATCCTTTCCCTCAACCTGCTGGTAACACTCCTGCTTATGCAGCCCAGGATATCATTAGCTGCCTTTGCTGCAAGGACACATTGCTGGCTCGTGTTTGCCATCCCAGGTGCACAACTTTGTATTTGTTCTCATTGAATCTCATATTGTTCCTGTCGGTCCATTTCTCCAGGCTGTCTAGGTCCTTCTGAATGGCAGTCCTGCCCTCAGGTGTACCAGGTGGTTATTCCCCTAATCCCACTTTGTTGTCAATCTGCAAACCTAAAATAAAGAATGCCCTGCCTCCCTCACCTCCTCCAGGTCATTGATGAAGATGTTAAACAGGACAGGTCCCAGGACAGACCAATGTAACCCCATTTGTTACTGACCTCCAGGAAAAGTACAAATCAGCCACTACCTGCCCAACCTGAGCATCCAACCAGTTTCTTTCCAGACTGAAGAATGCTTAAAATTTCCATCTGAAGGTTTAGGAAAACCTTACAAGCATAGGTTGGCCAATCTGCTTCTGAGACTGATCAAGACTGATTCATGAAGATCTGAGGTTTCAGTTATGATAATTTTGATCGTTACCACCAGTGGCAGAATTGCCTAGAGGAATTTTCATATGTGGCTTCCCTTATAGTCAGTGGAGAGAGAGAACAAGAGCTTTAAGAAAGAATAACCCATTCTACCCACTATACAGATTTTAAGACAGATGTGGTAAATCACTGAGGGCTATCCATCTCCACTAAGGAAGGAGCTTAAGCAACTACTTCAGTATTAAACATTGAACTTGCATGTGATTCAGGTCAGTGAGATGAATCATACACTTAACTCCCTACCTGTAAAATGAGGATGGTAATGCTTCCTTGTTCCTCACACCTATTTGAACTGTATGTAACTACTAAGTTAGTCTGAAAGGTGTTTTGCCTGGTGTCTGGAATAATGACAACCGACATATTTTGGAGCCTCTCTTGTTAGCTACCACTATTAATGATAAGGATATAGAAGATGGAGCTTCCAGAGCAAATAAACTTTGAGCATCTGCACACAATCTAAAAAGCTCACATAGAAGAGGCATGGAGGGAAAAATAAAGCAGTAAATTTCCACAATTTCTCATTCTCTCAACCTTCTGAACTGCTGCCAACTTCAAATCTAAACTGGCATATTTCTTATTTTGCTGTTTTTAACAGGAGATAATTATAGCTCATTGTTCCACAGCTTACTGTGTAAAATGCTGAGCAGTACTTCTGTCTATTCTTCTTAGCTCTGCAGAACTTTAACTACTTTTGATTCTTCTGTCCCAGATAACTGCTATTTAGCAGTTAAGTTCATTAAAAATGAGGTCAAACATGGATGGAAATGCCAATAAAAACATGTCTGAAAAGACAAACAAATAAAACGGCAGTGCCAACAGAAACAGGTTTTCTCACACTATATTTTTTAACATATCTAATGAACATTTTATAAACTTTTAAGTACATCTGATGAAATGGACTTTCTACAGAGTAATTGTCCTAAGGATGGCCAATTTAAAAACGTATATGATAGTCTGAAGCAGCACCCAATGAGGACACTTTCTGCCAATATCCACATGTATTTCTTTCATGACCTAGAGTTCAAATTTCTTGACTGTTTTGCACACTGTGGAAGTAAATTTAAACCATAATGCATAATTAAAATCAAAATGGAAAATACATGCTTGAGTTGCACTCCTGCACTTTTCCACAATTAGGAAGGCAACAGTTCCCTTGGGTTTTCCTTCTTTGGCTGTGAAGGAAAATGGCTGGTATTTCCAGAACATTTCTGTGCTATTCCACAACATCAATTAGCACAACAGAAGGAGGTTCCTTCTCCTATTATTTTAATCTGAACTACAACTGAAAAACACATAATTTGAAAACATTCTTTTGGTGGTTCCTCAATTTTTGATTTTTCACTTGAAGTGTTCCACATTGGTAGGATGCTCAGATCATCCCTTCTCTCAACTTGAACTTTGCTAATAAGTAGGTCTTTGGTGGTTTTCTTCTTTGTGGATGGATAGGGCAAAAGCAGTGCTTCTCCCGCTAGCAGAAAAACAGGGTGGGTGAACAGGGCACCCGAATCTTAGATTAGGACTGAGATTGATCATGGACGGACAGGACAAAGGTCAAATAATTTCTTACTAGAAAATATCTCAAACAGTGAAGCGCACTTGGAAGCACAAGTTGCACCCAGAATTCCTGGTCAGGTCACAGCAATAACATCTATCTTCCTACATTTAATACTAACTCTAAAATACTAAACAATTGTTAGTAAGCTTTGTGTTTTGTAGCACTGGTTGAAGAAACCTAAGAAGCTGGCAGAGTCAGGGCTGGCAAAGATGGAGCAAGGCAGGATGATAACCTGAACAGGGAAATAAAAGTGTGCCTCTGTGTCAGCAGGCACACTTCACAGGCCACATATTTGTGGGAACACATTCACAAGAGCCTGCAATAATTGTTCAGAGCACAAAGTAGGGCGTTCCAGTAGAGCGATGGCCTCAGTAGCCACCACCCCTGCTAGGGCACTGCCTGGCAGGAAGAGGCTACAGATAACCAGCGATATGGCTATCTGTTATAAGGGGAACAATTTTTTATTTGCTAGAGGCAGCAAATATCCCCATGAAAACTGTTGTGCACCCATTCCTAATAGTTTATGGCATTGTTTGCAATGTATTCCAATGAGAACCTGACGGTCATTCAGAGATACAAAATGAGCCTCTTTGCTTGTTCATGTTACACTATGGGCTGATAAAAAGAGACAAACATAAAGTTCATGTTAAAGAATAAAGGAAATCCAGAATGTTTTCATTAACTCATCAGAGGCCTGACACTGTACCAGTGACTAAATTTGTATTTGTTTTATAGGAACATATTTTGGTGGGGAAAATATCTGGACTTACATTGATTGGTCCTTGTTTATGTTAAAAAAAATTTATGTAATAGGAATAGCTAGGCACTCACAGAGAACCAAGTAGGGTATGATGCAAATCTTTATGGAGATGGAAAATCACCCATACATTAACTACATATTATGGAGATGTTCAAAATCATGCAACTTCCACTAAAAGTGCCAGGAGTTGAGTTCGCAAGTTCCCTGCACCTTCAAAGCTTTTTCTCTTCTAGGGTCATGGACATGGAAATTGTCTCTATATTTTCATCTTAACTGCTGCAGAACTTGAGGAATAATGATCCAACTCCAAACTGCTGTGCTCACATGAACCACAACAGAAAAAGAAAAAAATCCAGTGAATGTGAAATGTCAAACAGAAGATAAACAAATTCATACAAATACATAAGGTATAAATCTTATACAAATAAGATATATATAAGATATAAATCTTATAAACCTGTGCTTGATCAATCATCATAACAATGCAGTTCTGCTAAGTCCGTAGACTAAGAACCTTTTCTTTTTGGTTTTCTTCCATTTCTGAAGGGCAGACAAATACATGTGTAATGTAATTCTGAAATAAAAGGGATGGCTCCACATTTGGTAAAGTGAGCCAGTCCTGTTCATTTTTTAGGGCCTGAAATATATAAAAATAGGGTAGGTTGCTCTTCTGAATACTTCTGTATGGCACCTTCCATCCAAAAGAATCTTGGGGACAGGTGAATGCTTTCACATACTGCTGGGAGCCTGAAGCTCCCCAGGTGGAGTTCTAGGGCCATGATCTGAGACAGCCCTAAGGACTAACACACACAGCTGGAGCTGCAGGGAACAGCGGCAGGAGTAAGCTGCTCTTAACTACATCAGAGCTAGCTAAGTACCAAAGATCTACCCTTGATTTAAAACAAAGCCTGTGACATCTTAAACAACCATAGTCTGTTGGGATGATGGCCAAGGCAGTGTTTCCAGTGCCACTTTGAAACATGATGTGCTTCACATACCAATTAAAGAACATTCTTTGGACTTCAGTGTCCCAAACTGTGCAGCCCTGACAGTCTCCCAGCTCTAATTGTTGGGCAAATTGCACCAGAGGCATATCCAATTTGAACCCTCCAAACATGTGTCTTCGTCCTCCCTGTGTCTGGTCTCCCTTGTACCTGATCACCACCGTGACCAACAAATTTGATCACTCACAGGTGAATCAGACTGATCAAAGGACTGACTGACCTCCATCTGACAGTTGTAAACTGACAGGTTTTCTCTTGTTCAAGGAAAAATACATCAACATTTATTTGAGCTTCTCTGGAGAAGCTGAAAGGAGATCTTCTGTCTTCCCATGGTGTCTATTCGAAAGCTGATGAAAAAACCTGCAGACCATGAATGCAGCTGAACAGAACATCTTTATCTCTGCCTGAACACTACACTAAGCCCCTATTTTTATCCACTGTTACAGCTAAGATGGCCGACTTACAAGGTCACGTATTTTGCTGAGGGCTGTATCATAAGTCATTTGATTAAAACTCTGCCCTTCCTGGCTCTCAGTCCTTTGCTCTACTCATTAGTGCACACAATGTAATAAAATGTTGGAAAATCCCCAGAAGGGAGACTTGCTTAGCCCACTTCCTCTGTAGTTCACTACCACAGACCTCAATTCTTGGCTTGGGCAGCTTTCCAGCTGAACTACATGATGCAAAATAACATTTTAAGTTAAATTTCAAGTGGGATAATGAGCAGCTACAGAACTTCAACATTGTTCTAAATTTAAACAAAACAGCAAGAGGAATTTTAGAGAGTATTCAACAGAGTAAACAGAATAGAGGCTAAGCAAATACACAGCAGACACTATTCACCCATCTTATTATCTATCTTGACAAGCTTCTTTGATGCATTTAGTAACTTATGCCCTCCACTCCCTTGTCTTTTTTTTCAATTTTTAGCAAAAACCCTTTACCCAACTCTCTAACCCAGGATAATTGAAAACTGAAAAGCTGGTAAAATTAACCAGCTGTGCTGACTGATGAGAAACCATTGATAACATTAGATATTCTATTAAAGTTGCATTAAAACTCTTCTATTTAATAACACAGTTTAAGGAAGGGTTCATTTTATAAACTCATAGGGTGTTGGAATGAAAGATGTGATAGTTCCCATGTAACCTCATAAATTCTCTTGTTAGTCAGTCTCGAGTCTATGAGCTCTAATAAAATTCTCATGAGAACACAGTATCCATCCATAAAAACTCCTGAACCCCCCATGGGAATCGGCTGGTTTAGAAGGGTTCAGAGGTTGAAGCCTGTGGTTTATTTATTAAAATTTTCTCAGTAAATATATCATGGTATAATAGATAACAACCACACTGTTCTGTGCTAGTAACATCCATCTTCCATAAAATATATGAACAGTAAGCTTCAAAAAGAGGAAGGAAGAAGAACCTTAAGTTACATTTAAACATGGGTGCACTAAAAATTTTCTCAAAAAGAGTCTGAAATCATAAACAAGAGTGAGAATTTGCTTCCTTATTTGCCCCCCTCACAAAACCACTGCCATCAGAAACAGCTAGAATGTTGCTCTATGGAAAGCCATAAAAAGGGAATTCAGATCACCTGAGCTTTCAATAGACTGGGCTGAGGTTACACACAGTCTCAAAAGAAAATGGTGACTTAGAGATAACATAGCTCTAGTATTAGAAGTGTGAATCTGACCAGGAACACCATGTCTGCAATGGAAATACAAGCATTTTGTCTAGTTTGTGGTTTAAGGCTCTGAACCAATTTTACCTCCTCCCTCTATGAAGGCTCTGAACCAATTTTACCTCCTCCCTCTATGAAGGCTCTGAATCAACCCTAAAAAAGAAAAATGCAAACTCCTTCCCTTGGAACCAGTGAACAGTAGTAGGAATGTGACAGACATAGAAGCAGCAGCTTCTGTGAGGCAATATTGTACCCAAGACTTGCTCAGATACTCTAGTGATGAGTTTGATAGCTAGTTGGTGTCTGATTAATTATTCTAACACAGGATACACACAGTCATTTCCACCATAAAAGGCTCCTTAGGGAAAGTATCACTAGAATCCAGACAGACCTTTTTCTTCTTCTGTTGGAAAGCAAAACCAGTTGGTCCAAATCCTCTGTTGATGTCGTCTTGAAGAACACTTCCACCCTAAGAAAGAATAAGTCTTTCATAGATGTTTTATAGCAGGTCATTTCAAGCCTTTAGAGGCAGGCTCTTGGGGTGGCAGGAACAGGCAGGTGACAAAGTCACCTTTCTCCCAGCACTACAGCCAGCTGCCAGCTTCCAGCTCTGAAAATAAACAGGCAGATGGTCACAGCTCTCCTGGTCCAAAAGATTCTGCTTCATGCAGGTGTGCAGAGCATCGCAGCCCCAGCATGCTGTGGCACCCAGGAATGCCAAAAGCACCATTACTCTAAGTTGCAGGGGCTGAGCATGCCACAGGCAGTCTCTAGTTTCCCTGCTCAGAAACTTCCATGTCCACTCTTCTCCTGGTACTACTGTATTAAGAGAAAATGGGAGAGGAGGATGCTATGTGGAAAGGGTGAAATACCCTTTCATATTCCCTGCCTTTCCTCCCTGTGACACAAGTGCATAACTTTCCCATTCAGCTGGTCTGAGCTCTGTACCACGTCCCATATTCATCTCTCCATTCTCTAACACTGATGCGATGCATATAAAGAGTACAGGGCTGTGCAGCAAAGGAGCCGTTAGTCTTATTCCTCTGTAGCCTGCATGCATGCAGATCCTGCTCAGAAAAAGAGACTCTGTTCTGATTTCTGCCAACCGTCTGCTGAAATGTAAATGTGTTTTATTTTTTATTCTCAAACAACTCCAACTTCACTTACCATAACAACACCTTGCATATGTTCAGAAAATTTGCTTAGCTTGGATAATAAAGTTCTGGCTTTGGATTTCGAAGCTGTGTGCTTCAAATCCTTCTGGGACTGCATTTTTATTAAAAATTCTCTGTATCTTTCCTTTCTCTCCATGTGAGTTCAGCACATGTACAGTATTTGAATGGCTGGATTAGAAAGATAATTGACCAAAATATTCAAATAACCTTTTTTTTGTTGCTGTTGCTGGAAGAAGCCAAACTTTGTGTGTGTTTGTGCATGCTCATGCATGTGACAGAGCTGGTTTCCTTCACACTGACGCAACCCAATAAATGTTGAAATAGAAATGTGTATGTAAAATTCAACTGTTCAATGTGTGAAGTAACCACTAAAAATCTTTCTTAATTTCTTAATACAATCAAAATGTCGATTCTATAAATAGCGTATACTATTATTTAGTGTTAACTGGCTAGAGCTGTGCACATACAGGAAGTCTGCAAGCACAGTACCTTTACACATCTATACATCTCTTCTCTGGAACAGAGCTGACATTTGCATTTGCCAAATGATCTACACCAACCTTAGAAGATAAAGAAAGGGAATAAAGCGTTTATTGACTTTTTCAAAGCAGAAACTAGATCTGAATTCCATATTAGGCCACTCAAAATTCTAAGGCTTTAGGGCAGGTTTCTGCTTGCATTTTAGCTCCAGCAGTAACAGTAAGCTGTAACTTACATAGCACATCTTTTGAAAACACCTCCAACTTACAAAGATTTACGGGGGTCATTTCAGCCAACAGCGAACTGCGGGGATGGGGGAAATAGGCTTGTGACATAAAGAGATAGACCACAGAAGTGAAAGAATACTGTATTCCCTTGAAAAATGTAAAGGATAATAGGTAGACACACTATAAATTGTAACACTGGATTATCCTTCAGCTTGTAAAAAATGTCATGAGACTTTAAATACCTACAGATGGTCAGTGCCTCTATTTGCAATTCCTCTGACAGATGGCCCTTCCCTGCGGCCCAGCACTGATATGCCAAGAGCAGCGATTAGGGATTGACTCAGAGGCAAGAGCGGTGCCATACTTTGCAGCTGTATTTACAGTCAGACCCAGAGTCTTCTTTGCATGTCTTACTGCAATTCAAAAATGCCACCTGAAGTCATAATGAAACAATAGCAGTCACCTAGTTCTATCCCCCAGCCCTGATTTACCACCATAAATCACACTGTATTGAAACAAAAGGCTATTCACCAGTTACATTAAAACTCCAGCACTTATCTGCACCCCTTCTAGAAGCTAACAGTTCTGCATACACCGAATGCATTAAATTATCAGTGCAACTCTCTTTCATTCCCCAAAGTTGAAGATTCTGTTATAGATCAAATCATCAGTTAAACAATTGGCCAGTAATCACAAAACCTGATCCAACTGCTGACAAACCAAATCCATAACTGGCATTTATACTAAATTAATCATGTAACACGTGGCATTTGTTAGCACTTTACCACATTGTACACAGTCTGGTTATTTCCTGACTCCAGTTCCAGTTTCAATCACGGCTCTTCATTTCATGTAAAACATCCAAAAAAATAAAATGATCCAAATGTCTTTATCACCTCGGAAAATGTAAACCGTGGGAATGTGAAATGTAAATTCCTCACCATCCAGTAAAGCACCAGGCCCAGATGGCCTCTCTGTGCAGTTTTTCCAATGATCCAATTTGCTGCTTCCATCCCATTTATGATCTGTTTATTGAAAATCATAATAGGTGTTCAAAAGACATTTAGTAAAGCAACTGTAATTCTATTTTTGGATTTTGGAGCCTGAAAGAGTCTGGAAATAGGTTTGCTTGCCCACTTATTACCTTCAACTGTGTGGGATGCATCCAGAACATCACAGCTCTCTGGTCTGAGCAGTGTCAGCCACACGGCTGCAAGCAGCCACTTTGCTGTGCCCACTGCTCCTGTGGCCCACGTGCCCCCCCAAGGATGGGTCTCCTTCACTATGGACCTGGCGGGGATTGACAGCCCCCACCTTGACAAATGGCACAGATAATTGGGGTGTGGGTGGGAGGTGTCAAATACACCAAGCAGCCTGATTAGCATTTGCCCAAATGACTGACCACGTTACAGAAGATGACCATCAGCCAGATTAAACTGTTACTGGGGCATTACAAAGAGGCTTGACACTAAGCAGGAGTCAGACTGAAAAGAAGTATAAAAGATGCATGAAAACTTAACAGGAGGGAGAGACCTTGGAGGGGAAACAGCTTTCTCAAGGGCATGTGGTTCAGCCACCAACTTGTAGGGAGCCGCAGGGGTCTGCATTAAGGTACAGGACCCACATCTGCCGCAGGAGGCACGTGTAAATAGGGAGACATGCAACTTTTGGAAAGGGGGGTGTTTTTATAACCCATACTGCCCACAAGTGAGGGGGTGCATACAACTCTGTGCACGTGTGTGTATGTACACTAAGGCAGCTTTGGGATTAGTTATAGGAGACTGTTCAGAAATTTCAAGTATGGTTTGTCTATTGTATTACTGATCTTGTATTCAGAGCTCACTGATTGCTGGTTCATTATATAATGTCAATAAGGCAATAAACTGCTTTGATCCATATTTATTTTAAACTATGTAAACTCAGCAGGTTTTCCCTGCAACATCTAGCAAGTTGCTGAAGCACAGAGTTCTCTGTAGCACAAGGATTTTATGTTTTCTTCCAGAACATTGACACTGAATAAATACACATAAAATATATGTTCGTGTTTAGTGAGTCACATCTAAATATAGGTGAGATCCCTTAAATGCATGCAATATTTGTCTCAAAATAATTATTTTTAAGGAAGGCATTATACATATGGTTATTTCAAACCTAATTCCCAGAAGTTTATACGCAGATGTTACATGGTTGGGATTTGTAGTTAAACATGCTGTTATACTTCAATTTGGGGATCAGCACTCACTATTTGCACCTTATTTTCCTTTGAGTTGCTTGTGAAAAGAACAAACGGGGCTTGGGATTTGGATTTCAATTACCACAATCTGACAGAGAAGAGCCTTAGCTAAACCCTACTAAAGAATCAAAATCATAACTGTGTAAGTGGCTTTTGTGTGTTGCAGAGTTTCACTGATCCTATAGGGTTTTGGGTTTGGTTTTTTTTTTTTTGTAACATCGACTCAGAATTTTCTTTTTCTGTAAGAGAGACAAATCTTTTCAATTTTACCCATTTAATTGTCCTGGCCAGTTCTCTCTCCTTCAACAGCTGTAATAAAATACTCTAGTATTCCCTAAAGTGTGTTTTGCTGTGCATGCCTGGATATGTTAGTCAGTGCTAATTTGCTATAACCCTGCTGTCCTGACTTTCTCAGACCTCACTGATAACAAATGTAAGCAGTTTGGTCCAAAATGTGGACTTCGTAATAGCCTCACAGCTCTGAATATTGCCCAGCATTGAAGCACTACCAGTGACGGCAAACTCTCCACACATCCTCATAGTACAGATAGGGCATAAGCAGGTGATCAGCCAGGAAGGCTCTAACACTTACCAAACAATGAACTTTGAACAACTTGGTAAAGGAAATAAACAAAGAAAAAACCTCTATTTCTGGGATGATACTGTAGCTGGATATCTCTGCCAAAGATAATTGTATTTCACAAAATTGCAAACCTCACATGCGAGTTTATAGTGGAAAACCACTGACAGGCCATTGTCTGCAGCATTGCATTCATATTGCTGTAATTCTAGCTTTACCATAATGAGTGTTAACTCTGTGGTCAGAAAGATGGCAAGAATGTTGATATTTTTTCATGGAATACTTCTTCCTTCATAGATGTTTGGCTTGAAATCTGCAGTTTAAGTTGCAGTGTTGTTGGCATTATTTTTCTCACGTTTTCATTTTTGGGGGATGATTTCTGTAAGTGCTTTAACTTGGCTTCTCATTTTAGGTGTACAAATAAATATTACTTCCTTTTTCCCAAGCTTGATTAATTGCACGTAAAAGTAGACATGTAAACACTTTCTATCATTTGATGTTTAGAATCCTCCTTTTGCACCCACAGTGGTACTCCTTTGAGTATTGGCCACAAAAAAATGAAGATAGCTTTTTTCACTTTTTTCAAATTAGGTCACTACTGTTATTAGGCAAGATCCCTGAGGTCTCACTGAGCTGTGCTCCTCCAGGCTGGCTTGGCAGGAGACACATCTTAACCCACGCTGCCTGATGATAATCACCACGAGATACCAGTCTTACACCCACGAGAGGCTCCTTTACCACATGGTTGTGGAAGGTTTCTGGCTCATCTGCACTGGAGAAACAGCAAAAAAACCCTCAGCAGAGACCAAAGATCTGGCTCCATAATCAACCAAGCATGAAATATAGTACTGTCTAACATACCCTCGTGTATCTAAGTGTGGGATGAGCTTTGGAAGGGGAAAGAAAACCATGTCTGGACTGTTACAAATTTTACTTCTGATAGGTCTAAAAGATGGGTTGGTAATCATTACTGGAGGCTGCTTAGTAGTGGGTGGTCCTTCTTACTTGGATGTCCCAACTCTAATGAGCTCTGACGAGGAAACAAGGTCAGAATCTCACTGGGAAAGTGCTGGAACAAGAACACTGCTTTGAGAGCCCAAGCCGGCTCACCACTTTTTCTCATTAGTACTTGTATAAGCAATACTCCTGATGGTAATGTGATTATCTAAAGGCAGAAGGAATACTCATACAAATGAGGGTTGGGATTCATGCCTAGCAATCTGTCTTATCTGGCACTCCCTCTCCTTCAGCTGCACTAAATGTTTTCCAGCAGAAGACTCTCAAATAATATATCCAAAATACACCAATATTCTGGGGGGAAATTCTATCATAGCTTACAAAATCTTTCCTGAGACATGAATATCCATCAAGTTCTGTGCAGACAGAGCAGAAGGATCCCAGGGGAAAAGGGCTATAGTTTAGTCTAAGGGTTCCTTTCCAAGTGCTAACACTATGTCAGTCCTAAAACTGCATGTTTCCTCAATAGGGTACAATGCAGTGCTACTGATCTAAGCATCAGGTTTCACGGAGGTAAGAGAACCCTGAGGTATCACCTTCAAAATATAAAACACAATCTCCCAAATAAAATACAAACTCCTAGCAACATCACATTTGTCCTTACATACCTGTGGACACAAAACCAGGGACCTGAGAAGAGCACAAGGGATGCCCTGGTGAGTCAGACCAACACCCAGCTACCTCCGGTATCCTATCTCCAATAATAAGAGATGCTATTTAAAGAGAACATGCAAGCCAGGCATATACATTTCCTTTGTTCTCCTCCAGTACCCACAATCATTTCATTAGGGATGTTAGGGAGCACTTCCCTACCCATTCCTTTTCGTATCTCTCATTGAACCTGTACTGTAGTCCATTTAATTGTTTTGTCTTCTTTCCAGTCCACTGGCCTATCTGCTTGCAAAACCTCTGCAAAATCCCTAAGTTCTCTATACCTGCTACATAAAAAAGTATTCCCTTTTATCTTTTCTAAACCAATCGTCTATTGGTTTCAGTGACTGCCCCCTAGTTCTAGTACTGCAGGATTTGGAGAACAACGGTCTGCATTCACTGTACCCACTGCCTTGACTTCATAAATCCTGATCGTATCCACTCTCTCCAAATTGAAGCTCATGCCATGGATAGCCCCACTCCCTTCTGTTTGCCCCCTGACACCATGGCAGGTGGGTCTGAGAGGACTGTCTCTCAGCCTTTCACCCCCTTCTTCAAAACATGAGCAAGAATCAGCTCTCTAAGACTGTAGTTCCAGAACAGAAATGTCAACAGCAAGCTAAATTTTCTGATGATTTATCATCATGACTCAGCACAGAGTTCACTGAGTGCCAGAGGTGGTTCAAGGGACTGAGAATGGGGAAGCCAGTCACTGGAGCAAGTCACTGCAAATTCACAGCTTTAGCCACTCTCTGTGCACCCCATAAAAGCCAGGATCTCACAGACCTTTTCCTTCTGGGACAAATGCTGTATTTTACTTTCCTTTCACTTCTGGTGTTAGAATGATCCAAAGGTGCTTATGATTTGGATACTGCTGTCCATAAGCTTGCCCATCCTGGACCTGAACAAAGGTGCAGCCAGCTCACGCTCCTGTCTCAGTCAATGGCCACAGGTAGGACAGAAACACGAACAGTGTCCATGACCATGAACAGCAAGAACAGTGGGCATGAACTGATGTCTAGGAAAGAGTAAGGACAGGGCATGCATATATGAACTTTCATCCTACAGCTTTCCTAGCTTCAAACTATTTTTCAACCCAGGAAGGTGCTCTGAGGCATGTACAGGTTTTCAGTATGCTGCGGTACATCTGGAGATGCACCAGTTTGGAGAGGGCAAGGGATCCTGTGCCTCTGTCCTTCAGTGAGATGTTGTCTGGAAAACTCTTGTCTCTCAGTGTGTGCAGCTGAAAACAGACCCCTCTGTACCGAGTACATAGGCATGACAGGTATCAGAGATCTGACATCTATCATAGGATGATAAATATTAGGGAGTGGGTCTAAAAATGCACACACACACACAAGTCCCCCCTCCATCCCAAGAAACTTTCATCTTTTTGAGTTGTTTTCAACCAGCTGAAAACATCACACAATGACAAACAAGCCACTTCAAATGTCACTGAAATCCCTCAGGGCTTCACTCAAGACTCCTTGAACTGCTTTAAAATCCAAATACTTATTAAGAAAGATGGGAAATTTGGGATATCTTGGAAGCAAGAGCACAGCTAGTGGTCCAAATCTGGATTTATGTAGACCAAAGATTTCTATGATATTGAAGATAAAAACCATTTCTTCAGACGATGGAGTCTATCAGCTATTGAGAACTCAGTTAAGAAAACCAAATCACTACACTGAGCAGAACCCAAGGCAGTTTAATCACTTGCTCTTAACATCCGCTACAGTCCTTTGATCATGCCTGCTGGGCAGAAACAGTTTTACATATGCTCTCCCAAATCACTGCATATCACAATCACATTCTTGCATTTTGTTCCCATTAATCTTTCCACTATTAATTGTAGCTAGAACCTAATTTTCCTGGAGACCTCACATTAAAATTGTGGATCTTGTCAGCTCACAGTAAAATTGGATATTGCCAGCTCCCAGGGCTCACAGGTAGGTTTCTGTGAGCATGTCCTTTATTTCAGCATTTGCTAGCTTCCAGAAATACTAGTTTGCTGGATTCAGCATCTGGGAAGATTCCTGAGATACCACTGACCAACCATAATTCTGAGTTGCATTTCACTGTATTTACCACAAATTTCAGCTGGTGCTATACCATAATGCTTTCTCACAAAGTCAGAGGAAATGCACAGCTTCAGGTTATCTCACTCTTTTTTTGCTGATGCCTGCAGAGGCTCTCCCCAGCCTCCCACCCCATCATGCAGTCCCAGTTCTTCCTTTATGCCCTGATGCTTTTCAGAGCCTCCTGACCTACCTAACTGAAACAAATAACGACTGAACTAATTCAGCAGAAAGCTGTGTATTTTTCTGCCTGGTTATGTTTCTGCTGGGCTACTGAGTTGACGCAGCCATTGCAGATTGGGAGAGAAGGAGCAAGATCCATCAATTACTGCACAAAATAAGGCACTGAAAAGCAGATTTGGAAATTAAAAGGTGCTTTTGGCAGCAGTGAGATGTTAAATTTGAGTACCATAGCCCATGAAATCATTGCCCAAGAACCCATCTCTTTTTCCTTTGCAAGCTTCAATCCAAGTTCATATATGTTTCATTCATAGAAAAGGCCTTAGTTTGTGTGGATGTTTATTAATGTGTATGTTCTGCCAGATAACTTCATGGCTATTGTAAAGAGCAGTATCTCTGCTTTTTACTATTTGATTGAACTATCAGGGTTGATTCTGGATCTAGACTTTCATACTAAATTTTCAAGAAAGTGACACGTCAGGGCTGAAGGGTAACGACCCATAAAGGCAGCCCAATGAGGCTGTAGATCAGACTCCTCGGCCTTTAAAATAACCTTCCATCACTTCAACACCACTGCCCTTCTCACTGCTTATACACATATGTGCATGTGTATGAAAGCTTACAGAATTTATTTCTGCCACCTTTTTGTTCTGGAACATGGTAACTGATTTATTCCTTACTTAACTACAGATTATTAAACCCGATGCTTCTGAATCTGCATTTTAAAAACCTGTATTTTGCTCCTCTTCCTTTTCCCATAGGCCCACCCAATGAAGAGAACAATCTTTGGCACAAAAATCTTCCAGAATTACAGTTGTCTCATGGTACTTAGATGCTCCTTTTTCCCCTCACCCACAATATTTTCTTTTGTCTGTGGTACTTCAGAGGCACTCCTCCACTCTACAGATCCCTTCTAGAATCACATTATGGTTTGGGATAGCACTTAGCATTAAATCTTACTTGGAGTTTACAGCTATGAGTAGCCTTTAGTGTTAATACAGGAAGACCAACAAAACCCACAAACAGCTCACAGCAGAAGACTGGTGTTTTATGTGATTTGTGCTGCCAACACCCTGCCTAACTTACAGGTAGCCTGAGTAAAAGTGTTCAAGGGGAGAGAGATGGGCTGTGCTATACAAGCCTCTTAGAGGCTCCTTGTTTCATACAGAACACTTAACAATGCAAGGCACAAGCTCAGCCCTTCCCTGGAGAGTATGCATACATTCAGATGTGAATGGAGATGGGCCTAACAAAAGATCACACATGATCAACATGGGTGGAACTTTCTGGGGACTAGGCTGCACGATTTTAACAAGCCTCCACTCAACATTTTTAACCTTTTTTCTCTTCAGGTCACATTTTCATGAAGATGGAAAAATATATCCCTGAAATAAAAGCAATTTACTTGCCAAATCTGAAAGTTGTTTTTCCAAACCAGAGAGATGCTAGAGGCTGTTCAGTGAAATGGTTATGTTTATAATGGACAAAACCGTGTATTCTCCCCTAAATTCATCCTTGTAGTTGGCTCGATTGTTGTAAATGGAACTTTCCAAAAACAAAGCAAACAAATCACAATAAAAGGCAAAACAACCAAAACAAGCTAAAATAAAACAGCTGGAAGCAGATACCCAGCAGGGGCAATTTCAGTTCAGACTGGCCATTACGAACAACTGAAAACTAGAATAGAAAGAGCTTAGCAACACTAACACTAGTACTATCTCTGTTATACCTCACTGTTAGGGCTGAGGGGGTTGATTTACCATGCTACCAATAAACTAATTTAATGAATTCTCCTCTCATTAAAAATCTCCCACAGGAGACTACCTGTGCTGTAAAATACAGCAACTATTTCACATCAGGCAATAGTTTAAGTAACAGCTTAGGGAAAACAAAACCAAATACTTCTTGTAACTGAAAATGGAAGGGAACACAACAAGAAGCATATAATTACGTGAATTCAAATTTAGCCCAGACTTCAGGGCTATCCAGTCTCCTTTAGCAAGGAGTATCATTGAATCAGTAACCACAACTGGTCATGATCCTAGAGGTGCCAAAAGACACTGTATTTGTTTGACTTTGCAGCCCCCTCAAATAGAATTGCATGGTTTTGTTCCATTTAATCCACTGTTTATTTAACTCTGCTTTACAAGAGCCACGAGTCTCAGAATACTTCATAAAGAAATCCAAAATTTCTGGATTTCAGCTTATGAATCTGCTTTTCATTTGCATTTTGGAGCTGTCCTGCCCTCAAGTGTCCTATGTTTGTTTTCCAAAGTTGCTATACCTTCAGTCTTCCTTCCCACAGATGAGGGTAAGATAAGGAGAATGGTTGTTTTCTACTAAGCAGACAGACTTGGACAGCTCATATGAAGTGGGGTTTCGTCACAGCAGTTAAACACTAACAGAAAAAAAAAACAAATGGAACATTAGGAGTGGAAATTAAATACGTTAACCCTAATGAGAATACCAATTCCGCTTTCCAGCAAGCTCTTCGGAGCGGAAAACTCCCACACCTTTAGGCAAAGAAATCTAAAGGAAACAGAAGATTTTGGCAGGGATTTTCAAATGACCCCTGAAACGCGGCAGGTATCCAAGTCCCATCACACAGCATTGTGCGTCTCTCCCTGTTGTGGCCATGTTTATGCTCAGCCAGTTTGCAGGAACACGGGAAGCGTGGGGGATGTCCCAGACGGGCACCCCTGAATTACTCTGAAGGACACAGCCTGCACTGGTCAAGAACGGCTCACTTGAGAGAAAGCTAAATACTGCAGCGGGTGACAAAATATACACAAAAATAACTTGTGGTGGCATAGCTCCAGTGAAGAGGGCTAGCAGACGAGAAGTCAAGGTGTTAAAACAACCACATCAAGCAGGTTCATGAATGAGCTATGCTGTGTGGCACGCTGGGTCTCGGGGTTTGCACCTGTTGGTTTCCCTCAACACACAGGTAACAGCAGCGCCCAGCCTGCGCATCCGACTTCATGCGGGCAACCCTCGTGGTTTCAAAGCCGCCCCCTGTGAGGGGCAGCGGC
>JAVJGJ010000059.1:19251259-19261301 GCA_035590215.1 Microhierax caerulescens | reverse complement strand
AGCAGCAATACCTCAGTGCAAAGCACAATGGAAGACAAGACACAAGAAACTTAACAGGTTTTGCGTATGATTTCTTCAAAATATAATTTTGCTAGCAAAAAGAGAGTAACAGGAACTGCAGACACAGCAGGCTGCAAACTTTCCCTCCTGATGCTCACTGTGTGTTTGAAGACATGGAAGTAGCAGTTACAGGACCAAACTGGCAGCGTTACTAAGTGAATTCCTGCCAGCTGAGAGCAGCTGGGAAAAGCAGAGCTGGAGAAACGTGAGCCCCCAGCAGCTCTGGGAGCAAGGCAGTGCACCTGTTTTGAGGTGGTTGTAGTCCACAGAAGTAGACCAGAGAACTGTCAGTAACAGTACAATGGTTCAAAAGATTTAACCATCAGTTAGCTTTTAAAACTGGGCAGTGAAATTTGTATGTTATATTCCATGTTGAGATCAGATGATTACTAACCTGTAGCAGAGGGAACGCAGACAGTATATCAGGCTTGCATTCTTCTGCCATTAAAATGGCTTCCAGCAGATGTATGTCTGCCCAGCTTAATTTGTTGCCAACAAGATAATCATGCCCATGGTCTTTTAAGGCCTATAAAATACAAGCGAATAAAAGAAGTCATATAGGATGTAACAATTTTATCTAGGTATTTAATTACAGACAGATTTCTACAAAAACACACAGCACAGTAAATCCATGCAAGAACCTATAGTCAGAAAGTGATAGATATTCTCACAACAAAAAAACAAATCAGAACTCACGTTTCAGCGTTCACAGACCTATCGCTCACTCTAACCTGCTGCACCAGGTAACTGTAGCAAGTCCACTATCATAAGAAATACTTAAATCTTACAAAAGAAACAGGATAGAGAGGATATAGTAATTGGAAGAGGTAGTAAGGACAGTTTACCTGTAGCATGCTTTGATTTTTGTAAAAAAAGTCGTGAATTCCCAGATGTTTTAGCAAAATACAAGATTGCTGATGATAGTTTGAAATAGTTCAGGAACGAAGGAACACAGCCTTACCGTCCTTCATCCTGTACAGAAGGATTCCTTCATGGCAAACTGCTGATGCAAGAATCACAGTCTTCCAAGGCTACTAAGAGGTGTAACAAACAAGTTGTGCTGAATGTTGCGGCACAGCTTCAGAGCAGTTACCAGCTCTCCAGCCTACCTTTTTCTTGAAGACTGTGACACTTGGAGCAGGAGCAAGAGAAGGAAATGTGTCTGTGCCTAAGCTACTCTAATGCTGCACATAAACAACGATCAAATGTGCACTAGAAGTATGACATGCGTCTATGACTTCTGAAGCTGATTCCTTCTCCAGTCCCACCTGCCAATTTCACTGTAACAGAGGCAGTAAACTCTGACAAAGCCGATAACTACATGTAGTTATTTCTTATACTACTCTAGCTTGTCTGTCAAAGCCATATGGAAACTCCCAAACTGAGCATCAGAACCAGAGAGCCTGCAGTGCCTTACAGTCCCTTTTGCTGCTCCACCTGGCTGCTGAGTGTTTAAAGTGAACACTCGCAGCTAGTGCTATTTTCTGTCAGGCTGGCATAACACATGGACTACAAACCCTGCTAAACTGAATCAATGGTCAACTTAAATAGCTGGTACAGAAGGAAAATTGTTCGTCATTCTACGAAAATTAATTAGGCTGAAAATCACGGAAAAGTTTAGTTGTGCCTTCACTGTAAGTAAACAAGGGTTATCTTGAAGACTTCCCTGCAGTGAGTATAAACACTAAAACATAACAGTAATTTCTGCCACCTAGGCATAGGTTCAGAGAGTATATATGTATATAAATTTGCTTTTTTGGTTATTTATAAATATTTATGTTATATAATATAATCTTCAAATCTTTAGAAGATTAATGTGTGCGATCAATGTCTCTCAGCACAGCCTTCCACTGGTATGGCAGTGGATCTGTATGAACTCACATTACAGGAGTGCTGGCTTATGTTGTTCATGTGCAAATTTTTTTTCCACAGGGCAGCCTCTGTGGGTTTTGCTTGTGCAGTTTAAGACTAATAGAGGCATATGAAATTGCATCAAGTCCTGTACTTTCTGAATGGACTTCAGCTGCCTGTGAACCAAGGATTCAAGCTAGAAACTTGGCTCAGCTCTCAAACAACACAGCTTTGTACCCTTGGCAGAGACCTCTGAGACAACTGCTACGCTCTGAAAAAGCGCTGTGAGGAAGTCTGTATAGTACAGCCATACAAGGTACAAAAGATAAAAGTTACAAACAGAAGTACACTAGTGAGATAAGGATCACAGCTGGCTCAATTTGAACAGGAAAATGTTAACACCAAAAAAAATTAAAATATCCTAAAGGGGAAACCAAACCAAAACAACAGAACAAACAGCAAGCTGGCAGAAAATGGCAACTCAGTAACATCCAGGCTATGCTCCAGGGAGAAGAAAAGAACTGGTCCCCTCCAGACCAACTCCTGCCTAGCTAAGAAAGACTCTTCATGTGCTCTACAGGGGTGGCAAGCATACCATTCATTGCCTTACCTCGTAGCTCATTAGAGGCTAACTCTCTGAGGCATGCTGGCCAGTAAATAAATGGTTTATGCTTTTAAGCTAAACACATCCCGTTTGCAGAGCTTCTTTGTGCGCACCTAAGGATGTCCAAATAGTGATTCAGAAAAAGATGGTAATAGTCTAAGTATAAAATATTTAAGCAATGGGATTGAGAAAGATTGCAGAATCAGGTCCTTAATTATAAAGCACAATTATATTTAACTTCGAGCTGCAAGAGCTGTCGTGGTTTAACCCCAGCCAGCAAGTACCATACAGCTGCTCACTCACTCACTCACTCCCTGCTCCCGCCAGCAGGATGGGGAGGAGAATCAGGAAAAAGGTAAAACTCAGAGAGCTGGGATAAGAACAATTTAATAACTGAAATAAAATAAAAATAATAAACAACAACAGCAGCAATTGTAATGAAAAGGAGAGCAAAAGGGAGAAGAATTAAATCCAATGGGAATGGGGAAAAAAAACCCAAGGGATGCACAATACAGTTGCTCATTGCCTGCTAACCAATGCCCAGCCAGTCCCCAAGCTGTGATCAGAAGGTCTCAGCCAACTCCCCAGTTTATATACTCAGCATGACATTCTATGGCATGGCATACCCCTTTGGCTAGTTTGGGTCAGCTGTCCTGGCTGTGCCCTCCCCTCTTTCCCGTGCCCCTCCAGCCTTCTCTCTGGCAGGGCCTGAGAAACTGAAAAGTCCTTGACTTAGCATAAGCATCTCCTAGCAACAACCAAAACCATCCTTGTGCTGTCAAAGTTGTTCTCACACCAAATCCAAAACACAGCACTGCACCAGCTACTAAGATGAAAATAATCCCAGCCAAAACCAGGACAAGAGCATATTACATTCCCAGGCAACAAGTTCTGAAGGCTGGCACACGCATTTAAAAGGTGCATTTATGCAAAATGCTAGAAGCTATCAGTCACTAAGCTAGGTTGAAAAAGTAGGATCTGCTCTTTGGGGAGTCTTAAAAAAGAATCAAAAGATACTCAGAACTGAAACCACCCAGAAACTACTTTGTGGCCCTCTTCACACTGCTGCATACTGCTCCATCATAAAGTTCCAGAGTTGCCCCACTTCACTGTCTTTGTGGACTACTGGTGATTTACCACTTACCTTTTCATAAACAGGGAAGTACCTGCTTGTAGCTCGTTCAATGATTAAGGCAAGATTCTTTTCTTTTGTGTCAGCTGGTTGAAAAGGGAGATACATGATCATTCCCATCAGGTCTGTTGTTCCCTCCACATACATATCAATCCTGAAACAAATATTTCTATTTTACATTTATCGTTTGAACATTCCATTTTGGTTATTTTCCTGAAATACAATGCTGAGTAAAATGCTTATAAGTGAATGTAACATAAGACACTAGTTTGTTTCGAACTTTGATTTTTTTCAAAGTACCTATCATAAACAGGCTTACAGTGTCTGCAACAAGCAAGGTATAAAAAACAGTCTGCAACTAATGTATTTGAAGCAGAGTTCACACTGTTTTCCATTGATAATCTATTCATCTATGCCATGGGAGGAAAGATCCCATATGGAAACCATGCTAGAGAGAAAAAGAAAAATAGTTTTGAGGTCTGATCATGAAAGGATCCCCAGCTACCAACTGTCAGTTCAGGCATGCCAGTTCATAATAATCCCCACAATCTCTGGAGTTGCCCCTCCATTATCACAGAATAAATCCTTACAGTAAGTGGTAGTCAGTTAGGTTAAGGACTTAACTGAACTTTTGGGTGACTTTTTTAAAGAAAGAGTAAATAAGTGTTTTGCTTTTGCATTAGCCCTTTAATTATGAGCACAGAAAGTATCCACAACTTACATAGTAAAGTGATATCAGGAAAATAGTGGTTTAACTTTCAGTAGCATTAAGCCACTGGATTTTTTTTTTTTTTAATCAGCTGTGAAAGATTCTTTTTGTTTTGAAAAAAGGAAATTAGAACACTTAAAGACCCTTCATTTTTTTTTCGCAGGTAGCTGTAGTTTTTCCCTACTGCTTTCCCATTTAAAGAGAGAGGAAAAAAAGGCATACTTAGCCTTTATTATTGTTTTAAGGTCTTGCAGTGGCCCAGGAACTTAATGCACTTCTGGTCTCAACATTCTCACTATGTTGACAATTAACAATCATTCATCAGTCACAAGGACCATTCACCTAATCCCTGGATCTGAGGAGTCAAAGCACTGGCAGATGTATATGCACCCTTACAGGCAGCTATTTCACAGTAATATTCTTCTCATAAATATTAAAAATCATGGAAGAGTATTAGTAAAGATAGTATGCACTGTTACCGTACCAGGCTCTCTCCTTCAGGTCTTTTCCATAGAGGTTGTACTTCGCTGCTATGTAGCTGAGGATGGCTCTGGTCTGCACCATCTTCATCCCATCGATCTCCACCATGGGCACTTGCTGGAATAGCAGGGATCCATCTTGGGAAGAAAAAGGAGCAAACTACTCAGACTGCTGCAGTACCACACTGAATGTGAGAAAGAGATCTGGTAACACACCAAGACATTTCCAATGAAAGCATCCACAAGCAAGCGGGAGTTTCAAACCTTCTCTTTACAGGTCACATTGTATTGGAGGTCTTACAAAAATATCACCTGTTGTCCTTCTGTTATACTGGTGTGAATTTATGTTTAGGCTACAGTTTACAGACTCACCATTGCGTAATTTTTCTAGGTCTTCCTTTGTTTCTATGAACTCTTCCTCAAACTGAAAAGCAACAATAGAAAACAACACTGTGTCACTCCAAAGGCAATGGAGAAGTGGAAAGAAGTATGGAAGTTGGACTCTACCTTTCCATACTATCCCCCATACTTCTCATGATTGTGTTGACCCCTACTCCTATTCATCTCTTTGCTACAGCAAATAACCCAGGACTACAGTGTCCCCAGCCCCACAGTAACGTACAATGCTTTACACTTAAAAAAAAAGTTTCTCTCATTATAAAGACCAGTCTATTTGCCTGCACAAACGATTAACAGACACCAAATCATTCACTTAAAAGCAGCTGATGCCACATGAAATATTGAGAAATTTCACATATCTTATGCCTCTCCCTCTTTCCCCCTCTGGCATTTTTATTTTTTAATGAGAAGGACATTCAAATGACGGCAAAATCTTTGTTTCCTCAGCACTCATGCTCTGCAGCTTTTCTGTCAGCAACTTTCACAAGTAAGCACCATTAAAAAAGCCTTTTATTTCCAATGAAGTCTAAATAGTTTAAGAAAATAGTTTCAAAGCACTATAATAAAAAAAAAATGAATGTAGAAATTAAGATTAAAGACAGGATGGTTTTCACCTGTGAATCTAGATAGCTCCCCTACTGCCTTCAGAGCAGCTCTGCTGATTTATCCTACTGAGATCCTGACCCAAAGAATGAAAAGCACCTTATTTGGAGATAATGTTCTAAAGTGTTTCACGTGGTACCATCGTCTTACAGTAAAGAACAATCATTAGGCACAGGGAAGTAATGAGTGTTCAGAAAAAGTCAGAGATACACGGTTTTAGTCTGTAGCAACAATTTTTATCTCATCTTAAAGTATGTTTAAAAAAATGACACTTAATTTTCTTTGAATGTTAAAATCCTTTCACTGTGCACCCATTGCCCAAGGCACACATTAAATACAACATAAGAGAGTGTATCACTGAAGCTAAGCATTCTGCATCATAATATGTGATGTTATGCATATCTCTAAGCATAGATGTAACTGGGAAACCTTTCCAAAGAATACCTATTTTAATCACAGATTAATCTGATCATTTTATAAAAAAAGTACAAACCTCAACCCCGGCTGCTGCTAACAGCCATCGGATTGACTCCATCTTCCCCCTCCCATTGGCGTAGTGCAGCTTGGGTTTCCCTGCCATGATTTCAGAGTTCTTGTCTCCTGATAAATTCAAGATTATGATTTTATAGGAAGCATCATTTAAATTGGCATTTAAAATGTTCCAATCCAAACTACTACAGTTAGATGAATGTGAAAGCAGAAGTGCAGTCAAAGCCTAGATACCTGGGTTTGATGCAACCCAGTTTCCTGTGGATCAGTGGAAATAACCAAGAAGTACACACCACCAGCATATGCAGCAATTCAAAACCAAATCATGACAATGTAATAAGTATCTACTAAATCCTATACATATCTTTTAAAATATTAACATAGCTTTAAGAGCTCACAAAGGTTTTACATCCAAAGCAGAACTGTAGGGTATTCCTCAATAAATCAAAATTAACCCTGTAGTGATGCAACCTCTTTAGTTGGCATTGGGTTTTGTGACAGCATCCATGTCACACCAGACTTGAAAATGTATATGTCAAATGAATTGCTTCATAAGAACACCAACCAGAGACAGCAGCACTATTTTCACCTGTCTCATTATGACATTTCAGAGCCCCATGCTCCTATAAATTTACAAACACAAGCTTATAACAGCAATATATATTCCAGCATATATTTCACCAGGCCTGCTGACTTCCAAATTTAGCTAATTCTGTTTTGACCATTAACCAAATCACAATACATCCATTGTAGAGAATGTGGACCGACTTAAGACCCATTCCAATTTTACAACCAACAGTTAAACTGTGACAGGGCTTTATATCCTATTTGCCCTGAAAATTCAACTTTAAAATCAAAACCACACAAACGAGCCCATGATCTCTGTTGGGCAGATACCACCTGGTCAATGTCCCCAGCAGCAGGGGACTGAAGTCAGCCCACCGAATCATGGCACTGGGATGAAACACTTAATCCTTTCAAATTTCACTAACAAGTTAGTCACATGCACTTGAACTCAGCGTGTATGAACTCAGCAGCTCATGTGAGCTTGCTTGGTGCTGAAAACAAAGCTAACACTGTCCTCATCACTAATGGATCCCAGAAGAACGAAGCAAATTTAATAAGAAGACAGAGTCGCAGACTAAAAAGAATGCCTCACCATTAAGCTAAGGTTTTATCTGTTTACAGGCAGGCTTATTTATTCTTGCACAGACTTCACAGTATGTAATTGAGTCACAAAGCAGAAACTTTGGCCATAATCCCAACGGCATCAACGAAGAGGCACAAACAGTACAAGAGTGAGAGAGGAGACTATATCCCTGGGCTTCTCCACTGAAGTCCTTTGTGTTGGGTGGTATTTTCAATAGGCAGCCACTGCTGTACTACGGGCTGGACTCACAGAAGAAACCTGGTGCCCCTGTCTAATATATAAGTCTTCAAAACCACTGCTCAGATTCCCCCTAGCCCTGAAAATGCCCATATCCCCAGACACCTCAGTCCCTTACAACAAAGTTCTCATTATACATAAATACATGCTTAATAATAAAGACTTCATTATATCTTGACAGTTTAGAGTTGGCATCTAGTCTAGAGCTGCTGGATGCTGAGCTAGATTCCTAATACCTGAACAGCAAAAAGGCACATAAACAAGGCATTTAGAGAAATGCCTTATCACAGCTACCTTACCAGGCCCTACACACAGAAGGCCATGACCTAGTTCCCATAAGCGTGAGCTGCTCTATACCAAGTGAAAGAGCTCTCAACCTTCCGTACTTCGAAAATGCTTAATTCCCTGGCACTCAGCAAGCAGATGATAGTCTCAGTTCCACCAGAGAGAAGAACTGCGCTTGGGCCCTCACAAAATGGACAAGCACACCTCCAGCACGTAGGATCAAGGCTGGGAAACAGACTAAAAGGGCAGGGTAGCATTGAGCAGAAAGAACAAACCTCCCTGATCTCTCCCCAAATGAGAGGCAGAGCTGATAAAAACCAGCCCAGCCAGAGCCCTGCTTTCTAGCGTCAGCTCAGTGCCCCGCTCCAAACAGCTGGGAAAGCTGAGGAGCAGAGCAAGTGTCCATGGAAAAAATTCCACGTACCAACACAACCTGTACTTGTTCATCACAGTTCCTTATGGGGATTGGCCAAGGGTTGAGGATTTTTGTGCAGGTAAGAAAAAGCTCACATTTCCCTAGAACTGCGCTGCTTAAGGACTGACTTGGGAGTTTCAGCTGAATGCTTATATACGGTTGCAAAGTACTTTGGTAACTTTGCTGCTGCTCTGCGATGAACAGCCCTTGGTAACGCAGTGAGACACTACAGAGTAGAAAAATCGGTAAACTATCTTTCTTGAATAGCAATGATGGACCTGAAAATAAATCACAAACGTCCTTGATGTTCTAGGGCATCAGACCTTCCTTGGACCTCAGCACTGTCCTCACAGTGAGAAACAAGCAAGTGAATTTAACAGCAAGCTCACAACCTGCTGCACGATCTCAATCCTTCTCCTTAACTGAATGCCGACCCCAAAGCAGTTCTCTGCAACGCGCTGTCCCTCCAGCAGAGCCCACAGAGGGCGGCCCGAGCAGAGCGCCCCCGCACACAGGCCCTGCGCTGCGCGGCCCGGCTCGGCCCCAGACCACCTTAACGCCGTTACCGCTGGCCAGCCCGTGGCTGCCGCCGGGACCCCGGCCAAGTCCTGATTCATACATCGTTCTTCCACCACCCGAGCCAGGAGGAGCGTTTGAACAAGGTGAAAGGCAAATTACCCTTGTAATTTGAGAGACTGTAAAACTTTTAACTCCAAACAGCAAATCCTCTCGGGTTCCCCGCGGACCGTACGCAGAGCCAGACACACGCTCCCTCGCTGCGCACCCACCCGGCGCGGGTCCCCGCTGCAGGGCAGCGAGCGGGGTAACGGCGGCCGAACACCCCAGCGGCGCGGCCGGGCGCTCAGGCTACCCCTGGAGCCAAAACCGGCTGTCACGCACCTGGCCCGCCGCCCTCCCGGCAGGGACCTCGGCTGGCCGCCCCCAGCCCCGCAGGGGGCTCCTTCCCGGGGCCGATTGCCCTGCCCTGCCCTCCCCACACCCAGCCGCGGCGGGAAGCACGGCGAGCAACCGGCGCTGGGCGGCAGAGAGGGCGGCAGGGGGTGGCACACAGCCCCGCGGCCGGCGGGCCGGAGCTCTGCCCGGGAGCCGCTGCCAGACTCTGCGCCCCGCGGCCGCACGTCGCACTCCGCGGCAAAACTCACACCCCCCGCCGGGCCGCGGCGGCCGGCCTCCCCTCACGCTACCCCACCGGGGCCGCCGACCGCCCCCACAGCCCACCGGCCCGCCGCCGCCAGTACCCTCCGCAGCGCCAACAGGTGCCCCGACCCGGCCAGCTCCGCACCGACTGCCCTCGCCTCCCAGCCCGCCGCGATGGGGCCGCTCCTCCCCTCAGCGGCCGGGGCGGGCTGCCGGGCTGCCCCCGCCCCGCCTCAGGCCCGGCGGCGGCGGCGGCGGCTTCAGGGCGTTGAGGCCCCTCACGCCTGAGTCCAGCCGGGGCCACCTCCGCCTTGTCCCTGAAGTCTGGCGGGGCGACTTTTCCCACCGGACTGGCTTAGAGGCCGGCGGGGTGCCGCGGCTGCGCCTCGGAGGGGCACGGCGGCCGGTGCTGGGGGGCCCGGAGAGCGGCCCTGAGGCCCCCGGGGCGGCGGTGGGGTCACAGCGGTGTCG
>JAVJGJ010000059.1:19207553-19235659 GCA_035590215.1 Microhierax caerulescens | reverse complement strand
ATCACCTCGCTCCACCTGCTGGTTACCCCAGGGTCCCACTGGCCTTCTTGGCCACCAGGGCACACTGCTGGCTCATGGTCACCTTGCTGTCCACCAGCACTCCCAGGTCCTTCTCTACATCTTTGGTGTATCAGCCACTCCTCCCAGTTCTGTATCACCAGAAAACTTGCTGAGGGGACCTTCTGTCCCTTCATCCAGGGCATTGATGCATAAGTTGATCAGAATTACATTATGTAGTAAAATTATGAGCTCTGTTTGTGTCTAGTATGCCCACTGTTGTCCCACTGTCCCAGCATTTCTAGGATTGTGTGGGTGAAGGTAAAATGACTAAAGGCATCCTTGGCTCAACTCAGTTGTCCAGTAGAGGCTTCTGATACTGTGTTGTAGCCTAGAGTAGCCAGAATATCTATACCGGGCTAGCAGATATAACAGAGCCCCTCAGGAAGACCTGTTTCCTTCTGGAGCAGTGGCTGTAGGCCAGGGCTAGGATTAAGGAAGAGTTAGGCATCTCAGGTGGCAAGAGATGCCTGTGTTAAGGCAACTGAGGATCCTGAAACCTCTCATTGTGCAGTCAGAAAGGACTCACTGATGCAGATTGCAGCCAGCTGGAGACCCCATGGTTAGCTGAGCAACATTAGATGCACAAGAACCTTCTAACAGTGGGACTAAGGGAGAAGAGCTTTACAGAGCAACAGCCAGTTCTTGCTGGCAGATGTATGAACCTAATTCTCTCTTCCTTGCTGGAAGGATAAGGGGGAAATACAAGAAGGAGCAAGAAAAGTAAAATAAGTAACCACCACTTTTGGAAACATTTTCTCTTCCACCAGTAAAGGAATCCCTCCATAATTCCAGGCATGGCTTCAACATAACTGTGCCCGTGCCTAGTGGCTAAGGTATCTTGCTAGAAGATGGGAGTTAGAGGCAAGAATTACCCAAGGCTGCAAAACTGCTTATGCGATAAAACCTGACACGTTACTGCCCACTTTGTGGCTAAAGTGCCTCATTCTTTCATGCTAAATTCAGGTTTAAACTGTTGGGGTTGAGATCTAAAAATTTTTGTAAAAGTAATTAGAAAAAAAATGTCAAAGCCCCTTTCCTCATCATTTCCATGCAGAAAACCTAACTGTAATAGTCTGATGCTGAACCGTTGTTGGTTTTTTTTGTTGTTGAAGGGAATAAAGGCAAAGTCTTTAAGTACACCCCTTAAATTAACCATCTGTAAGCACAAAGAAGCATGACCTCAAGCCTTGCATCCTCAACCCAACTTTGCATTGCCTACACTGCTTTATTACCTTGATTACAGGCACAGGAGAGGACTAAGGAACACTATCTGCTTCTTTCCAGTCACAGACTACTTGGGTCCACTGCACCTCAACTCTTAATGACTCCTGCAGGTCATGCTCCAGGCTTGGCCATGCACTGTGCTCTATAGCATGCTGCATGCCTGCAGGCTTCCGATTCCTGGTCAAGTCTCACAGCAGAAGTGCCTCACTTCTGCTTGCTTTCAGACTTTGTACATGACACAAAGGCAGAGAATTCCTCTTCGATTGTATCAAGTTGATTACTGAGAGAAAACTGTGTTTGTAGTCATAGTGTAGAAGTGAAGTGAGGTTACTGGGATCCCAAAATTGTAATACCAGCCAGAACAAAAAATGGCACACTGTGCCTTATTGTAACACGCCAATCTGTATCACAGACATGACTTGTTATCTGGCATTAGATAGCATCTACTGGCAGGAAGCAGGAAAATGAAAACAGGGCAGCTTAGGTCAGTGATTCCCTTAGGGTGACATTAATTTATTTCTATTGAGAAGGCATATACCACTCAGGTATATGAGGTATATAGGCATACCTGAACAGAATTAATCAGGACCACAGTGTCTTACAACAAACCAGCTAAATCAGTTCCCTCTTGTGCTTGATGTTAAGCATACATATGATAGTGACAGCTCCTCAAATTGCCCACACTTGTGATTTACATAGCATGAAGAGATGATCACTTGAGGATTTCCCTCTAGCTCCTGAATACAGGCATCCTCGATAACAACATTACCTGCAACTGAGGAAACCCCGACAGCACAGCAGGTATTTTCTCCTCCACTGCTAAAATGGCTTCAATTAGCTGAACATCTGCCCAGCTGAATTTGTTGCCCACGAGAAAATCTTGGCCATGCTGTTTTAAAACCTGTAGAATACAAGAGAATGTGGGCTGAAGATGGGAATGGGACATGTGATCTCTGGCAGCAAAGTCTCACAGCACAGCTGTAGAGCTGAGCAGCAATTAGATCTGATATTTCAGGGTGGAGTTTTCAGCTGGAAGCTGTGAGCCTAAATCACTTTGTTATTGTTGGGAAGAAATCTGAACTCTTGTAATACGCAGGCTGCAAAATTTGGTCACTTAGTAATGGTGAATGATAATAGGCACTGGGAACAGGAACAAAACCATATGCTTAAGTAGATTAGTTAACAGTCATAGAATTAAACATAGATATATTGGAGGCACTAACAAGTAACTTGGAGAACTTCTAAAATTGGCATTCAGATATTTCATTTAAACTTACGTCCCATGTTGATACCAGGGAAGCAAACTTAGAAATGCAGAATTACAATAGCTAACCAAAGCAAATCCCTGCCTTTGGGAATAAATTATTGTAAGAACTTCTAGGATGTTCAGCCTTTATTATTGTTTTCCATCAACAGTAGATGAATGTTACAAAAGTGAGAAATGTTTCCAGATGCCCAAGTCACATGGGGTTTGTTTGTTCTTTTTGAGTGGGATGTGCAGAAATCTATGACTGTTGTTCTACTAAAGTACTCCTAATCACTCCACCTGATGTATTTGCAAGGGATTTTTGCATTTGTCTAATGAAAATGTTCCAACTGAAACTAAGTATAACCGAGAGAGGTGCTCTGAACAAAGGTAAGTGTGGAACTATCCCCTCAAGCAAAAAAGAGACCATACCTGCTTGCTTTTACTTTAGTGAAAAGTTGTACTGCATAGCTGAGAACATATGACTTTGTAGATGTTAAAATACCACAGCCCTGACAACACAAGTCAACAAATAAAGAAAATGTGCTGTGTGTTTCCCTTTGGGAGAGCCAAGAAAGCTGGGGATTTGGAACTGACCCGCACTACAAACACATTCTTATTTTGGGGAAACTTCTTGATAATTTAAAATACAAGTTTTATAGACACATCCTCACTGTCACTTACCTTTTCAAAGACTGGGAAGTACCTGTTAGTTGCCTTATCCTTAATTGAGTGAAGATTTTTCTCTTTTGCCTCAGGTGGAGAGAAAGGAAACATCAAAATCATTTGCATCAGATCTGTTATTCCTTCCACATACATGTCGATCCTATTGTTGGGGGGAGACAGTAGAAAAAAACACAGAAGTTATTTCATCTGTTTTCCAATTGACTAAGACAACTTACAGGAATTTTGTATCCCCACCATAGTGCCAATTTTCATAGCCAAAACTAAACATAAGCTAAATATTTTTTAAAAGGACTAAAAGCCTGTTTCTGTTCAGCAGCATTTCAGAAGCAGCGTTTAAAACCTAAGCAAAGGCTAGAATCTTTTTTTTTTTATTGTGTTAGCCTTTATTATGCCTTTCTACTGGATTTACAGGATTTACTTTGTTATCAGCTATCAAATCAACAGATTGCTCATTAAGTGAAAGGAGGTGTTACGGTACAGGGCTCTCTCCTTCAAGTCTTTCCCATAGAGATTGTATTTCCCTGCTATGTAGCTGAGGATGGCTCTGGTCTGCACCATCTTCATCCCATCGATCTCAACCAGGGGCACTTGCTGGAACATCAGGACTCCATCTAGGTTGGAGAGTTGAGGGAAAGCTTGTTAGTTCCTCCTAGACTGCTAGCTTTACAGGAGAGCGAGACTAAGCACATTTCTTTGCAGTGTAGCAGATTATTGATATCTTGCCCTAACTGTAAAACTCCATGTGGTAAACTAACATTGTGGGAAAGATCAAATACTGACTAGCCTGCTCCACGCTTTTGTAGCTAGGTCATTACAGTGCAGCTGGGCCCCTTGCTTTACAGCATTGCCAGAGCTTCACTGATGGGAGCTGGCACTGCCTGCTCCTTTGGGCTTCTGGACCCTGCCTCATGCTGGCAGGAAAAGCCTGAGCCAACACTTTCAACCCAAGGGACTGGAGGAGAATAAAGGTCTGTGTTAAATCTGAACTTAAAAAAAAATAAATAATCCAATTATTTTGAATGCAGATCAGTTCCCTGTCACAGACATACACACATGAGTAGAACGAATGAGAGGGGTAGTACTGCAGCAAGGCTGAGCTACCAGGATAACCGAAGAGGTCAGGCCACTTCAAACATTGCGAAGCTCTCCAGCTTGGCAGTCCTGGGTAAACGGCTGAACTTAGTTATCTCAAAGGTCTTTTCCAACCTAAATGATTCCATGATTCTAAACTACAGAGCTGAAGGCAAGGACTCTAACAGGAGTTGCTGTTTAAGTTTTAACAATCACCCCAGGGACAAAAGTTTGAGAGTACACATAGATTTTCATTACAGGCCTATCCTCACTGTCATTCCACAATTCTATTTAGATACATCTTTGTAGTCTCATTTTCTCCTGGTGCTGGTAGGAGCATTTGTCAAAGCCTTCAGTGAGGCAGCTCTGAGAGCTAGGCTGACGAGATTCAGAATAGCGAAGTCAGTCTTTTCTAGACCAGTTTTCTGCTGGATTCAGTCACGGTCTTTGGAGATACTCCCTCCTCCATTTACACATCAAGGGCATCCAGAGAACAATCCCGCCCAGTTCAAATCACAGCAACATTCAAAATTCAACTAGGCAGCTGTCACTTTGCATTGCTCAAAGTTAATAAATTATTTTAATTGTTCATTTTTAATCTGTTCAATGCGTCCTTCTTTCAGGTGTAACAGTTCATTTTAACAGACACATCTGTTTGTACTTTTTCTCCACAGAACTATTAAAATATTTTGCTAGTCTAGAATTAATAAACATTCTTCATTTGTTCTGTTTTATTAATTTACCGTTTAAATTCAAAGAGTCATTCTGTCTGCAGCAGTGAATAACCTGCTTGTTTCTTGTAAACGTTCACAGAAAGATCGTGTGTCTTCATGTCTTTCCAGGACACACCTCTGCAGCTTGATAGCTATCTAGCAGAAACAAAGTAGAATGGGAAAACTAACAGCTCTGCAAGGGTATTTTTCAGCAGGAAGATGTGAAACAAAAAATAAAATCTCACTTTCTGGCCCTTGACAAAAAGTGATCCAGCAAATGTGAACGAACTGAATGCATGGTTTGTTTCTTATCTACAGAAAAGAGGGATTTCTCTCTCAAGCCCAGCAGTGGACCGCTCCTCCTTGCTTTGCGGTGAAAACCACTTCACATAACCACTGCACAGAATATATATGCAGGATTAAAAGCAGTTTGCCAGTAGTTTTACAGACTGGATTGTGCTGTCAGAAAGGTGTTCTGTGGAACATACCTTAAAAACCAATCATTTAGACCTACTTTTGATCAATTACCAGACGACTTTGTTGATATTCAAGTAGCAACTTGGGCAACCTGTGGCTGCACAGATTGAGCCAGTAAAAAGCTAGTAATCCCTCAGGCCAACAGGTACAGGTCTGGCCAGGCTGATGCAATTTAATTCTCTAGGCCTCCAAACCAGCTGTCTGTCAGCAAGCTGCCTGTTGGGAACAGCCCTGTCCCAGGCTTCATCCTGGACACTGCTGGGGCATTGCTTGGAAGATCATCAGCTGGCACCTTTTGAAGTCACATCTGAACCATTCTAACAACATGGTGGTGTTTAAACACAAAATAAGATAACAAAAAGCATGTTGGAAGGAAGAGGTAACATGGGGTTATTCTGTGTTCAGACCTGCCCTGCAGGACCGGCAGCAGCATTCCAGAGGTTGCTTTATCAGGATGACTAACTAGTTTGTCTTTCCTAAACACATCATATTAAATCCCACCTTTTTTATTTGTGTTCTCACTATCTTAATCTCTCTCTCTCTAAAAAAAAAAAAAAAAAAAGCCCTCGATCTTCTTTATAAAACCTCCCTATCCTTTTAATCACCATTTAATGCTTCTCTCTGAGTAAGGATAAGCTTGGATGCTGTATCCAAGATTGTACCACTTGGTCTGGATTAATTAGCCCTGTAAAGCAAATTCAGATTTGGACTTTCAGTACGTAAGCCATCATACTTAGAGCTAAACCTGGTATCTTTACACTGCACTTCTCTCCCACATCAGTTTCCCAGACAGCTGGACCTGCTATTTTAATTCTGATCTTCATTATACCCTTTTTTTAAAAAAAAAAAAACCCAATGTTAATATTAGTTTTTCTGTCAGAATTTCTTTAAATACAGCTTGTCCTTTCTGACCAAGCAGCCAGAATGCAGCCAAGTCCTCTCCCAAGTCTCCCAGCATGACTTGGCAAGCTCAGCCTGCTGTGATATTTCTCTTACATCTCTTGGGCAGCAGGTAAACTGTGGGGCAGGTGCACTCTGTAGTGCTCCTCAAAGTCCCAACTCCTTCTCCACCTTGGCAGCAAGGTCTTCTCCTTCCAGGGTGGCTGCAGAGGAATTTGTACTAGCCAAATATCAAGGGCAGTGGCTGTGGATATGCACTGTTTGGGAACTAGTCTCACTCCCAAGGCTGACATGAAGCCTTTGTGGCTTGCTGTTTTGACCATGTCAGACTTTCCACAGGTCTCCCTGCTGGGTCCCTGTTTTTTAACCAGGGGATGTTTCACAGCTCAGGCTTGTCCTGCTTGGGACTGTCACTAGTGTGTTTGCAGACAGCCTAGCACAATGGAAAACTGGCTTTCCTGGGGATTTTGATGCTATGACAGCCTTTCATTTAGAGGCTTATCTCACTGAGGTTCAGAACAAACATATAGGTAATCTATCTATACTAGTCATCTCAACAAGAGCTCAGGCCAGCTGGCACAGAGTGGCCATATTCATTCTGTGCAGCGTGCTCTGCCTATAGAACATGGCGGTCACATCTAAATGACAACTTGGAAATGGCCCTTGGCCTGGGACAACTCCCAGATGATGCCTAGGAATTGCTTTGGGGAGCGCTATTCGCCCTGGACCAAAAATGTGCCAGGACCATGCTAACAGTTCAACAGCATACGTAATTAAGTTCCATTAAATAGGAATATTTGCTGCTCTCGTTTAATGTAATACAATAAATGAGTCACAGAAGCCTATGGCTTTTAGCTTATAGGAGTTGTTTGGCACTGGAAAGAACAAGTTACTCAAACCCAGTATTTCAGTATTCTAGGTGTGCACCTGGAAGTTTGCGCTGGTTTAAATAAACTAATTTTAAACCACAAATTTAGCTAAATTGGAGCAATTTTCTGAGGTGCTAAGCCTCAGGTGTTAGGATTCTTACCTTTGATTAACTTTTCATACTGTTCTCTTGTTTCCAAAAAAATTTCCTCAAACTGGAAAAGGAGAGACAATAGTGTTACAGTGCTGTATTTCAGCATTTTTCTTCTGCAAGTGACTACATGTAACCATATGCAGAAGGACCGAACCAAGCAATAGTGGGCTGCATCTTCAACAGCGCTGTTTGGCCACAGGTGACCTGAGGATCCCCCATGTGTCCTCACAGATGGGGAGGAGCAGAAGGTCCTGGCCACTTCTGCCTCAGCACTGATTCAAATATAACCTAAGTGAGGGGACATCTAGAGGAGGAACACAGATTATAGCTAGTGCCAAGGAAGCACAAGGTAAAGCAACTATTTCTAACCCCACCCCAGGGCATGTAAGTCAACAAAGCTCTTTTGTTTATACACATTGTAAGGGCAGACAGAGTAAGACTGAGTTAAGGTGGTTTTGCACAGCAGAAACCTCAGACTAATTAAGGGCCTTTAAGTAAATCCCCAATATGATTAATTGCTTCACAGAACTGATACTAGCGCTAATAAACTCCAAGCTCCACTGAGTTTGCACCCCAAGTATTAACCACCAAAGTGTTGCAAACATGCAGCGCCACTGGCCAAATTAATGTAGTCACCCCCTTGCAGCCATTTATCCTCTATGTGCATGTTAAATTGTTCCTTGCTGAGGCCAATTGAAAACACCAGTCTGGAACACTGTAGCCAACTAACCTCCACACCAGCTGCTGCCAGCAGCCATCGTATGGTCTCCATTCTCCCCCTTCCATTAAGGTAGGTAAGCCTAGGCTTCCCTGACATGCTTCTGAGTTCCTGGTTCCCTGAAAAATATGAAGCAGAAAACAGCATCTCATAAAACTGGTGTAAGTACCATTATTTTGATGTGAGAGAGAACCTTTTATTCTCACTATGCCTGTTGATGTTTAAACTTCATCTGGTTTAAAACACAAGATGAGAGACGGGCCAGTGACACTAAGCAGACTGTGCTAGGGAAGGAAAGGTGTGCAGATCTGTAAAGCCTTCCCCAATGCTAGTATGGAGGTTTGTTATGATTATAAGCACACACAGACATGTTTAAACATGTGGTATGAATCCCAAGCTACAGGAGGAACCTTGCTGTATTTTAACACAATTATACAAAGCCACCAAAAAGTCTACCACATCCTCAGGGAAGTTATTCACTCACCCTCCTTGCCCTCATCCTCATTGAAAAGATGAAGAGAACAAAACATGTTTTACTAGTAGGCTGAAATAGTCTAGCTTTGTTTGCCAGATGTGGGAGCACATTTTGCAGCTTCAACTTCTTTCCTCAGTTAAGGGCAAATGAATTGTTAATCTTCCCTTCATTCCATGAAACAGGCTGAGCTTCCTTGGCAGTCCTATTGAATGGCTACAGACAGTCTCATTGCTGCTTATGGCAGCCTTGAGGTGTCCCTCAAAGCCAGACCTGGAACTTAGATCTGAATCTAGCTGCATTGCTTCAGGTGCCCCCAAAAGTATCCCCTAGGGCACCAGGGACCTGCATGCCCAGGGGGTGGGCACATCGGAGGCTGTCTGAAGCCGAGAGCAACAGAGTTCGTGGCAGAGACAGCATGTCTGTATCGAGCTGATCCATAGGTAGGAACAACAGCTGGAGTATTTGTGCTGATGCAAATAAAAGTGTTTGCAAATCAAGGCCTTAATTTCTCTCTGCTTCATTACCCTAATTACTAAAAGAAAAAAAAAAAAAAGGGGGACTACCATTCCCCCTTCACTAAGATGTTACTATCATACAATAGTGATGGGGAGAAAAGAGCTTTAAAATGGGTATCCTAATCATGTTCCAATGGCTCAGAAACCTGAGTGCCTGATTTAAGAAAATATTTTTACAGATGAGCCCAGTTTTCTCAGAGCTAAAAGCCAAGGGCACAACATTATGTCTGTCACACTGCACCCACATGATGTTTCCCTTCAAACGAGGTTCAATATGGTCCAGTTACATGTTTTCTTCAAGTCACAATGCTTTGTAAGTATACGGAAAATAAAGTGCATTTGGAACATATTTTGCCAAAACCTGATTTTAAAGAACAATCAGACTGAGAGTTCTCCCTTGAACATTTCTGGTAAGAACCAAGTCATGTCATCACAACAAATAGGGATATTTTGGGTAACTTAGGCAATATAATCCAAATACACAGTAAAGGGAAAAATTATCACCTCCAGTTTTAAAGTGCAAATAGCTGTTGCTAATCATAATGTTTTGCCTCTAGGATAATTGCTTTAATAGTTTCTGCATGTTGTGTGATTAGCTTTCACTATATGGCAGTGCAGCTTATCTATATAGTTCAAAACATACTTTCTAGATACATTGCATCCAAATCATTTCAACACACATTGCCTGAACTTGTAATATGCAGAAACTTACAGTAAATAAGACTTTTTCTTTAACAAGAAAAGCCAAAGACTTCAATACCAAGAATATGAAAGTTAAAATTTTAAATTACTGGACAATTTATCTATTGTTTGTAGAACAAAAATAGAGGGAGTGAAAAGCCTTAGGGATCATATTATCATTTTACATGAACAAGAAATTCTATATGTCATTATATTATGTGAGAAGAATAATGAGAAATAGAGAATAAAACCCTGTCATCTGCTGCTTTTTTTTTTTTTTTTTTTTTTAAGAGTAACTCTGTCAGCTATAAGTAGATTTTAGTTGTCTTAAGCTTTTAACACAGAAAAAAGAAAAAAAAAACCTTGGTTTTTGGTAAGTCTCCTCAATCTTCAGCCCCACTGAGTGTATCTCCATTGACTATACAGACTTGACACAGGTAGCTCACATTAAGACAGCAACATTTCAGTGCCTGGGTCTGGACCTGAATCGCGCCCTGAAGGCTCAGTTTAGTTGCCCATTCCTACCTGACTACTGACACCTGAGATTCCCTAAAGGCGGGCAGACACAACCCTCGACTTACCTAAGACAGGACAACTTTTTCTACCTTAAATCAGTATACTTATTCATCTAGACTCTCAATGACTTTTTGTGTTTATCTGGGGAAAGGTACAGCTAATGCAGACAAGGCTCCCCCAGAACTTCACTCAGTCCTCCATTATTTTTCTAAAATTCTACCAAGAGATTTGCAGGATGTTGTGTTAAAAAAAATGTTATGTTTTTGATACAATATGTTGATGAATTATTAGTAGCCAAGGAATCTTGTATAGCTGACACCCATTCCTTACCGTTTGCCTCAGCTGAAAAGGGCCATTGGGACTCTCCACATAAGTTACAATTTTTATAAGAGAAGGACAGAACACCTGCGTTACATTCTCCAACAAGAGGAACAGTGTTTATCTGAAAACCATATTAAAACCATTCAAAAACTACCATGAGCAGTTACTAAAAACAAACTCAAGCCTTTTTAGGAGCAGTTTCATAGCTACCTTGCTCAGCTCTGAGCTTCACTGCAGGATTCATGTCCTGGTTAAAAAATTTCTTTCTCTTGCTTTCTCTCTATTGCAGCTTCCAGCTGGTGAGTAACTATTGAGACCACGCTTAGTATACCTGGCACACGAACTAAAGAGAACAGAGAATCTACATTACCCCAGTAGATGCCCTAATACATTTGGAAGTAACTTTCACTATAAACAGTTGCTCAAATGCTTTAAGAAAAAAAGGATTTTGTAAGTTAGTACTTACCTTCTGGCCTCAACTCAGCTTCCACCCAGCACAGGCAAGTTCCCTCCGGGTGATTAAACTTTGGAGCTTGGGGGAGTTTCCAGCCATACCCAATTAGAGAGAAAATCTCCCATGGCTGTTAAACTGGCACTATCCAGTTTAAAGGCACATGTCTCTGAAAATTGCCATCCAAGGCAGAGACTTTCTTTTTCAGTCTGCTGATTTGACTATGCCATGGGGGTAGCCTCATAGTTTCTACAGTAGCCATCTATCCAAACTACTGTCTTGGAATTACTGGGGCTTTTTACCCAAATACAAGAGTGAGACACTTTAAAATACTAAGAAAATTACAGATTTTTCTGGTTCATTTTGAGGGTAATAGTAACCATTTGAAGACTAACTGCTGAAGTTTCTAGACATATTTCAGTATTTAACAGCAACCCAGGCTTTTATTTTCAGTGCTGTATGGCACAGAAAAGATACCCAAAGTATTGGATAACAATGTCCAATTATTTTGAAGTACAGTTTGCTGGTATCAAACTTAAAGTTGGTATAAAAAATAGATAAGCAGTTTATGTCACTTAATCTTAAGGCAACAGCATTAATTTTGGAAATTGAGTGTATGTGGCTAATGCTCAGTTAGACATGAAATACACTATGATTTTCCTACCCTGTTTCCATGAAAAGTAACTGCTTCAGATTTGTTATGGACATTTCAGGGGAAAATATGAAAACTAAAAAGATGTGGATGTGAATAGGAAATGGGTTTTTGGTGGCAAAGATCAGGTTCTCACCTCTAATAGACCCATTTGTGATGTTGGGCATCACTTTACACCCCTGCAGCAGATGTCAGTACAGCTAATCTGAAGATCTGCTCACAGAACCCATGCTGTCATCAAAAATTGTGTTTATCAGTCAAAGCCATGGCTGTACAAACACAGCATCTCTAGGTGGGGAATCTCAGGACAAAAATCTCTAGTAACTACTTTGAGGAAATCCTTCCAAAGCTGCTACTTTCTTTTTTCCTCACAGTTGCAGTTTGGTTATAATTTCTCTGCCTGGCAGTTGCTGGCAGACTCATCTAGAGGATGCATTTCCACTAGAGGCTTCTCACAAATTTGTAATTTATACGCTTCAAAGGTTGATGGTGTCAGAAAAAAACAGACTGTTTTACACTTTGCCTAATTTTAACTCTCTCAGGTTCATCATTCACTGAATAAAGCACAGCACTAAATGTACATCTCTGTATTGTGTCTACATCAAGGCCAGTTCCCACCCCCTGAAAATTCCCCAGGTATGGGTTGGAAGTCCAGCACAGGCCCAGAACTGTTCCCAGCAGGCAGATGGGTACAGCACCCTATTTTGGAAGCTAGGGCTGTAGTGTAAATGCATGCTGCATCACACTAGCTGGCAGCAGTGCCAGCCAACGGTCCCCATATGCCTAAACCACTAATGCAGATGCCGCTGCAGTAGGAGTGTGGCACATGCAGGAGGGGACAGCTGAGTAATAAAGGAGCATTTTTGCATATTTGTGCATGATGGCAGCATTGAATCATGATTAATCTATTCTTCCTTTTGAGGTCTTTGATATCAGCATATACCTGAGTGCAAAAGTTGGTTCAGGAACAGCGACCACAGAAAAGCATGCAAGTGACCATTGTCTCCTTGTCTTTTCTGCAGTCTCAAATGCTGCCAATGGCAGCAAAAGGCTTGGTGGCAAAGAAGGGGAAGAAGAGGTCTCTGATTTGACGCTCAGAGATGAGTGGTCAAGCAAAGCATTCTGATCCTTTTTGGATTTTCTGAATATGGCCACATCCAACTTTAACTGTTGTTCCCCTTCCACACACTCCTATTTGCCAGAGACCTCCCTCCTTGTTCTCTCTTTATTTTGCTTCCAGCACAGCCTTTCATAATGTAATTATAAAGCTCCCTTGACTTGACATCTAAAGGTATTGCATCAATGAGGTTACTATCATCTATAACTTGAATAGCCGGCCTGTAAACCTCTAGAGTAGAAAAGAAAATAAGTTTCTTTTATAAATAATTTGGTAAGCCACACCTGTGAGTATTCAGGCAGGTGGCATGGAGCCCAGATGCCACTTAAGTGATCTTGGGATTGGCATAGGCAGAACTTAACTAGTACATAAACCATGCCCTGGTATGTCAGGCTCCCATTGTGCTCTGTAGACACCCTTCATTGTGCTGTAGGTTAAACAAGTCCAAAGTCTTCCTGAACGACTTGCCTGCAATCCTCACAAACCACTAAACTGGCCTGGGGGACCACCTTATGTCAGCTTCCAGCAGCGTCATCTCAGAGGCGGGGACAGGTTATATGACTGACTGCCACTAGGGAATTAAACAAGGGCGGTTAGGATTCTCCCCATGCTGTTTATCAAGCTCCTAAACCGAAGCATACCACCACTGCGATAAAAAATCAGAGTCCACTAAAATAGTTAGAACAAGTAATGCATCACTCAAACCTAGACTTGCTGCAAAACTTCAGCAACTGCTCTGTTTCTGTCCTGGATGCTTTACTGGTTTACATTACACCCAAGGACAAAGTTAACCAAGCTTGTATTGACCCTCGCATGCATTTCTGTAAGCTGTTTGGCACTTACCTGCACCTCTGGCACAGAGAAGTCTGAACACAGTAATCCTAATTCTCATTTACACCCATTGTGCTGCTGGCAAGGAGAGCTTAAATGGAGTGTCTGTTTACAGAATGTTATTATTTGGATTGTTTAGTCATTATTGATATAAATATAAATATCTTAACATGGTCAAAAGAATGATTTCTGTAGGTGCAAGACAGGCAATATCAAGGCTTCAAAGTCAACCGGAAAATAGTTGTACTTAGTAGTACAGATTTAATTGTGAAATAGTCTTCTTAAATAACTCATATATTGTAATGACTTCATCTTTTGATAGAAACTTGTGTATGTTTCTTCTATTTGGTCTCTGGTGTGTGCTGTGAAACTTTCTAAGACTCTCAGTTTGTGTGTTGTTACAAATACAACTAATAATAATCTAAGCTTAGGTTTAAATAATCCTTTTATTTTCAAAAGAGTGTAAAGAAGCAAAGCAGAAATTTCAGTCCTATTTTTATCTGCTGTTGACCAACTAGTAAAGCTAGACAATAATTTGGCTTTTTTTCCCAGTAAAAAAGGTTTTTTTGCAATAAAAAACATAAAAATTGATCTCTTGAATATATTTAATATAATCTCTTATTCTGTAAAACATTTTTTGTTTGTTTTGGTCCTTTTTAATAAAACCAGAATTATTTATAGATCTTAGACAAGGAGAAATAGGTTTTATTGACCACAAATACATTTCTTCTCTTATAAAACACTTTTGTTTTCACTGAAGTACAAGTCCTTCTCTGTCTCTCCTACTTTGACCTCATGCATAAAAAAATAACTCATCTAATAATTTTATCTAATTTTATCTAACAAATTTTTCAACAAATTGGACTGTAATTCACTGCTCACATGCATTTCTCAGCTTTGCTTTTTCATTTTCTTCCCTTTGTATTTTACCTTGTTGGCTGTATTTTCTGATGCTTACTTGCTTACTTCTGCATTGTGTAAGAGTGCAAGAAACTGCAAGCGTTTTAAGTTTTCTTCCTCAAAACTTCCAATGAATATGGGCATATTACTATTTCATTTAATTACTTACAGAAAAGGCAACTTGGAGAGAATGGAGGGCACTTTCTCTTCTACCATCAGGATAGCTTCAATCAGTTGCTGGACTTCCACCCATAGAAGTTTGACAGACATGAAAGATTGGTAAGTAGCTTGATTCAAGAGGAAAAAGGCTTACAGGAATTAAAACAACTAATGACTTTCCTCAGTTTTGCTCCAGTACAGAGTTGGTGGAGATATTAATGGCCTAAACCTAAATTTCAGGTTTATTTCTGCATCCCTGGACAGTTTTATAAATTGCACATGTACAATAGCTGCTACATTTCCATAAAAACTACAAATAAAACATGATCAGAAGAAACAGTAGGTATGATCTAAGATACATTAGAAGTGGAGAGAAAGATAGGTGGTTAGTCATATGTGTGCTGGGTCAGATACGAATCTCCGCTTGCTTTTGTTCACTTGTCACTTGTTCTCAAGGAGAGGTTTTCACTGCAAGTTTGATAATAGGAATCTGGTTCATCTCGCCCAGCTCATTGGCATCATTGTAGACCTTGGTGCTCACTCCACAAAAGCAACATCTCACTTATACTTAAGCCTCTTTTCATCAGTCTGTGCAGTGGGAGGTTAAATCACACGTAAGTATACAGAGAACTGAACTGCCCTTGCAATAGCAGGAATATCGAAAGAAGGCTTTGATGTGCTTGAGAACCATATTAAAACTGTGAGCAGTCTTTACATACAAGATAATGAAGTTGTAATAAGTAAAATACAGTAAATACACTCATGTTAGAAAAATGTTGATGAGGCTGTGTTTCACTGCTGAATGTGGAAATTCCTAATCTTCTACACAGGAACAAGCAGAAAAGACAGATCAATCTTTAGGACCGAAACCTATACATTTGTCTTCAGTAGTCTGGCTTGAAGAGGCATTCCTCTTGCTTCAAGGAGAACCAGGACACTATATAACTAGCGAAGTCTAACTCTGTCCCTTTTGTAGGACAAAAATGACCTCTGGATCCTGGAGATGTACACTGTCTAGCCTCAACCCTGCACTGCTTCATATTAGCACCTATTACTATTAGCAAGAAAGTACCATGGCTCAAGAAAATACACAGTGTGCTTGCTTGATTAAGGTTAAGATACTCCTGTTTTGACCCTGGTTGGACACCAGATGCCCACCAAAGCTGCTCTCACTCCCACTCCACAGCTGGACCCTTCAGTCTGAACGTTTATGCTGCTCAGACCATGAAATCTTGCTTGGGAATTTCTGCATTTAACCTACTCCAACCTGACTCATACTGCTCCGACCTCCCTCTCATCTCTCCAGCCTGCAGACAGTATGATGTCCTGGTTTAAAGTACTGCACTGACAGCTTTCTCCTGCTTTTGGTAAAATGTCCAGTGTTCCCATTGTTATCCTTCCAGAACAACAGGAGGAAATGATGCTCCTACCTACCTTTTCATATGCTGGGAAATACCTGCTTGTCACCTTTTGAACTATAACAGCACCTTGTTTCTCTTTATCCTCAGCCGATAAGAATGGGAACATCAAAATGAAGCCCATAAGGTCGTTCCTCCAACATATATATCAATTCTTAAAACCAAACAAAAAACCTTAAGTAAGAAGGTACCATCATAAGCAGAGTTTTATTATATTTGTTTTGAGACAGTAAAAGTTGAATTTCCCACCCCCTGATAAAAATTATTTTGCAGTTAAAAATAGTAGTGTTGTTGCCTCATTGTGCAGGATTAAACAGGACTGTACAGAGGTTTAAAAAGTTTAACTTTGGTGTTACAGGATCACTTCAGAATCACTAAAGCACACAGCACCACAAGAAGTCATCCCCAACTGGCTTAATTGTCTGGATGTATCCTACCTTCAGGTCCAAAGTCCAAGTGGTGCTAACCAGATTAATAATGGGGTTGGAACCCTGAAGTGTACCAGGTTCTGCACCTAACTAAGTTATTAGTACAACATTTCTTCAGATTGTCCTTTTTATCCATTTTTCCAGAGCTCTGACAGCAGGTTTTGTACTTTAGACAAGACTCAAATTTAAATTCATTTTTCATGAATATGAATAAAGTATCTGGTAAAATAGTCTAACAAAGTCTTCTAACCATCCTATGTCATAAGAGATTTGAGTTCCTCCTGTTTAATAAGACTAACTGCAGTTTTTGTTGTCAGGCAACAGCTTCTCAAAAAAGTCTTTGTAAGGATTAAACGTGTTATGTACAGTAAGAAGCTATCAGATATTCCTGCAAGCCTTAATGTATGCCAGCTTCTCACCTGCACCTATCTGGTATTCCAAAACTGCACTTCCACACTTAAAAGAGCAGCTAGCCAAAGTACTTAAACCCGGAGCTAATCACAGCAAGCCTCCCCTGAAACACTGATGCTTCCTTCTCCCTGCCCCAAGAACAAATCAACAATAATACTTTGCTTATATTTGCTGGTAAGACAGCAGGAATAGGCTGCAGGCTAAATCTGAAACTCGATGGGAGAGCATTCTATTTGAAGGAAGAGGTATGCAAAGGATGCAAGCTACAGGAAATGATGGGTTACTAACAACACAAAGAAGCTGGTAAGCTATGAGGAGGCTCCTGTCTGAATATTGATTCTTTTTCTTTCTTCCTTGAGCCTGCTTCAGCCAATTCTTCCAATCATTTGCACCGTTTAAAGGCAGGTTATTGTAAAGTAACCCTTAAAGTTAGATACTTTACTAGCTGACCATTAGTTTTGCTTCTTTTGAAAAACTATAGGAAATGGACATTTAAAGGCTATATATTGAGATAGCCCAATCACATTTTTTTCCCCTTGACACAGACACAACATTAAGACTTGGATTTAATTTCACGTGAAACCACAAGTTTTCCAACAGCTCTTCTCCCAGCTTCTAAACCATGCACTTTTTGCAGGGCTGTGGAACACCATGCAATCACAGATAACATCAATGGCAGATCTTATTTTGCAGCCAAAAGTTAAAAACTAACCATTGCTTTCCAGAAAGTTTTCTGTTTACAGAAGTACTTCAACATTTACATGCCAGTCACCTCTTGAATACCTGTATTAATCTTCTACTAAAGCTCAATAAACCTCTGCCTCAAATATTTTTGTGTAAAAAGAATTGATTTGGAACAAATCAATTGGCTTGCGTCTAACTGGCCTGTCACGCTCACTGCAAATTGTGTCACTGAGGCACACAGGTGATTCTCTGGGTGTGCAAGTATGCAATTAATTCTAGATGTATCTAAGCTGCTATAATAAATTCAAGAAGAGTAATACTGTTACAGTACAGGGCTCTCTCCCTTAGGTCCTTCCTGAAGAGGTTGTACTTCGCTGCTACGTAGCTGAGGATGCCTCTGGTCTGCACCATCTCCACCCCCATCAACCACCATGGGCACTTGCTGAAACAGCAGGGATCCACCTATAGGGAAAGACACACATTATTCTACTGGATCTAGTAACTCCACATCAGATTTCTTGCTGTATTCAGATGATCATTACTTTTATGGTTAGCTTGCTGTAGGTAGTCATTATATTAAACTGGAGTTCTTCCATGCAAAGAATAAATGACAGTGGTGCAGACAAACTAAACTGCAGAACACAATTATTTTGGATTAGTTGAAGTTGCAGTCAGTCAGTTGAAGTTGCAGTCACTGAAGTTGCAGTCAGGACCGTGTACAGCAACTTTTATGCTGAAATTGAAACAATAAAGAGAAGAAATCACACTAAACATCAACTGAGTAAAAAGTGTCTAATTCTAAATACATTTTTTAAAAAATCTGTTCCACTATTTAAAACACAGTTGAAGCAAATACCATATTTCCAAATTCCTCTCTTATAACCAGTATCTTAAGCTAAATCAGGACATTCAGTGAAGTTTTAAGTTACGTTTTTTCCAAGCTCCTGAAGCCCAGGGTAAGTTTGTGGCACCAGATGGGACACATAAAGAAATGGAGAACAGAAAACCAGAGGCCTGGGAAACTCTCTGGGTTGGAAAGACATTCAATTTTAAATTGCATCTGTCCACACATAGGAGAAAAGAGCAGCATCTGCAGCTGTTAACAGCTCTCAGCCTTACTCCCCTCTCTGCTGTGTGGAAAGAAAGTCACACACAGTCTTCCAAGTCTTCTCTTCTCATGTCTTCTCTGAGACTAAGTCTGGTCACACTTGAGGTTTCATGCGGACTCACCTTGCAGGAGCTTCTCATACTGTTCTTGAGTTTCAAAAAAATCTTTTTCAAACTGACAAAAGAGAATGATGAAGAAGAGGAAATGAGCGTCTTTTCACATTTCTAGAACAGATAAACTTTTAAAGCATCGTAAAAGGCTTTTAGGCATCGTAAAAAAATGATTCCTTCCATTCCAGATATTGCTCTAAGGGAGAAAGTACCAAGGGCAGAAGCACTGGCCAAACCTCTTCGACTGGGCTGCTAAAGGCAACCCTAACAGGGAAACAGGCAAAAAGAACTGGAGAGAGGATGGTTTGTTTGGTATTGAACAGGCAATTTAATGTGAAATAGTCAACAATACAGACTAGGCTATCCTTAAAATGCTTTCTAGTATGTGAAAAAAACCCTCTGTTGTAGGATATTTTGATTTGGGAGCTAGACAGGAACAAATTCTTAGGAAGTTAAAACAAAACTTTTACAAAATAATGTAAATAAACTTCCAGCAGGAAGTTCAGTATAGAAGCGTGTTTAGGACACCTGAAGATGAATTATCCACTAGATGAGAAACAAAAAGATACAGAATGGCCTGTAATCAGAATGATGTAGTTATATTCAGTATGGATGAGGATGGCTTGTCCAATCACTGATACTTATGGAGGAATTGAGTTCAAGAATAAGACACCAAAGTTAGATGCCTACATGTACGTGTTTGCATGTGTCATTCATGTCTATAGTCAATGTAGACCACAGAGACTAGAAAATGATTGAGTTTACCAATCTCTAGATGCCTAGCTATGAAGTCCCAAGGAACTTTCCTCAGTTAAACTCTCTCAGAACATCTGCACAACTTACGTTAATAATTAAGATTTGCTTTACTAGGGAAACCCCAGAAAATCAGGCATAATAATACAATGCCAATGTCCAGCTATAGTAGGAGTGATCACAGAATCTAAAATAGAGAACCTGGGTTTCTTCTGGTGAAAAGCCAGGAAAAGAATATCTCAAGGAAAAATGTAATAATTGGTACCTATCAACAGGTGGGGATTTTTTAATATTAAAAAAAAAAAAGAGAGAGTGAATTAAAACGCAGGAACAAATGATGCAGGGAAGTAGCCAGTTGTATCTTCTGTAAGGCCTTCAAATAAGGACTGGTGATCTTTTTGAAAAACTCTTATTCCTTGGCTCACTGCAGGGGTAACCGTATGAAGAGTACCAGCCTATTACATTAAAGAGGACACTCGGAGCAGCTACTAGTCCTTTCCATCCTCAAACTGAATTATCAGTTTATCACCAAGATAGATGGCAAATGAATAAGTAAATTATATGTCATTACTAAAAAAGATTTTAAAGTGGTGTCTTGCTTCTCTAGTTTACCCAAATGTATTTCTTCCTGCTCTAAAATTTTTAATTTCCTGACACATGTGGGTCACTTCACCCTGTTAAGCCTCATCTAAATGATGCAAGTAAGACAAAAATATATTTCATGCTATAGCTTGCTGTGGAGGATGCAGCCAGTGGAGGGAAAAATAAAATAAAAATCTGTGTGAGCATCCAACTGAAAAGCGAGAGACTAGAGAAAGCATATTTATTGCTGTTTTATTTGGCGCAGATAATACTTGTTATGCGGGAACACATCTATCATTCAGCTCAACAGCTCCGGGTCAGTAATCGAATGCTTAATTAAGCATTGCACATTCTTGCATTAAGCCAGAAACTGGATTACAGTGTCATTGCTCAGAAGACATGTAACTTGAGACCATACTTTTGTGTGCCTAAGAGTGTTTAATTACACTGTGTCTTGGGATACCTTTTCATTTTTGGTTAGTAAGCTGTGATCCGCCTCAAAGACAAGCTTACCAACGTGCAACTTAAAGTACAAAACACTAAAACAAACCTCAACCCCAACTGCAGCTAACAACCAATGAACTGACTTCGTCTTGCCTCTTCCATCGAAGTAGTAAAGTTTCATTTTTCCAGCCATGACTTCAAACTTCCTAGAAGTGTTATAAAAGATAATGTTAGTAATGACACAAAAATCTGATGGCAGCTGGGATAAAGGTTGACAGGTCACTCATGACAGAAATTTAAGTCTATGTTTGACAAAACAAAGTTTCAGTCTACACTGATTTGGTTTTACTACTGCACATAAAGTCACAGTATTTCACAGTGTTTTCATTCCCCTGAAAGTCAGGAAAAGTAAGCATCAAGTTGCTAAGTAGGAGATAACAGAAAAAAATAAAGTCACCCCTAAGGAAGTCTTTAAAACTTTTAGAAGATGTAAGTTTTAGCATTAGAGTTACTCAATCACCACTGAAAACCAAGTTTTGATCAAAGGGGAGAAGAGGAAGTTACAAATCTGGCAGTCCTTATATCAAAGAATGCCAAAAGTATTTAAACATTAACTCTATGCATACTGAGGTGAAGTATGGGAACCTATTTGCAAGGCCTCTCACTTTTCTTTCCAGCTGGGGTGATCCAGGGTAAGTATGTGATCCAGAACTGGTAGAAGCTTCCTTCAAAAGAATGACCAGTTTTGTCTGTAATAATCCAGATTAAAATATGAAAATTCAGACTGTTGCACTACTTCTACTGGTTGCATTTTTCTCTAGTAATAAACCTGTTGCTAAGCAAAACTTGTATAGACTTTTCAGTTAATCAAATACACCATACTTTGCAAGCAACATTTTAGTTCTTGAATGGCTTAATAAATGAGGCTATTAATTGTTATTTTTTGAATAGACTAGTGTTTAGGTCTCAGCAGGAATTGGGTCCACTGTAGAGCCATAAACCAAAGGAGCATTAAATTTAATCATACTGGTATTTCATATGCAGAACTCTGTAATAGCAACTCCTTGCTGCAACTGAGAGCTGTTTTCTCTCTGTGGGGAGATTTCTTGTCACTCCAATCCACAGTTCAAGTGGTCCTGGAAAAGAGGCTGCTGGCACGCAAACAATAATCTCCAGTTCCCAATGTTGCAAGAGCTCCTTCATAAACAGAGGGAAAAAGTGACCTTTGAAAGACCTTGAGCACATGAGGCCAGCAATCAGCTTGTTAGCCAATAGTTGTGAAAACAGAACACAAAATACAAGACTGCATCTGGCCATGGGAATTCAAAGGGGCCAGGCTATTTGGCCCTTCATGTCTGCTTAGTGGCCTCCATTTCTTCTTTGGTAAGTCACTGGGAACTAAATCATTGCTGAGTACTATCTATACTGCTAACAAATACAGCAGTGCATGGGAAACAGACAGAAAGGGCTACAGGCAAGTACCGGTGTGAACGACAAGTAAGAACAGAACGAAACAGGAGTTGCTTGTAATACAACTAAATTCACAGAAGAAAAAAGAAACTAAAGGTGATTTTTAACATGAAGATTAAAAAATTAAATGAACAAAAGTCACTTTTCTTCAGCACACCTTCCTAAGACATGCTCCTAGCAGGCCAACTGACACGTCACGGGAGATCAGCAAGTTGCTTTTGCCAAGCACACACCAAGGCAGCAGAGGCAAACAGAAAGTGCAGACACGGTGGATGCTTATCTTGTAAATACAGGGGGATCAGCAAACTCTGAAGACAGCTGTAGAATTCTGGTTCCTAAGACCCAGCCTGCCATGCAATGCTGGAATAGAAAGTCCAATCTGTTAACTGAAATCCGGTGGGAAGACAACCCCCTCTTGGGATGGGCAAAGAGCTGCTTCTTTCCCAGCTCTTCTCACCAGAAGGCAGGAAAATGGCAATTTGCAGCAAGGAGCCGCTTGGTAGGTACGCTGCCGGCCGTTCCCCTCAGCCTGGTATCTCATCAGCAAAAGGGCTTTGGGAAGAAAGGATCCGAACTTACACCTTTATTGTGATTTATGAAGGCCACCTGGGCTAACAGGGGGAAAGAGGGAACATGAGTATCCGTGCAAGAAGTCATTGCTCCCACCCTAGCCACACAGACCACAAGGACATCAGTGAAGAGGGCCTGGAGACCAGCTGTGCCTGGCACGTGCTGCAGATCCAAGGCTGCAGGACCTGATTGTCACTGCTTGCCTTCAGCAGCCCTCGGCCCGACAGCGGCCGCCCTGTTGCACCCCGCACCACGGAGCAGCGGCCTCGGCGGGAAAGCCCCCTGCTCAGCTACCACAGGCAATGACCTCGGGGCCATCGGCTACAACCCCTTCCACTCCCGGCAAGTTCTGTGTAGACACGGGACGAAGAGTGGTTCATGCAATAGCATGGGGGAAGCCGCCATGCCGGCGGTGGTGGGGCGAGGACCTGGAAGCCAACAGCAGGAGAAAGCAAGCTCCCACGGGGTGAGGAGTGCTGCAGTAAGCGCTCCTTGCACAAGTGCTCCTTAAGCCCAGGGCGGGCGGCCTGCGGCCAGGGAGGTTCTCCCCGATCAGCCCCCCCAGCCCCCCCAGCGCCTCATGCCACCAGAGCCAAGCGAGCCCGGGGGCAGGAAGAGAGAAGTCACAGAAACCCACGGTATTCACACAGAGTATTAATAAATAAACAGATAAAACCCTAAGAGCAAGCGATACACGGCTTTTAACTAGCGCGCCAGCAGCGCTTCCCGCCGCGGGGCGCCGCTCGCCCGCAGCTGGCTGCCGCCCCGTGAGGAAAGAGCCGAGCCGAGCCGAGCCGAGCCGAGCCGAGCCGAGCCGGAGGCCGGCGCACACCCACCTGCCCCGCTCACACAGCCACAGCACTGCCTCCAGCGGGACAGTCACCAATAGCAAGCTTTTAATTTGCATACTTCGCAAAGGCTTCTGCGAGGAAAACGTAACAAAGAAGTCATCAATCAGCGGATTTTACACTATTTTAGGCCGAAACTGATCATGATGTAAGAGGTGGCTGCTTGGCGTGGGTCACGGAATTGTCAGCCTCGACTTGTCCCCACGACCTAAAGATATTTTAGAATCCGACCGTTATATAGTTCTTTGGTATAACTCATGTTCTGGATGTGAGGGCGATCTGGCTGCGACATCTGTCACCCCATTGATCGCCAGGGTTGATTCGGCTGATCTGGCTGGCTAGGCGGGTGTCCCCTTCCTCCCTCACCGCTCCATGTGCGTCCCTCCCGAAGCTGCGCGCTCGGTCGAAGAGGACGACCTTCCCCGATAGAGACGTACCGTTCATCGGTCAAGGGTATACGGTAGCTGCGCTCCCCTGCTAGAACCTCCAAACAAGCTCAAGGTCCATTTGTAGGAGAACGTAGGGTAGTCAAGCTTCCAAGACTGCAGACACATCCAAGTGAGGCACTGCATGGGGCAGTCTGCCATTATTTTGTGGCGCCGCACCCACGCAGATGGCATTTCTAACGTTCCTTACGGCACTGCGGGCGCGAGTGTGGGGATTGCAAGCAATGCGGAAGTCTTGATTAGTCTAATTTAAAAAGCCAAACTGAAGTGCTTCTATGAAAAACTGATTAAAAGATCAGGACTCTTGTCTGTCAGTATTTCTTCAAGAGTAACTTTATTCTGGGCAGGAGACTTGACAGAGAAGGAATGAAACCAAACATTTATACATTTTTGAACAAAACCACTGAATAAACAAAAGCCATTACGTCTTTACCCAACTCTGACAAGTCCACCCTCTCCTTCCACGTATGTACAAAAATGTTCTTTCAGTATTTGTTTTCCTCCTCACATTATGGCAACCTACTCACATCAACATAGAAGTGGGTTTTCTAGATTGGGGTTGGGGTTTTTTTTCTAACATCATGGCACTTACACAATTCTTTTACAAAAATCTGGATTACAGAAGTGAATGAGTCCGCTGCCAGGCTCCTTTATTTCCAACAGTCATTATTACACATTATGCACAAGCCTGAGAAAATGTAAACAGTAGGATTCTAAAAACATTTTGTATAAAGATGCTGCTAAATATTAAAGCACAAAGTAGTAGGTTACATACGATAAATTCTCAGATACGCACTGCTTGTCCAGATTTCAGTATGAGACCTACATCTTTTCCATATCTATATTGCACACACAGACAGCACAGTAAAATACATAGCTCAGTCAACTCAGACCTTACTCGAAAATAATTTTTTCCAACTTCAGTAGGAATTTGCTTGAGTAAAAGGCTACAAGCGCTGCCATTATACTTAACTAATTTTCTGTCCCACTAAGTTAAACCTAGCAGAAGTGATTCTGAATATCTAGATTATTAGCCTTTTTTTCCAAAATAAAGGCTTTAATTTAGGAGAGGAGGAGATATGCCAAAATAAAAAAGTACTACTTCTTTTTCCAGTCTGTTTGCTGGACTGACCAAACCCTGAATGCTATAGTCAAGAAAATCATTGCAGGGCTGATAAAGCCTCAGAGATTACAGGCCAGGCTCAGATTCATCCTGTATCACTTTAAACACATGGAATAGCCTAGCCCCCATCCTTAGTGGAGAGATGCAGGCATCTCAAGAGGGTTATTAAGTTCTCAGGTGAACCAAATTTCTCATGAGATGGTTCTCACTCACCACTGGTTTAGAGTTAGCTCACAACAAAGGAGCTGATGCTTAGATGCCTGTAGCTAGGTAGGATGAATACAAGCCTCAGTAGCCTGTTCTTGTGACTTGTTCATCTCCTGCTTCCATTAGTAGAAATTCAGTATACACAACAGACTAGTTAAACTGCCTGCTTAGGTCTAGGAATACTTAGGATAGGTTCAGGGTGTTCCCCTCTTGAGACGAATTATTCAGTGATAAAATAAATTAAATGATATCTAGACATAAATACAGATATTTATTTCCACCAAGAGAAGCAACTATCTTTCCAGTTCTAACACAAATATACATATCTGCCTTTCAATTTACCCAAAGACACCATCAGTGTGTGCCGTAGAAATCAAATGGCTGTTTTAATTTACTGCTATGCATTGGCATCGCTGCTCTGGAAGCAGTTAGGTATGGTTTGGAGCCTCTATTTGCTATGAACAAATAACGGAGTTAGCTGGACACATAACACGTCCTTGGCATATGTAAGTCTTACATGCGTACTTTTTTTTAATGCATAGACCCTTTTGCTCCCTTTTTGACTTGTACTGTCTGTCTCACTGTGGACTGAGTCTGTAATAGTGCACAGTGAGCAGTGCTCCTCACAGTTCCCCCCGTAGCACTGAGCCAGCAGCCTACTCTAGGATACAGTTTTCTCGAAGTCCCACAGGTTCTCCACAGGAGTACTGAAAAGGCCAACGTGCATTACCAGTCTCCAGTCCACAGTGGCTGCCCCTTGAGGGGTGCCAGCAGATCCCACAGAGAGGGTCTCACTAACACACTGTCATTCAGCTCCTTTCAAATGGCTGGATGCTGAGAACCATACCTGTTCAGATCCCTTTAGACTAGGTTTAAGTCTGACAAATATACAGTTTGCCTGATCTGTTCACAAAATGAGCTCAGACAGGTGAGCATTTCTGTAGCTTCTGCAGGAAGATGCATTTTCACACACACTTCAGCTTTGGTGGTGCTGTTCCAAAATACAACTATAAAAGGTGTTCTCCCACAGAACTGTTCTATCTTCCTTCTGTGGAAGGATGTGCAGGAACATCCAAATGCTGGCTGTGATCTAAATTAAGCTTTTGCTGATGGCTGGACTCTGGCACTCCTTTCCAGAACAGAATTAAACCAGGCTACGCAGCGATCTTCTCTTCCCTATAACCTGATAATTTTACCTCATAAACTGAGTTAAACTGCTCTTTAAACAGCTGTATCAGTTTCTGTGAAATCAACTACAATTTTAGAATGTTTTTTAGCAGGACCAGGTAAGGTTCCATTTTTTGCAGTAGAGCCTGGAGGACTAATTTACAGAAGCTGACATACTCTTCACATTGTAAGTGAAGATGTATTGAAGAGAAGAACTGTCTTAAACTGACTAATTTCCTCTTGATTTTTTTCCCCACAAGTGATTTAAAACAGTTGTGAAAACTAAGCTGCATAGATACTGTTTCCTTAAACTCTGCTGCTGGCATATCACTAATACTTTGTTACTCTGAAACCAGCTTTATAATTGTTAATACTGTCTTAAATATGTCTTCAGATCTTATATTCCCAACAACAACAAAAAAAGAAGAAACAGAATCTGATTTTTCTCCTTGGAAATCATCAGAACATTTAAATGAATTTAACAGAGGTAGGTCCACATTCTATTTCATAGTGAACAATGCCAAGAAGCAACTCTGAAGCAGGACAAAAGAGCGCTGTGTCAGAACACAGATCTACAGAAGGGTTTTCACCCTTCACCAAACAAGGAGATTCCCCAAATTTGGTCAAAGCCCTAGAATGGAGCTGGAAAGCTGGAAGCAGTCCAGAAAAATCCTTTAAAGGCAAAATTAAATGAAAAATAAAAAAAGTCCCCCCCACTGACTTTCAGCAGTCTCTGAGTGCAAATGAGAGTTTAGACTGTTAGTCACTCATTCTTTGATGTCAGTACAAAGCAAATGAGTATAGGACAACAGAAGCATGGCATCAAGACGTGGCATCACTGAAATTATACAGCCTTATTTAGCACATAAACTTCAGAAAATGTCTAATGAATGCCCCTTCCTCAGTACTTCTCTTCCACTGCAATATTGCACCACTTTGCTTTTTTTTTATCCACTTTTATAAAAAAGTTGATTCTAATAAAGGAAAAGCTTGATTTTAAAAAAGTTCATTATAAAAATTTATCATATAAAACTGCCAAACCCCCTAAGCCATATATACAAAATGTATCAGATTTATGAAAATAACTGGACCCAATTATATAACAAAACAATTTGTACAAAAAGGTACAAGACTGCATTCAAATTAATACAAATAAAAGTAAAAAACCCTTCAAAATGACTCATTCATAGAAGATCTGTTTCTTTCAAATTTACAGGTATATAAAACAGTATCAAATTGTCTCATGTCTGCATTTAACAGGAAACACGCACTGGTTCGGAGAGTATTTCCACACGTCACCGGTGAGCACCATACTTTGCAGACCAGTCAACACGCCCATGGATTGGCTGAGCTGGTGGGGGGAAAGGCATTAACCTTGGTGTGCTTTTTGTCGGCGAGTTGAACGATGGCCGCCCAAGATGTGGTCTTACTGACTTCAGAGAAGAATAATCTAAAGGACAAAAGAAAATGCCATGAGATAACAGTTCAGTGAGTAGCTGTGGGACAGGGCCTGAGAAAATGGACTATAAGTAACAATCAGTTACTTGAAAGGAATGTGCTGGAGCTTGTCGGCCATAAACCTTGGGATGACAAGGAGGGTGG
>JAVJGJ010000059.1:19194137-19207453 GCA_035590215.1 Microhierax caerulescens | reverse complement strand
TATAAACCTGTAATGGAGTACAATAAAGTTGACATCTTGCTTGCATCAAGCTGTGTCCCGTCTCTTCATTCGCCGCAAGTAGCTATTCACATTGAGCAATAAATGGATGCAGGTCCAGATCCTTATTTCTTCAGGATATAAGCTTCCTTTTTTAATAGAATTTGTTGATGTGAAACAATAGTGGATTCAATCCCTAAAACCTTATCAGACAAGGACTATTTATATCACGGATTTGACAAATGGGAATTCTGTGCCAGCTCTCACAGCAACCCCTAGGTCCCACTGAAATATGCTGTGGATAAACCCACATATTTCATAAAACATATTTCATAAACAAAGTAAAAATAAACCACATCCTTCTCCCTATGAAGTTCTGCAAGATTACAAACTGTAGTTCCAGTCAGTCAAATATTTACAAACAAAGTAAAGCAAAGATAAATAGTTCAGTGCTGCACATATACAGCATTACCAGAGTAATGAGCAAGGGACCAAGACAACTTTGGTACCATACTTACTAGAAGATGGATCCACAACTGGTGCTAACTGAACCCTCTGCCCAGCAGAGCCTACTTCCTTCTTCAGAAATGAAGGGATATAACCACTAGTCAGACCACTTGATCCTAAGGGCCCTGAAAGAAATGGCAAGGAACACTTGAGCTCAACACAATGGATATCCCATACTATCAACAGATGACAAAGGTGTGCACAGATGGGTCATACTCAAGATTAAGCCTCATCACAGACCGATGAAAACAAGAACTTCATTGAAGACACTAGAAATCCACAGATCCTATATATACCTGCATTCATCAGACTGTCATAATCAGACTGCATTTGAAGATGAAAGGGAAAAAGGGTACAAATTGTACTACTAGAAGGGCAATTTCTGCTTCTCCCTAACATCTCAGCTCTTTCAAGGTTTCTCAAAGCTTTCTGAACTTAGGAGTTCAGCTGGAATTGTCTTGTTTGACTTTCAGCAGCTGGGTCCTATGAATATACTCACTCTTGATTTCTACGCAGTGAGTCTGGGGCTCTGGTGCCACTCAAAGCTCTTACTGAAGCCAGTAAGAACCCAGCTTAACCGGGATAGATTCATGTTCCAAATTCATAAAGTCAACTACAAAACTTGTCCCTAAGATGAGCAGGAACAGATTTGACCAACCTGTAGGATAAGCCATAGAAACTGGAACAAAACCAGTTATAAATAAAACAGTGCAGATGGACGTTAAACAAATCAGCATGCACAGATCAGATCCACTGCATGTATGCCTGTAACATACTAGAACAGTAGAGCGGTGGCAAAGCAAGTTGTGGGAAATTATGGTTGCAAGTTACAAAAGGGAAAATCTAATGATATATGATGCTGCTACAGAAGAAGCAAAAACTTGTAAAAGAGCCAGGAAGGTAACTCGTGCTATGTATATAAAGGCTCTCAGGTAGTTTAGCCATTTACAACATTCTCCCATCTTCAATCTTTAAAGAACAATTTTCTGATTGAATCACATCCAAAATTTTAAGGTTTTTTCTTTTTAAACCAGCTTCTAAAGGCCTAAAATGTTTCTTTGGTCCAAGATTCAACACAAACTTTCTCAATCAAACATTTTTCTAACAACATATGCAAAACAAGTACTGCACTGCAGAACTGTATCACATGAAAACCTGAAGGCAAGAATTAGACAGGAAATACAGACACAATCTTAAAACATCAACATGTTTAAGTATATCTGGTAAAATCTAATGTAAAAATCTAGAAACAAGTGACAGGTATTAAATACCTGAAATACCAAATGCCCCAAAACCAGGAAGAAGAAACACTAGAGTTTTTCTTTTTGCCTTAATTTTTCAAAGCTACAATTATATCCCTATTTTAAACAGCATCAATTAAAAGACATGATAATAGATGATTGATTTGCTTTATTCACATAACAAGACAGGTGTATATGGCTAGTTTAGTTTAGACCAGCTTCCTCCTCCATGACAGCCATTTATGCACCAGCTGGGCTAAAATAACATGGAAACCTGAAAATACGACTTACAAAAACAGATGAGGGAAACTGAAGGCAAGATGAAGTATTTCAGGTCAAACAGACCTAAGCTGTCCAACCTTCTATGCATGTGGTACTCTAAACCAGACTTTTGGGGATATATTAGAAGAAATGTCTACGTTTCAGTTTAAGGTAGTCTCCAAATCCAAGGAACAGTGCTCATAAATGATTTTGAATGGTAGCAAGTATCTTTGGAGCTGACAATGTATCAGAAATAGTGGCCCTGAAAAATAGCTGTCTGGAATTACAGGAACATCACCTAAGCGCAGCTTCTTACCTGAATTCATCCTGTTAATACTTCCTCCCAAACCAGATGCTTTCCCAGGCAAACCAGAACTAGGCCAGGGATTAGACGGAACAGACTCTTTGTTTGAAGTGGAGACTATGGTATTCCTTGTGCTTATTCCTATTGCAAAAAAGCAAAAATTACCATGCTGAAATCTCTGTTGTTACTCAGGCTTGCAATCATTCCATCTGATGCACAGTCTTAAAGCAGATGTTCAATTCAGTGAACTTAACCAAAACTTTCTCACTCTTAACATGCCACAGGGTTACTTCCCATCTGCTCATATGGGAACACTATGACACGACACAGGCCCTAATCCTGCAAAGGTAATAGTGTGAGTAGTTCTGCTAGCATCAATGGCTGCTGATACCAAGGGACAGGATCCTTACACCAAGGCCGCAAATATTCTCAAGTTGCAGAAGGTAAACCTTGCAATGTAAATGAAATCTATGCTTTGCATCAAACACAGCATTTTACAGCTTTAACCTTACAGTGACAAGATAACTTGAGAGTAATAATGGTATTACAAACCATTATTAAAAATAATGGTAGATTACATTTGTCATAGTACTGTACTCTTCTTTGGTGTATCTACTGAAACCACAGACTATGGCAGGGTACCTAACATGCAAGGATGCGCTCACAATTTATGGTAAAGCAAAGGTAGTTTATGATAAAGGCTCAAGATCGTGTGATTTACAACCTCCTCCGGTAATACAACTTTTAGCTACCAAAACTCTTAAGTGATCCAATTTGAAAGTCATTGTAATTAATTGTTTCAGGAAAAGACTGAGTTTACAATCATGATACCTTCTTGTTTACTTAATTAATTTTAAAGTATTAGTACAAGTGAAGGAACATCTAACACTGCCTTTATAAACAGAAATTATGAAAGAGGGTACATTCATATTCAGCTCATTTTAAATACAGGCAGACATGCTGTCCACCTCCTGTACTTCATCCTGCCTCAGTGCTGGTCTCAGTATAGCAGAAGTTGACATGAAGACTGGCAGGCAATTCCTCTATAGAGACATGGATTTGGATTCTATTTAACTCCAAGCTACAGCAGAGCATACTCCCACTATCAGTTAGCTTCTCCTGTTCATAGTATTATACACTCGTGAGGTAAACATAGGGCACTTTCTTTCCCGGTCTAAAAGACCAGTCTTATCCTTCTTAGGGAAACAGGGAATACTTTGGCATATTAACAGGCATTTTCTAACACACTTCAAAGAATAAGAGAGTATCCAGCACGAAGAAGTACCATCAATCCTGCCCCCTTCTTGTAAGCAGGATTTATCTCAGTTGCTAGAATGTAGTTTGTACCATTGTCATCTACATTAGCAAAGCTCTTGCTCTTCTCATTTTCTTTAAGCAGTAGCCCCACTCCACAAGCTCAAAGGATATAGCCTTATGTACCAACGACTATTTCATACTGCTGTTTGGAATTACAGGACAAAAACAGAAATAAGTATTTTTTACTAACCAGGCAGATACCTAGAATGTCTCAAGTAGTGTTGCTTTGCTGCAGAAACTCTCAAGGTGGGAGTGTCCTGCCGTGGAAAGGTCACATGGGAAGGTGCACTGCTGCCAGAGCCTACAGCATCCACAGGCTTCAGGTCCAAAATGCTTTCAAATCTATAACCCAAAAATTGCTACACTTAGTCCAATCCTTATAGCATATGTTTAGCCACAGTTGGCCTTCTCATCTCCATCCCATCTCCAGGAATCACTTCCTCATACTGTGTTTGCTACAGCATAAACATACAGACAACAGGGAATATTTTCAGCCTAAGGACATACAAGTGCCCCTGAAAATCAGATTCACACTCTAGTTCCCTTATAAATACATTTTAAAGGTTTTATAAATCACTCGTTTTTATTTTACTGTGTATGATCCATGGAAACTGCAGCTTAGTCACTGGAACTAGTTTCTATGTATGGAATATGTCAAAATGGTTCATCTGTGAAATAGAAAGTAGATACTCAAAATATCAACTTGGGAAGACTTAAGCTAAACATCATTTTCAGTGGGGAAAAACAAACAAGGAATTGTATAGAAGGGTGCACTGCCCATCAAAAAAATGTCTTGCAATTCAAAGGTCAGCATTCAACAAGCAGCCAAGGCAAAGCAGGAAAGAGACAAGCTGCATGTCCTTTACTTGCCTGGATATATGTTTCTGGATCCATAGAAAGCATAAAGAGCAACACGATGAGAGAAGAAGTGAAGCCTAAGGAAATAAGACCAAACAGCACATGGACATAAAAGAAACAACTTACCTACAAAGTGTTTCATCATTCTGCCTCTTCTTGTTTTTCAAGTCCACCCTGGTGATTGAAGAGCTGAAATCAAGGTCTTCCAAGTCATCCCATTCTTCAGAACCCTTCACTGTTCTAGCAAGATGTCCCCATCTTCGCCTAGTTTTTGGTTTAAGTTCACCATTTATATTCTCAGTCCCAGCAGATGTTTTCTGTTATAAAGATTGAAAACAAACAAACCCATGCACTGACACCATAAACCAGGTGATAGAAATAAAGATGACTTTTTTCCTGTCTCAAAGAGTAATAGTGTAGTAGTGCTCTAACAACAGAATCCTAATCTTTCACTAAACATGCTAAGAACACAACCTGTAGCCTGTAGACACCACTACCTAGCTTCTGCATTTTGTCTTATAATAAAGTACCTTGCACTGACAGAATAAATTTCTCAGGTCTCAATTCTAATTCTATTTATATTTCACTACACAAACTCCCAACCAATTAACTTATGCTCAGTTTTTATTTCCTGACCCATCTTGGGAGTGCAAAATGGCATACATGTTCCTGTTTCCACAATCCTGTGCCTAGACATTTAAGAAACGTATTTTTCTTGCAGGACAGCACAGGTACAAATCTGTGTCTCTTCAGCCACTTAAACTATCAGTACATTTCAACTTTGTGTGACTATGTGGCCAGTACAGACCCTATTTAAGACCAATGTCTCAGCAGCAACATTCACACTCTCTGCTCTTGTAATCTATCTCATGAATACCATCTCCTTATACTATCAATAGAAATGGTAGGTTCTTAAGCTGAAAGAAGAAACTGTTGTTTTCCACAGCCAGTATAGAAGCCCAAAGGGACTACTATTCCCAGTCACGTAAACTGGATGCCTTAAATGGGTGAAGGCAGAATTCCCCCCTCCCCCTCATTTCAATACTGTTTAGCTTAATACTTTTCTTTCTGGCATCAATCTCATTAATATTCTGACCACTGTACACTCTTTTTACCAGTATGAAATCACAGTATCATCCTTTAAGTGCTGCTTTACAACAAAGGGAAGAATAAAATAGCTTTGAAATGAGAAACTGACTTGCTGTTTTATAGCAACTAGATTTACATTTCAACAGAGTAAATTCCACTTTCTAGCAGGAAATTATAGCTATTCTTTATTCCCATTTCCTGTCCTTTTAATAAGTATAAGAACCTTGAAAGAGAACAAGAAAAAGAAATAAAAACAAGGAAAAATCAGGAAGTGTATCTTACGCTAGATGGACCTTTACCTGCTGAGGAACCTTATTGTGAATTGCAGGCAGAAGAACCTGATTAGACTTGTCCTCCTGTAAGTAGTTACTGTGCTCAGCCCCAGAGTTGTCTGTCCTATATGGGTACACCAAGAGCTGAGAAGACTGGCTTTGTTGAAAAGGCCTTGATGAAATGCGAGTGTGAGGTTTCGGAGGCGGCTGTGCTGGGGGGACTGGTTTAATATGCAGAGATGATTTATTATGCAGTTCCTTTTGTTTCCCCAGTTCCTGAATGCCCAGAGCATGCCCAACCTGGAAGTATGGATATCGAAGTGCCTAAAACATAATGAAGGTGTTAGGATCCAACATAGAAAATACAAGTTTTTAACTTACCTATCCCTATGTGACAGTGCAAATTTAACTTTCTCTGGGGTGTGAAAAAGCAGAAGACCTGTCTCTCAACACTAGATTCTACTGAGCACAATCTAATTCAGAACAATGCTGCAATAGTAGAAAAGTTTCAACAGATACCAACTTACCAAATCCTCTGTGGACTTGCACAAAAGGAAAAGGTTCTGCAGAAGCAAGATACCTAACCAGGTATATGGCATCTGGTAGCACGTATCACTATGGGCTGTCTCTTCATTTGTGTGTGTGCATGCGCGTGTGCAAACACATGTACACCTACCATCACAAATTCAGCCATCAAGACCTGAATGACCCCAGAGACATCTCTTATCTTCCATTCTCCAGTTCCAAGACTGAAGCAAGTGAAAGAAATATAACCCTTATGAAAACTAGCCTCTCACATTTTTGGATAAAAGCACGTTGGCAAAAAATATCTTTATCCTGCCTTACAAGTAATTACAGAGATGTCAGTAAAGGCAATTCATCTCTGCCCATCTTGCTGTTTCAGATACATCCATCGTCCCTTCCCAAAGATCTCTCACTGCAAAAAGCTTCTAAAAACTCCAGATTCCTCACCATATTTGTACCTTACTGTAAAACATTTGTTAATGCCTCTTAATACCGAAGTTAGTATTTTTTGCTTTTCAACACCTTTGAGAGTTTTCCATCTATTTTAACTGCTTTTATTAGCTTTAAAGCTTTTTATTACAATTGGTACTGAAGGTCTAATATAACCACAAAGGTTCAGCTATGGTCCTACTGAACCTAAAGACAGGTTTGAACTCAGATCACATCTGTTTTTCAGAAAGTGCCCTGCTCATTTCATTAGTTGGGTACTACCACTACAGTACCGGTATCTGCAATTAGTGGCTACCATCATCAACATCAACTGGACCATTGTACATGCAATACATATGCTATGCTTATGCACAGGATGTTGGGACATACCTACAGCGTCAATGAGCTGAGATTGCCCTGCATAAGCTAGCTTTATCCAGCCAACACTGGGCTGGATGAACAGACAGCGAGGTGGACTGAAATCTTGCTGAATGGCCAGGCTCAGAGGGTGGTGATCAAAGGAACAAAGTCTGCTTGGAGGCCAGTAGGTATCAGTGTACCCCAGAGGTCAATACTGTGGCAAATGCGGTGCGACATCCCAATTAATTATGTCAATGGTGGTGCAGAGTGCACCCTCGGAAAGTTTACTAATGACACAAAACTGGAAGGAATAGCTGACACACCAGAGAGTTGTGCTGCCATCCAAATGGATGTTGACAGGCTGGAGAAATGCGCTGACAGGATTGCGTTGACCATTGATGTCAACAAGGGTAAATACCATGTCCTGCACCTGGGGAGAAACAACCCCATGCACCAGTAGATGCTGGGGTCAGCCATCTGGAAAGCAGCTTTGCTGAAAAGGACCTGATAGACACCAAATTGGACATGAGCTATAAATATGCCACTGCAGCAAATAAGGCTAATGGTATCCTGGGCTGCATTAGTGGGAGTGTTGCCAGCAGCTCAAGGGCAGTGATCTTTCCCCTCTGCTCAGAACTGGTGAGACCACACCTGGAGCTGTGTCCAGTTTTGGGCCCAGGAGACAGAGATGGACGTAATGGAGAGAGTCCAGAAAAGGGCCACAAAGATGATTAAGGAACTGGAACATCTCATGTATGAGGAAAGACTAACAGACTGGGACTGTTCAGCCTGGAGAAGAGAAGGTTCAGGGGGACCTTATCAAAGTATACAAATACCCAAACAGAAGATGCAAATAAGATGGAACAAGGCTCTTTTCAGTGGTGCCCAGTGATAGGACCAGAGGCAATGGGTACAAACTGAAACACAGGAGGTTCTCTCTGAACATCAGGAAACACTTTTTTATTGTGAGGGTGACAGAGCACTGTGACATGTTGCCTAGGGCAGTGGGGCTGGACCAGATGACCTCCAGAGGCCTCTTCCAACCTCAGCTATTGTGTGACTCTGTGGTGCGCACCAACAATGAAAGAACAGCATCACAGACTTCAGCCATACATCCTACCTTCACTCTGCTGCTATTCACAGTGACTGGACTCTACCTAATTCAGGTATACTTACACACACTGCAGTCACAGATTTGATCATTGAGCACACACCCCATGCAGTTGATGTTGCAGGCAAAACACTGATTACTCTCTTTTAATTACTCCCCTTTGTCTTTCAAATTACTCTTGGCTTCTGCTCTTCTCCTTTCTAAGAAATGCACTCCTGAGCAACTGTTAAATGACTGTCTATAAAAGATGTCTTGCAGTGAAAGAAGTGTCATATGCAGGTGTGAGAAAAAGAAGACAAAACCAAACCTGACTAGCTGTTGGCCGCTTTTTGGGGTCCCACTGCAGCATGTCTCTCATGAGCTGCACCGCTTCACTGCTAGCATTAGGTATGAGAGTTTTGAGGTTGTTAGGTACACACTGGGGCCAGCGAAAATTCATGGAGGCTGAAAGCTGGTAGCCTTCAGGCCAGTCATTCTGGAAGAATGAGATTTCCAGTCACAAATAAAGTTCAATGGTAAAATATCACAATGCCTAAGTACGCTACCATATATTTCCCTACCAGTAATAGACAGCTTACTATAATACTATATATAATATATACTATATATATAATATATAGTATACTATAATAGACTATATTAAAGATTTCAGTAGAAATTTTCATGTAAAAGCCCTGGTGAGAGATTAGTCTTGCTTTACATCCAACCAAGTCAAAGGCACAAATGGAATAAGGAGACAGGAGTCTTGCTATGATTCCAGTTTCTAGCCTCTTAAACCACAAGTTTATACACAATGTGCAAAAGAGAATGAAATTTCCACCTAATAAAATCACAGTCTAAGGACTTAGCTGTTCAGGGGTCTATTTCTCCCCCGTATGTCAGGTTTTATAGCATCAATACATAATGCTTATTTCACAGAAAGTAAGTTTTAGTTTAGTTTACTATATCTGAGATCAATACCATACAATAGCAGTAAGCGTGAAAATTGATTATTTTTATGCTTACTGCTACTGTGCCATTCTGTATTGTAGAACAGCTCTAGTACTATTGCAGCATGGAATGTTACTTTAGCTACCTTCTTTGGTGTCCCCAAGACTTGGCAAATTTTGAATATAGTATCAATTTCACTGGCGCCTGGGAAGAGAGGCCTCAGTGTGTAAACTTCTGCCATTATACAACCAACAGCCCAAATATCTATTGGAGAGCTATAGCTGGTGGACCGCAGAAGGACTTCAGGAGCCCTGTACCTGTGAGAGGGGAAAATAAAAAGCTAAACATATCCCAACAATCAACACAATTCAAGCAGACATACATGAAACCATTCAGTTCTTCATTCTTTGCTGTTGAGAGCAAACACCCCTTAAAAAGTTCCTATCCTCTCCTATCCTATAAGTAAGACTTCTTTTTTTTATTATTTCTAGAATGAAGAATTAAAATGCACATACACTTTTATAAGCTCTCTTACACTCTTCTAAGATGCAGCAATCCCAGCATGTCCCACTGGCCTTATCAGGCTCCTTCTTTGTTCCTGTGCTGCTGTCATCTGTAAACTGTCTTGTACTAACTGAAGCTCTTCAAATTATGCTAAGATTAAATAAAATTTTCATAAAAAGGAGGCACCAAAAGTAGTATTACATCCAGCACAAATTTAGTACTTTACTTCTTGAAAGGTTTGATTGTAAGTTTCACGCAACATAGGTGAATACTAGCACTTACCATCTTGTGGATACATAATCGGTGTAAGGAGGTCTAGATCGGATTTCTCGGGCTAAGCCAAAATCTGCTATTTTCACAAGTTCTGGTCCCATGCAAAGGAGGTTTTCAGGTTTCAAGTCTCTGTGAAAGAACCCTAAAATTCAAATGAAATATTGATGTGCGTTGCAATGCCACCCCAAGCTGTAGCCTTTATTTTCAACCTGGATCCTTTTGCTTTAGTCCTTATTGCTGAAGCTTGAACAGCACAACAAAAAAAAAAAGTTTTTTTATGATCAACAGAGCTAGTCACTATAATGGTTGTTCAGTCAGACTGCGAAGAACGGTATATGCAAGTTGGCTATCTTATAAGAATTCAGAGTATTCAGTCAGATAGCTCCCTTTAAAGTGATGCTTCTCTAACATTAAAAAAATACACCATTTTTATTTTATTTTCATTCTAATTGTGTTGGAAACTGTGCAATGAAGACATCAAAAAATTATTTTAAAAGTTCCTTTAAACAGAATACAAATTAAAATATGAGGCAATTTTTTTGCACCTTGAAACTTCTTTTTAAATCTGAGAACATAATAATCTGCAAGCACTCAGTTACACATTGCCCTTTCAGAGGATCTCAGTGTGCTTTTTTGGTATTATCTGCATTCAGCAAAACTTGATCACAAATGAACATTTGGCAGGAGCTCTTTCAATACAAATGAGAGAAGGAGGCTAGAATACTACTGACTACCATCTCTGAAATTTGCTTCCACCCTTAGTCTGGAAAAGTGTACTTATGATTCTTTCTTGCAGGCATCTGAGACTACAGTTTCCTATATACAGCACTCTCTGTGGTACCTCTCTAGAGCTCTACAACCTCCTTTTCAGAGACTTTCCAACAAGCTTCATTTTTTCCATGGCCTTGAATATGCTCCCACAGAGGACAGAATAAATATTCACACAGAATGTGTCTATGTTGTCCAGTATATTAACTTTTGTTTGTTAAGGAAGACATAGTGCTGTAGATATCTACCAACCAGCAGATCATGTTCTTCCTAAGTATATTAAATAGATGTTCTGGTGCCAGCTTGAACTACTGCCTCTTTATGGAAGGTACCAGAGCAATTAATGTTGTTTGTAGCATTTAGTACTTCCGTATTTTGCTGAACAGACGTGCAATGCACCAACAGAATGCTTTTGAGGCAATTTATTTCATGGCAAATGTGTAAAAAGAGCAACTGATTGTCTATTCAGATATGGAAAAGATCCTTAGAGTTTGGATGGATAAAGAACATAAAAAGTTTACTTGACAAACATTTCTATGCCATACAGGAGCAGAATACAGAAATTACGAGAGGAAAAAAAAAAGTTCATGTGATTTTTCCAAAACTGTTGAAGGGATGATCTTGGGACACCCAGTTGTACACTGTGAGCCACAAGACCATCAAGACCATCCTGTCAGGCTTGCCAAGAATTTTCAGATCTTTGTAACTATGGATTTGCAACATCTTTGCAGAAATATCACTCTAGGGTGTAGGAGGTCAGTAAACAAGACGGTTTCAACACAAAATTGTTCATTCTTTAAAGCTATATTAAGTTAAATAGTAGTAGAAGGTATTCTGAAAGGTTGTGAACCATTTGACAATTTATATATAAAAAAAAGTGGCTTAGATTTTTACAAATAAACTGTATTTTTTTCTGTTTTAAAATATTTTGTATCTCACTGGAACAGACTGGAATTTCTAGCTTCGTTTCAGAAGAGTATCCAAGCACTATTAGAATAGAGAATAAAGCCATTAGCTTGAAAATATTTTGCAAAACAAAGTTACATATGTGCTTCAAGTGAACTGGAATGCTGGTCCTACCACCTTTCACTTCCAGAACTTTGGCCGCTGATGTTATTTCTCTTCTGATAGGAACCCTGAGAGTTGACCAGCAACATATACTACAGTACATTTAGCAGGCAGAATTGAACAGGGCAGCAAAATGTGGTGAGGAATTTACCATTAAGTAATTTTTTTATTAGTTAAATGGGTCTTGTTAGTACTGGCTGGTACATCAGCTTTATCTTTTATCATTGTAAAAATTAGTTTGAAGGCCATGCAATGGAAGTTGTTTGTCACTCAGACTTCAATACTTTAAGCACAGCTTATAGAGAATGTATGATTTATTTGATATCTGTGTGTACCTTGAGAAAAGAGTAATTTTTCCTTTATTCTCAATCTCAGGAGGCCTCTAAATCTTTCAAAGAAATGTGCCCATTAATGTCAGATGAGTTTTAGCAAGTGGCCAGCTGCTAGTATGAGAAAGTAGAAATCTATAGAAAAGGAAGTGAGCAAACCTCCAGGCTACAGTATCAGGCAACTATAAAATACAGTTATTTTCAGTAATCGGATTCTCTCATATAGTGCCATTCTTTTGATCACTGCCTTCAGTAAAGTTAGTAATGTAATAGCATACTCATTAAAAAACTTACATAGATACTATCTTGCTCCAAGACAAAATGTTTACAGCTAAAATGTAACCTACCATGCTTATGAATAAATGCAAGCCCTTGCAGGATCTGATACATAATATTCCTAACTGTAGACTCTGGAAACAGTTTGTTTCTGTGGGATAAAAGAAAAGGTATGAAATAATATTAATGATTAAGTTAACACATTAGCTTATGCTACCTAATGACCAAAGATAAAATGTAACAATAATAACACTCTCATGTAGTTCATTTCTCCAATAAAATTTAGACAGTATTTGCGTAAGTGACACATCATATTAAGACTATGTGATATCAAGACTATGTCAGCCAGAACTAAAAATGGGAAAAAATGAAAAGAAAGAAAAAGAAGAGAGTTGGCCAAACTGAACAAACTTTAACATAGAATCATAGAATGATTTGGGTTGGAAGGGACCTTAAAGATCATCTAGTTCCAGCCCCCTGCCACAGGCAGGGACACCTTCCACTAGACCAGGTTGCTCAAAGCCCCATCCAATCTGCCTTCAAACACTTCCAGGGATGGGGAATCCACAGCTTTCCTGGGCAGCCTGTTCCAGCATATCACCACCCTCAAAATAAAGAATTTCTTCCTAATATCCAATCTAAATCATTTTAAAGCCAGTAAAAAGTCCCTCTCCAGCTTTCTTGTATGCTACCTTTAGGCACTGGAAGGCTGATACAAGGTCTCCCCAGAGCCTTCTCTTCTCCAGGCTGAAAAACCTCAACTCTCCCAGCTTTTTTTCATAGAAGTGCTCCAGCCCTTTGATCATCTTCATGGCCCTTCTGTGGACTCGCTACAACAGGTCAATGTCCTTCTTATGCTGGGGGCCCCAGCAGTACTCCAGGTGGGGTCTCATAAGA
>JAVJGJ010000059.1:19173398-19183914 GCA_035590215.1 Microhierax caerulescens | reverse complement strand
GGTGGCAGGGGCTGGGAGGGGGCGGTGGCAGCGGCAAGGAGTGTGTGCCCGGGGGCGGGAGGGGCGGCCCCTCCAGCCGACCTTGCTGTCCCGCAGCCCTGCCCTGTCCGCGGGCACCGGGACCGGGCAGTGCCGGTGCGAAGTGTGCTGTGATCCCGGTCCCTTCCGCGGGGGATTTTGGGCTGAAGAGTGAGTGGGGCTGCTTGACTGAGGAGCGATCTAGCTGTCCGTAGAAACAGCTGAACGTACCACCGCTGTGTCGTCACAGAGGAGCCTGCACTATGTTTCTCTTCCTTCCCTGAAAAAGTAGATGTCATAAAGTCATCCGGTAAACGGCTCCGTTGGCCAGGCACTCTACATATTTCAGTTTGTGACTTAACATCTCAGAAATACTGTTTGATTCAGTATTGCTGTTCTCACAGCACCTCAATATCGATTCAAGCATCCATGATGAGAGCTTGGTCATTCAGAAGCTCTTAAAATGCCTTACCACCAGGATAAAAGCTCGTTATTTTTCAACACAGTGCTTCTACCACATTGACAGAAAAATGGAGAGAGTTACTGATTTTCTTATATAACCATGAAAAACATTAGCAGTCAGTCACTGTTCCGCTATGTCATGTTTGCTTGTCCCTTGGTTCTCTGCAGTTCACACGTAGCCCTGTTCAAATGGTGACGGTCAACTTCAAACCGTTTCTGATCTTGGCTTTATTTTGCTGAAACATCTGAGTATTAAAGGGTTTGACATTACAAACACTTTAGCAAGTGATTGTTGTGCTCTGAGGAATTCAGCATGCAATTTTTGATTGCAAAACAGTTCAAACTAAGCTGTGCAAATAAACTAGTCTTGCATTTGGCAAATGATTTCTAAAGCTTTGCAAATGAATCAGAATTGAACCTACTCAGCTGACTTCTTTTTGCAGGTTGCAGCCTAAGTCAGGTGTTTGCTTTTGACATGTTGACCTTTTGACTTGACTGACTACCACTTTTCTCATGGAAAATTATTTGAACTGATCAGTACACATGCTAAGGATGTCTCCCTTTCAAGCAGGATCAAGCCACTGTTCCATATGACAGCTTGTTTGTAGCAGGAGGAAGGCCAGCAGTGTAAAGATGAACAGGCTAGAGTTATCCACTGAATAGGCATTACAGTACAATATTCTGTGAGCTTCAGAAACTATAACTGCAATTTAGATATTGTCTTGAGTGGGACAAGGAGCCAATTTTACAAGTTACAACCTGCTTTAGCTGTGGTCTTGTGAATACCCTTGCTTCAGGGATGCCTGTGTTTACTCATTTATTCTAGCAAAACCATAGGGTTTCAGCATTCAAGTAAATAGTGGAAAGGTTGTTAATCTAGTCCAGTTAGTCATCCAGTAGCAATGTGAATGGATTGCATTACTGGTAAATTTAGAGGGATGGTCGCTTACACTGCCACTGCTGTCAGAAGACAAACCTGTGATGTGAGAGACTTCGGACCACACATACACTTGGTATAGAGGAGGTAATGACCAAAGTAAAAACTTGAGTTGTAATCAACTTCATGATGTTTTTGACAGCTTTTAGGCTGTGGACTAGGTCTTCATAGTATATAGTATGTGCTTTCTGTTTGGATTGAGAACACATTCAAATTTTAAAGAGCATTCGTATTTTGGAAGCAGTTGGTCCAGAACCATGACTGACTGTGACTCAGAAATAAAGGAGTATCAGGGCAGATGAACAGAGACGAGGGGATGGAAATCAAGACTCTTGAACAGATTACTGAAACAAAAACTTTTTGAACACGAGGTAAACTTCAGCCAGCTTCTTAACCTTAGAAATAATTTTAACTCTTACTCTTAAATTAGTGTATTTACAGTCTTAATGAGTTAAGGGTTTTAATGGATGTGCCTTTATGCACATGAAGATAATGTGTTACTGATTTAGTTTCTTCATTTTGCAGATAAAATCAGACTTATTCTTCCCAGACTGAGAGCTGACTGGGCATAATTCATCTGCAAACCAGAAGCCTTGCACTCTGCACAGGCAGAGGTGGGCCTTACTTGTGTCAGCCCAGCGCCATAATAATGCCCTTACAGACATCCATTTCAGTGCTAACTGGTTCCTAGGCTATCTCTGTTCAGCCAGTGTAGATGTAATGCCTGGATGCTAAAATAACATGGTGGGACTGCTGTAACTCATAGGATGTTAACTGCCTGCAATCAAATTCTGGAATCAAAACCCACAAAACTTCTCTTACTCCTTGCTCGGATTTAATGCTGCTAGTGTTTTAGAGTGCTGTGGCTTACCTGTTTTCTCCACAGGAAAAATTAAAAATGTGCAGCCTTATAATAAAGGTGTAGAAACAGATGCAGTGTCTGTTTGCTTTAACCAACCAACACTGTCTACATTATCAATTGAAAAAGATAAATTGACTGAGACATCAGTGAAAACATATTTACTGATGACAAGTCTGTAAGTTTGTAGCTGTTTCGGAACCCCAGACCAGTGCTACAGCTGAACTCCAGGGAGGTGTTTGTTACCAAGACAAAGAGATTAAACGTTGCCATCCCATCAGGTTTGCCAATATTGTGTAGTTTGATAATGAACTTCCAGGTGCTATAAAAATTTTATACATTTTCTGAATACAAGAATGCTTTGATTTCTGCACTGTGATTGTGTAGGACATAGAGATTTCTCTATGAGAACTCAGAAGAATCTCACTGACAGAGTGTTACTTGAAGTCTTTGTGCACTGCTTACAATAGGAAGGAGTGGGAAACAAAAGTTCTGTAAGTAGTTGTGGTAATCTTAATGCCAGGTTTACCTTCTCACAATTTCACTTTGCCTTGTGTACTTGCAGAACTATAGATGTCAATTTCAGTGTAGAATGGTGGAAAAACTGGGATGCTTCAGCTGCAGGAAGAAATTTAAACAAACGTTTTAGTTTTTCTTGAGGTTTTATTTTTCCTTACTGGCATCTTGCTGTGGTTGTCATTGTAGTATCTTATTGAAGCTCAGAATTAGTTTTCCTTTGGTTTAGTATAGATTCTATAAATCCCAGTATATTTCAAAATGAGAATTTATTTGCATCTTTTTATGTTTTGCTCTGAAACTAGCAGTCTAAATTCTATGTAGAGCCCTGTTGTTTGTTCACAGGTATTACTTAAAGTCTTATTACTTATTTGTTTATCCTGTCTCACAGCAGTACTGTAAATAAAAGCAGCTGTCAAGCTCTCATGCTAGCTTTTTATTTTTTACAATACATTTTTTCTTTAGTTTCACATGTAGTTTTGAGAATGCTTGTATTGTCCCACAATTTTCGTAAAGTATCTATTGTTAATATTTTGTGCTTTTGTAAATATTAACCAAATCAAAACTACAGGTTATCTTTACAATGAGAAGATAGTGATTAAATTTTAATTTTTTGTATGAAGAACACGACTGTTTAATCTTAATGAAGCTTTGGTTCTATGCTTTGGCTTGGACACTGAGTGTATTTATTCATGTGTTATGGCAGTGTTCTGATGCGTGTAAGCCTTCAAGTGATACATAATGAACCTGTGTTGGATTGGTATGACTGAAATGCAAAGCCAAACTTCATTGGGTTAAGAGGGAAGTGCAAACAATACCAGTAATTGTAAAATTAATTTTTATCATCCAATAAGATTGATCTGTGGAGTAGTGGACAGAATGTGGAAAAAGGGAGTATGCTTAGAATTTTTTAAATATGTGTCCACGATAGTTGTGCTTTGTGAATATGCTGCAGGGACTTACGCAGACTCTATAATCACATCTGACTGCTTTCTACCAGGCAGAAGCAGAAGAAGATTGTCACTCTGATTTGGTAAGAACTGATGACAATGAAAGATCCAGTGAAGCAAATCTTCAGGTATGTCTCACATGTTTTTACAAACATAGTGCTGCTGCAATTTAAGCTGCATTGCTTATGCTCATTCAGTTACCACACATTGTTGATCTGACAAACACTTAATCTGTCTGCCCCTCCAAAAGTGAAATAGATAAATTTTGCACTGTGTTCCAAGTGTCAGATTCAGTCTTCATTTATCTGTGTAGATGAAAAGAAAATTTGTGTCAGATTTGGAATTTGAAGAACTACAGAAATCAGACAGCAGTTTCTGTGTGGATCAAATTCCAGTTTAAGTTGTCGCTGTCTTCTGGAGCAGAAAGTTGGTAAAGGCAGTCTAACAGAAAAAGTGTGTTCTCTTTGGATACTAGATTTCTGTGTAGTTGCTCCCCAGAAGTCATGATGATTGCAAAAGACATCTAAAGTGTAGCTTCAAAGATGCTGAAAAAAATGCATGGCAAGAATTATAACTTGTATTGTTTCACAGAGCATAGTCCTTTATTTTTAAAAGAGAAAGGAGCGTAAGGTCTTATTTGTATGTTATATGAATTACAGTCTTGATTGTCATAAAGTTCAGTATCCTTATGTACAAAAAATCAGGTTTTCTAAATTTTAATTTCAAGAGCTAATTGACTTCTTGCTTGAGATAACTGCATAAAAAAGAACAAACATCATGTCCAGAAATAATACGTTTTAATGGAGTCTTAGGTCATAACTGTAGTACTAACAACCACTTCTTGAAACATCGCTTTTTCTTCTAGTACAGATAAAAGCACCTGTTATTGAATGAGATTGAACAAGTACTTTTGCACTTTTTGTTTACATTTACTGTAAACCAATTGTGAACTCTGTGTCTAGACTCACTGAAACTATTTGTTAGAAGTGTAAAGCATAATTTTCAAGTTCTCTTTTTGTGCTTGTACTTCATAATTTCTCCTCAGAAGTTGTACTGTCTGAATATGTGATACTAAGTCAGAATTAATTGGATTTTTTAGGCAGAGCTTCAGATGTTCAGAGCTCAGTGGATGTTTGAGCTTGCCCCTGGTATGAGTTCTAGTGGGTTGGAACCTCTGCCATGCAGAGCATCTTCAAGAGGACCTGGAGTAAAGTCTGTAGATGCCAGAGGGAAACAAGAGATAGCAAAAGAGGAAAAGGTACAAAAAAATAGATGTGTAATTTTGGGATTTTGTCTGTGTGTTAGTGTTGCAGTATAACTACCCTAAAAACTAATGATGAATTAAATCTAGAGGAACAAAAGAGGTGATTAACCTGTTGTCGTGGTTTAACCCCAGCTGGTAATAAAGTACCATACAGCTGCTTGCTCACTCCCCCCTCACCCAAGGGGTTGGGGAGGAGAATTGGAAAGGAATGTAAAGCTCAAGAGTTATGAGATAAGAACAGTTTAACAACTGAGATAAAATAAAAACTAAAGACCAATAATATTAATAACAACAATAATAGTTACAATGAAAAAGAGGGAGAAGGGGAGAGGAATGAAATCCAAAGGGAAGGGAGAAAAGACTAGTGACACACAGTTCAACTCCTCACCAACTGCTGACCGATGCCCAGCCAGTCCCTGAGCAGCGATCTGCCGGCCCCAGCCAACCCCCCCACCCCAGTTTATGTATGAGCTTGATGTCCCATGGTATGGGATACCTCTTCAGCTAGTTCAGGTCAGCTGACCCAGCTGTGTCCCCTCCCAATTTCCTGTGCGCCTCCAGCCCTTTCACTGGCAAGGCCAGAGAAACCAAGAAGTCCCAGACCACACTGTTCCCAGTCTAAAACGCAGCACTGTCTTAGGCACCGAGAAGAAAATTAACTCTGTCCCACCTGAAACCAGGACACTCGTTGTCTCCATATTAGTGTCTTAGCTGTAGTCCTGCACTGATTTTTCTAGTTTTGGCTTTGTGTCACCTTCCCAGTCTGCCCTCTGGAAGACTGTAGCTAAGGGATGAGCAACAGGAACATGGATAGTTTGTTGATTGGAATTTCACTTAGGGCTTGTAGCACATGAATATGTCTTCTCTATGGAATTATTTTATTCATCTCCTTCATAGAGTACAGTAGGTAAGATGAAAAATAATTCTAAGTCAAGTGACATTGTGCTTCTATCCGTAAGAAATTTATGAGTGTTCTGTGTAATTTGTTATGCAGGCAAAAGAACTTTTCCTGAAGGCAGTGGAAGAAGAACAAAATGGAGCCCTTTATGAAGGTAATATGGAAGTCTACAATAAACACCCTTATTGCAGTGGAGTCTAACACTGATTTATGTGCAAGTCTGTGTGATGCCAGTGAATTTAACCTACAGGCTAATAGTAATTTGAGACCTCAGTTGTTTGGATAAGCAGTCAAACTGGCTAATAGGAACCATCATATTACAATTCTGAGGTTGAGGAGAAGCTGAAGTGAAATCAAAGAAAGAACTTTGAACTTTCAGACATTTTGAAATCTAGTAATTTAATGAAGCACTGAATTGGTTCTTCATGTAGCATGCTTCTTTATATGACTTTTATAACATGGAATAAGCATAGTAATTAATCAAGGTAGTATACTGTATTTTCTGTGCTCACGGTTTTCTTCATTCCACTTTGAACAGAACTACTTAATCCATGGAATGTTTTGTTGTTTGACTTTTTGACTTTTGGGTTTGTTCCTTTAATTTACACAGCATGCTAAAATGGCTTCTTTAAGAATTCCTGAAGTGAATGTTTAAATTACTTTATGAGGTTTGCCATAAATATTTGAGATGCTGAGCTTGCTTGTCCTCTTGCTGTCAGCACTCGTAGAAATGGAAATTCAAAGTTATGTTCCTCATAGGTATTTTTCAGAACGTATAGAGCAAGAAGTCCATCCTAACTTCAAGTCCTATAGGTCAGTAGTGGAGATACCAGTTTTCTATTTCTTTCATGAAAAAAAAAAAAAAGGAACACAGAGCATCTGTGCCGTCCTGTTCATCCACTGGAGGCTTTGGCTACCTTGGTTGAAGGGCAGGTGCAAAATATGTCAAGATAAGCAAAATGGAAAGTACTCTTGAAACTCCTGAATTCAGCCACCTGTTGAATACAAAATTTCCTCTCTGTCATGGGAGTTTTCCTTCCCTTGCAAGGGATTTCTGGTGGTTGTTCCAGACCTGGAATTGAGAAAAATATGAGTCCCCAGTAGGTCATAAAATTAGTTGGTTCAGTTTCTAGTTTATTACATGTTTTTACGAGGCAAAATGACTTTGGGCTAAGGTATTTTGTGTGTTGGGTGTAGAATTAACTGCGCAGGAAAAAAAAAAGACGTCAGGACTAAATCAGATACGTATTCTACCATTTTGGAAATCATGCAGTAGGTGGTAAAGGTTCTTTCATATCAAAAATTTCCAAATCAATTTTAAAAATATGCAAGGAAAGGAGTCTATGTAAACATGGTGTATGTAAAATGAAAGCTATAGCTTCGTCTGCTTGCGCACGCTTCTTGTGTGTTAAACATAGCAGTAGACTAGTAACATCTAACAGTTGCATTCACAAAGGCATGTTAGGCATTTGGATTGCTTGAATATGAATCTATACTTTCTTAGTTAAATTTGGTTTGAGACTTAAAGAAACAAAACTAAACTGTTTCTACACATACATCTGTATGAGACCTTAGAGACAAGATCCTAAGCCAGACGCAGATACATTGCTGAGCATGTGTTGGGACACCTGTTTTCAGACCAAACTTTTATCTGCTGACCTGGCCCATGTCACCAGAATCCAACTGGCATTTCAGTCTGCTTCTGAAATCTGCTGATACATTTGTGAGACAGCTACATGCACTGGCTTGTTCGTGTTTAAGTACAGTACAGGCCTTCCTGCAAGATTAAATGCTAAAGTTGAGACCGATCAATCTCTGTTTAGCTGGCTGCTGGTATTCCTCATCCTCCCCAGCCAAAGATACTACTTGTCATTCAGCAGCTCTGACATAAATTCAAGGAAATAGAAATGCTTACTTGCCCAAGCTCAGGCTTCTGAGACTCATTACTGTGTCAGATCCTGAGCTCCATGCTAACTGGTGTTTTACTTTGGGTTTGGTTTTTAAGGGTCCAAACTGAGGGAGAGTTCCCTCTGATCTTGGTATTTCCATGTGGGAATACAAACAGATGCATAAGTACATATATGAGCTTAATAGTGGTATTAAAAGAGTGTGAATGTGCATACAATGAATCTGCTTAAATTAAAAGGGACCCACAGAGTTCACTCAGGAGAAAGACATTCTACAGCTCAAATAACAGTTTGTTCCCACAGGGTGATTTTCCTGGGTCTATTTCTCTGTGTTTGTAGCATCTTTGGAGTGTTAAAGGCAGAAGTACTTTCTCTGTGTGCTGGAAGAAACCCAATCTGACAGTTTTTCTTTCATGCCCCATAGTCTTGCGCTTGCTGCATAGCTTTTTGAAAAGGCTGCTTTCCTCCAGTCAGGTTCCTTACTCAATGTTTTGCGTGGGCTTGCTTCTGTGCCTTCTGTAGTTTCCAGGGTTTTGCCACAGTAAAATTTACTTAGTTTATGTCTGTTGTTGAAGGTTTAAAATTACAGCAATATTTTGTTGATCATTCTCACCTTTATAATGTTGTGTATGTCTGAATGACTGTACTGGTGTTTTAAAGTACCTGCATCATCTTTCAAGTTCGCTTTCATGTTCCTCATGGTTACTTCTGAATATAATGCCTAAAATCTTAATGGCTTGTTAGGAATGCTTTGTAAGTGCTGCACAACAAACAAAATCAAGACTGTAATATTTTGATGTAAAATTTTGTACTCCATAATTGAATTTATAGTAGTTAAGGTAAATCTATAAAAGTTGAAACACTACTGAGAGAGTTCTTTACTCTGAAAGAGTACATGAAGTTTTTAGTTTTGAAAATAGGTGCTTATGTGCCTCTCTTCTGTATTGATTTGAAACCTAATCAGTTTAGACTAAGTAAGATTTACTACTAGGCAAAGGCATTTTCCACCTTTTTAGTGCTTTTAGCTGAAGTCCTTTCTAAAAAAAATCTTTGCCTTGATAAGCTAGTATAGGCATCAGACGTGTTTAAACGTTAAATCTTTATTTTCAGCTATCAAGTTTTATCGTCTAGCCATGCAGCTTGTACCTGACATAGAGTTTAAGATCACCTATACACGGTCCCCAGATGGTGATGGAGTTGGAAAGAGGTGGTAAGTATGAAAATCTGCTAATCACATGCATAAGGGTAGTAAAACTTGGAATTTTGTTTCTAAAACATAGGAATTCTGTACTGTGATAACACAGTTGTAAGTCTTAACATTTGGAAAACTTTTCTGCTTTCATTTGAATAGAATGCTTTATAGAAAGTTTACAGAAGCATTAGTCCAAGGAGGGCTTTTCTGTAGTCTAGTTCAAAGAAGGTAACACGCTTGTTTAGAACTAGTTAAATTCAAGTGGCAGGATTACAGATAGTTATATTGTTTCTTAAGAAAAAAAGGACCAGTCAGTTTATTAATTTTGATTTCTGATTTTCATATTTATGAGTTACACTTTTACAATCATCAACAAAATTGCAAATGGAGAAGAGATTAGGAAAAAGATTAGAAAGTTAGGAAAAGATTGCTACTGTGGAATAACCATCATAATTAAGCAGGGGAATGTACTACTGTTCTTGTGCTAACACAGCCAAGTGGGAGCATTTCCAACAAGTAGAGCGATATATTTGGAAGCCCATAGACTGTAATCTGAGTAGTCTAGCCTTTCATCATTACAAGCATCAGGATACTCCTAGCCTCAGCACACCAGATGTGTAGCGGTTTAAGGTTGGCCTAACTTGATTCACGTTAGGCCCAAAACCTGTTATAGCTCAGATAGTGTAGTGACGATAAGCTTATGAAACAGCTTCCCAGTTCAGTGCTTACTGATAGCAGCCATAGATGCTGCTGATAGCCATGAGAAATCAAAATTTTTAAAAACTGAAAATAAAAGAGGAAAGTACACCCCTGTCTGTGTGGTATTACTAGCTCAGTTGTGTTGACCCAGGGCAGGACAGTTTCAGTGCAGTAATTGACTCAATATAAAAAAAGTAAGATGAGCTAAGTGCTTTATTCACGTCTGTCACTTCAGGTTCTTAGTGCATTGCTAGCATGAAATCTTTGCTGTGCATTTGTGCACTAGGAAAAGCACTGGGTAACAAAATACAGCCATGTAAAAATCTTGTTTTTCTTAGGATTATTTTTGTATCTTAGCATCCTTTTCCATACTCCCTTCATTAAGCCAATCTGACACCAAGTTGGGTGGGAGTGTTGATCTGCTTGAGGGCAGGAAGGCTCTGCAGAGGGATCTGGACAGGCTGGATCAATAGGCTGAGGCCAATTGTATGAGGTTCAACAAGGCTCTGTGCCGGGTCCTGCACTTGGGTCAAAACTAAGCCCTTGCAATGCTACAGGTTTGGGGAAGAGTGGCTAGAAAGCTGCCTGGCAGAAAAGGAGCTGGAGGCATTGGTTGACAGCCAGCTGAATATGAGCCAGCAGTGGCCCAGGTGGCCAAGAAGGCCAAGAGCACCCTGGCTTTTATCAGAAATAGTGTGGCCAGCGGGGCTGGGACAGTGGTCGTCCCCCTGTACTTGGCACTGGTGGGGCTGCACCTTGAATAATGTGCTCAGTTTTGGGCCCCTCACTACAGGAAAGACATTGAGGTGCTGGA
>JAVJGJ010000059.1:19147465-19173298 GCA_035590215.1 Microhierax caerulescens | reverse complement strand
ACAGGAAAGACATTGAGGTGCTGGAGTGTGTCCAGAGAAGGGCAACGAAGCTGGTGAAGGGTCTGGAGCACAAGTCTTATGAGGAGCTGCTGAGGGAACTGGGGCTGTTTACTCTGGAGAAAAGGAAGCTCAGGGGAGACCTAATAAGGTCTGAAAGGAGGCTGTAGTGAGGTGAGTGTCAGTCTCTTCTCCCAAGTAACAAGTGACAGGATGAAAGGAAATGGCCTCAAGTTGTACCAGGGCAGGTTTAGATTGGATATTGAGAATAATTTCTTCCCCAGGAGGGTTGTCAAGCATTGGGACAGGCTGCCCGTGGAAATGGTTGAGTCACCATCCCTGGAGGTATTTACATGGCACTTAGGGACGTGGTTCTTAGGGACATGGTTTAATGGTGGACTTAACAGCACTAGGTTAATGGCTGGACTCGATCTTAAAAAGTTTTTTCCAACCTAAATGATTCTATGATGCTATAATTTTCATTCAGTTTTGTAGATGTTCCCAGAACTATGTGACTGTGAGGGAAAAACAGCCAGTGCTCGTAGTTGTTTATAAACCAGTATTTGTAGAGGTGTGTTTTTTAAAGAGATTCTAGTTGTGGTGGTTTTGCCTTCTGAATTATTGTTTTAGGTGTTTAATACAATCTTGGTAAGAAAAACCCCACAATTTATCTGAAAAAATAATTTATAACATGGCCTGTAGGTACTGGGACTGGCTGTTGTACTCCATCAAAATAAAGGTGTGTATATTCAGTGCAACATCTTACTATAGTCTTAGTTATGACAGGCCCAAACATAGTTGTCTTCTCTGTAATACTGTAAAACCCATTGGTAGATCTATTATTTGCTTGCTTATATTCTCAGCTCATTCTGTTAAGCTTGTTTAGAGGAGAACTGAATAATGCTAAAAAGTGACTGGAAGATTTCTTAGTTAGCTTGTATACCAAGTCAGGGGGAAAAATGTTTTGTAATGAGATCAAGGAGAGTTGTGTAGTTTGTGGTTACTTGGTGCAAGCAAGCATGCAGCTATTAAAGGATCATATTATGACATACAACTTAGATTTTGATTTTTTCAAGCGTGGTAATGTTCTTTTATCACTTAGTAATCCTTCAAGTTTACTGCCCAATAGCAAGTGTATTGTTTCTGTTCTGCTACCTTGTTCTTGTTCCTGAAATTTTTTATGTCTGCCTGTTTACAGGATTTGTGAAAAGTAGCTTTTCTAAAGGAAACTTGTACTTCGTTATTGATGAACAAACTCACTGAAGATCACTCTTCAGTGAATAATACAAGAGTAAAAAAAATTAGAAATTCCTTCATTGTTTTCAGTATCTTACATCATGACAAGGATTACAAAACATAACTTTCCATCAGTGATAATTTATTTCCTGCATGTAGTTTTATCTCAGACGAAGTAAAGGATGAAGTTTGACTTTTCTTGGGGTCAAGCAATTCTCCAGTGACTTCACTAAAAACAGTGAACTTTAAAAACCGAAAAGAAACTGAAATTGGAATTACATGAAATAAAAAGTTGTTACTGTCAGATAGATTCCAGGAAAATCTAAATGAACTTCATAAGATTGCAGTAGTTCTTTTGTTGTTTGATAAAATGAGATTGCTTTAAATCCATACAGGAAACAACTATATTGATTGAGGGTAAGACAGTGGATTGATGCCAAGATAACAACATCTGTTGGTATGTTTTGTCCAGTATCACAGTGTTGGCATTCCCCCTTTTCTAGTGTTGAGGATAACAAAGAGGATGACAAAATGGCTGATCTCCTGTCGGATTTCCAGCAGCAGTTAACTCTTCAGGAATCTTCAGTCAAACTTTGTCAGCCTGAGGTTGATGTCAGCCAGACCCATATCTCAGGTATGGGTTAAGATACACTGTAAGAGTTCAGAGGCAAAATTTATGGAGATGTTCACTCTGCTACATTTATCTCCTTCATTGTAAAGCCACCTTTAAAGAAATGCACACAGTATATCTTTATTTACTGTTGTAGTTAGATGTGAAGGAAGAAAGATCATCAGTTAGCTGAACATATCTTTTTCTCATACATGATTCTGCCTTTGTACACAAGCTTTTCCATATAGTACTACTACTACATAGAATTTTTCAGGATCAGAGTCATACTTCGAAGTAGCAACTTCTAGGAACAGACTTGCTAAAGTAAGCATATTGCAGTTTTCATTCCAATTCATATTTGAAAAAAAGTGAAATGTGTTTTTTTTTCCTGTTTGGATTGCAAATACTTACAACAATTCTTCAGTGTGAATAAGAGACAGTTGTCCTGTGAATAATATACATATTTGCATTTCCTGTTTTTATCTGATTCTGTATCAGATTTTTACAACAAATAATGTTTTCAGGTTCAGCAAAACTGTATAGTGTAGCTAGAAAGGCTTTTGAAGGTTAATGATTTTCAGTGCTTTAGTTCTAGGGTAGTCATCCTGAGACTTCCTTATGAGATCTAAATTGTAGAGTGTGTATATAAGCTATAAACTTTCTTAAAATCAGGTGCCTTACAGCATGTGTGTTTTGCATCCCAAATTATGAGTTGCTCTTGGAAATCTTGGCCTGATCTCCTCTTCTGCTCAAGGAAAGAAAATAAAATAAATGTAGCATGCTGTTCAAGTGGAAGCATAAATATTTTTGATTTTTCAAATTTCATTTTTATTTTAACAACTGTGGCATTGTACACTTGAGAAAGCATTTTTTGGTTTTTTTTTTTTGCCAGTAAAGTCAAGATGTTATAAACATTACTATAAAATGATCTCAGGAGATGTCTCTTTTGAGCAGCAGTCTTAAGTCTCTTTCTAGTTTTATTTTATGCCTTCCTGCCAGTCCTGTGCTACAGTGTCTTGTTTACTGACTCTTTTATAGTGGAATGAAAACTGTTAAAATCATGATGTCTGCTTTAGAAGTAAGTAGGCTGGAAAGGATCCCCCTGGTTGTCACAGTAGTACAATAGTCACGGAACTCAGCAGCCCAAGGAAAACTGAAACAATGTGAAGCAACGGATTTGGCTGAACTGATTTCCTGTGTTCCGTTTTACATTTTATTGACATTTATAATCTTAGAATACTGGTTGATCCTTAGTACAGGACAGAATCGAACCTCTGCTATGTAACTGACATACTGAATATATTTACTTCCCTTCCCTAGTATATGAGCAATTTTTCTTAGCAGTTTTCTTTTACACGAGTAAAGCATAGGGTCAAGATAGCATTCTTCACCAGAAATACTGTAATATTTTTCCTACAGGGTGTGCCAAGTGTCTGAAGCAAAGTGTCTTCACAATCCCTGGTTTATTAGAAACTTAGAAACACGGATGATGAAATAAACAATCAAAGGCTTTGACTGACTCGTAACTATCAAATGGAAGATGTAGACCTGCTAGCATTAATAAGAGATTTTTAAGCCTTTGTATCTCCCATTCTGGAAGGCACTAAGAGTTCATATACTGAAGAGTTCCTCAGTTGACAGAGACTGTTTTGTACCTTGTAGCAATAATCTGCACAACTTCTGTTCATACTGGAACATTAATGTAATGGTTGCAAATATAGGCAATATAGCAAATTTGTGACTTCTCAATAATAAAACATGAGCATGTTTTTTTAACATTAAATGAGCATGAAACAAGATGTGTATTAAATGAATAGAGAAACTGGTGGCCCATGTGCTGTGTGTACTTTTTACCATGTTAGTATTGTGAAATGTGAAACTCAAGTTTCATCAGATTTTTATAGCAAAACCATTCTTGTTGGATTTGTGGGAGTGCAGCAATGAAGGTTGTTTTTTTTTAAGAAGCATATTTTTTCAGTAAAAATAGGAATTCTATTAAATTGCAGTTTCTACCATGTTTTTTTCAGCTAGTTACTGTTTAACATACCTTTGTACTACTCTTGCTGTTTTCTCCGTTTGATCTCAAAGCAGTTTACTCAGTTATACTGAGTAAAATCATCAAGTCTTCAGTGCATGTGGTGATACAGTTGAAGCTGTAGGCTCTGGAAAGCAGCAGTAGTTGAAAATAAATGAAGTGTAATTCCTGATGGTATAAGATCAGTAAACAAATTATACCCAGCTGAAACAACGGAGAAAACTTAGGGAGGCAGAAAGTTACTAGGCAAAATACGGCTTAGTATTCCAGAGCTTTTTTTGCTGAATTTTTAATGCTAGGAAAATTGTCCTATGATCTTGCGGTGCTTTCATGAAGATTCTGTCATTATTTTGCATTACATTAGAAAAAATCTTTCAATACGACAAAGCTGTATTATGCTATTCTCAGCCACTGGATCTGTGCCACAAAACAGTGTGATAGCATATAAATTTCACAGTGTTGTCTTAGGACCTCCTATCCAATACTGAACCTGACCAGAGCTTATTTAGCATGTCATGCAAAAGCAGTGTGCTTTGAGGTAATATTAACACACTAGGTCAGTTTGTATAGAATACTGCTTCACAGGCACTGTGGATGTGCAATGTCTCTGTGGAATTTTTGGTATAACATCTTACAGCTCTGGATATTTGTAGTCTTCCTGTCACCTTACCATAATGCAGTTTCAGCTCTTGATTTTTGTTCTTTTGTTATGCAACTTTTTTCTAATATATAGTGACTTTTAAAATTAAAGATACTTTTTTTTGTTCGCTGACATCTGGCTACAATGTGAAAAACCAGGATTTTTTTATGGAAAGTCAGAACTTCAGTAATTGTCAAACCTAGAATTTTAACCTGTTGATCTGTGGGTTACCATCTAACAGGGATTTGTTTACTCTTTGCAGTGTTGCCTATGGAAGTACTAATGTACATTTTCCGATGGGTGGTTTCGAGTGACTTGGATCTAAGATCATTAGAGCAATTATCACTTGTTTGTCGAGGATTTTACATTTGTGCCAGGTATTGTAGATAACTTACTGAAAGTGAAGCTTCTCTCTGCTGTAAGGAAGACAAAAGAGCTTTTTACTTTTTTATTTTTTTAAATAGCTCAAGCTATTTAAACAGTATATAGAGATGGATAATAAATCTCTAGAGCAAAACTGTCTGTGTTGGAAAGGTGGATTTTTTGGGTTGGGTTTGGGTTTTTTTTCTGTTAAGCTGCTAAACAGTACATGTAGGACTATGTCCTACTTTTTCTTCCCATGGGAATTTTCCTGTTATGCCCCCCACAGCATTAATCAGCTTTTGAATACACCACTAAATGGTATGTTAGATGGATGACTTCACTGTAATAAAAAATGTTGCTGAAAGCCTTACTTGCTTTACCTTGTTCGAAAGTCAAGAGTTGCGAAGTCTCAAAAATAATGTCTGTTGTGTTGTCATCCTTCTATAGTCACATGAAGTGCCAGGCTGCTGCAGTGTTGTTCTGTTCTTGGCTGAAAATGGCATTGTGTTCTTGAATTTCACTGGGAGGAGGAAATGGCTTTAAACACTCCAGGATTGAGTAAAATAATGATTTTAAATTATGGGCTATTGTTGTTCAAGGAAGTTTCTTTTGTTGCATCCAGACTAAATAATGGGAGTTTTACTTCACTATATAAAAGCTAAACAAGGTTTGCAGGAAAGTTTTGGGAATTGCTTTTTTTCTCATTTTCACTAGAGATCCGGAAATCTGGCATCAAGTCTGTTTGAAAATATGGGGCAGGAGCTGCAATAAACTAGTTCCATATGCCTCTTGGAGGGAAATGTTTTTGGAAAGGCCTCGCGTTCGATTTGATGGTAAGGTGTAGTTTTGGAAATAGTTTTGTGGTTTGTTTACTGCATTTAACCCATGACAAAAGTAACCAAGAAGGGTATGATGTTATGACGTTGTTAGACTTAATCTGAATTCGTTAGGGCTTTTTAATCTGTAGAACATCTGTAAAGAGAAGGGAAAGGTGCAAGGGAAGAAAATAAAAACTTTCATGTATCTGACTAACAAAAGTAAACTCAAAATAGATTACTGTTTTTTTTATCTTAAATATTTTATGTACTTTATTTTTGTTCATATACTTATATCTTCCTTTCCTGTAGGTGTATATATCAGCAAGACAAAATACATTCGCCAAGGAGAACAATCTCTTGATGGTTTCTATAGAGCATGGCACCAAGTGGAATATTACAGGTAGAACTGTAGTACAATGAGTGAGTGAAATGTTTCTCTCTCCTTTAAATCCAGCCCCTGATACCACAAACATTAATCGTTCTGTAAAACTCAGTGGAACTACTACTGTGTGTAAAAAAACTATGTATAGTTTTGGAGAATTCGTCTTAAGAAATAGGATTTATTGTGATAATTAGAGATGGACTTGGAAACACATTTCATCCTCAGTTACACAATTTAATGTGGATAAAAATTAAACAGTAACAACAGTAATACTCATCTACAGATGAGTATATTCTTTCCCCAAATCACTTCTGCTTTAAATTTCTAATAAAAGAATTGTTTTCAGCAAAGGGAAAACAAGTGGTTATACAAGAATTGTCTTTTAACTTATTTGTAACCAACTGTAAATAATAAAGAGGCTGGGCTTTCTTAATTTGTTGTAAATACTTTGCCATTTGTTTCCTTAGCCTGTTTTTTGCTGTTCTTCATCTTGCTGTTTCCAGCGTTAAATTGTTCCATTCTGCTGTCACTTCTGAGGCTGGAAACTGTTAATAGAAGTAATGGAATCTTCTGGCTATTTCTATAGTCTCACAAACATCATCAGCAGAATATCAAAGTACTGTAAAAACTGATCAGATCCCAGAACCTGAAAAAGTCCTTATAACATTGTCCATTCTGTACTGATACTGTAATTAAGATTTTGTTGGATTTATGTCATTCAGTGCTAGGAATGGAGATACTTACTTGAGGTCAGTTCTGATTCCAGGATAGCTGCCTTGATGTCACAAGCTGCCTTGCTTGACAAAACTCCTGAACTTCTGTCCTCTTCCATAACTGTTCATAACTTGATCTCTTAATCTTCAAAAACTCTCTTTTGATTTCTGATCCCTTTGTTATATCATGTGTGAAGAAATGTGTTTTCAAATCCTATTACTTAATAAGTTTTATATCCTTCTGGGTAATATCCTGTAATTAAAAAAACCAAAACAAACAAACAAAAAACCCACCACAACAGAAAAAGGATATATTTTCTAGGTTTGTATTGTATAATTATTTTTTGCAGGTATTTGAGATTCTTTCCAGATGGTCAAGTTATGATGCTAACAACACCTGAAGATCCTCCATCTATAGTTCCTCGCTTAAGGACTAAAAATACAAGGTTATTGAAATAAAATACTTTGCTCTACAGTTTTCATCTCGTTTTTACCTGGCAATTTCTATTTACTTTTGTCTTGGATTCTGTATCCTGGCTTAGCAAAATAAAAATAAACATACAGTGTTATTTGTATTGTGTTATAGATGTTTATAGTTCTCTTCTGAGAACTAAAAAAGTTTTGGTCTTTACGCAAAGGTATCTTTCATTTTAAGTTCCTGGTACCGTAATTAGATTTCCTTTGCGGGTTATGTGATCTTAAACTTTTAAAGGAAGTAGATGAAAGAATACATGCTATTACCTTGGTGGTTTCAGAATCCTTTTAAAAATGCTCTTTTTATTATTGACTGCCTTCTCACACTTCCATGACTGTTTGAAGGAAAGTGAAGATTTTGGTGGGATATGACTGAATTATTGCTTGATTTCTTTTTGATGTTTGCATGAGCTTGTTAAAAACATATAAAATTGTTTGTAACTTCAGAACAGGTTTGAGCTGTTCACCAGAAGTCTGAAAACATTTAGCAGTAGGCTGGGTAGAACTGGCTAACTTATCTTCACTGTCTATCCAGCAAAATTAGAAGCAACTTTCAAAAATGTTTTTGTCATTTCATCTCATCAGTGAGGCTGGTACTTTACTAAATGGAAATAAAAAATAGTTTCCTTAATTGCGATATGCAGCCCATCTTCTTTTCATTGCTGATGTTTGTGACAGAGAATATTTTTGAGTCCTTGACATTGTCCTCTTCTTAACCTTCCAGAACGGATGCAATCTTGCTTGGCCATTATCGCCTTTCCCAGGAAACAGACAATCAAACCAAAGTATTTGCTGTAATAATGAAGAAAAAGGAAGAGGTAGGTAACAGAATAGAATAGAGGAAAAATAGTTTAAGGTGGGGGCTTTTTAATAAGTTATTTTCTCAGATTGAATATTTTCAAGTCAGCTAAAGATTATACCAGAGGATTAAAAAATTGAATTAATTTTTTTAATGGTTTAAAAGTAAAATAGAAATAGGCATGGTGATTTGTCTTACCTTTTTTCCGCAAATCTGTAATCTTTTTATTAACACAGATAAGTATCTGGTTTGCATTTGAGCAGCAGTTCTCCTCCCTCTTAGACTTAATTGCCATGCGTGGTACTATTAGGTAGTTTGTTAACATTGTTAACAGAAGGGAAGGATGAAGCGGTTGCTTTTGCAGATCAGGTTTGACTGTGTGCGCTTACGTTACACAGCATTAAATAAAACTAAATAAGCTGTACTCAGTAATTGAACTCTGAGTGATTTGGTCAACAAACTTAAATCACAAAATTTTCTGAATAACAAAGGGTCTGTCAAGAGAAAGTTGTGAAGATTTAGAAGTCTTACATTACTTTACAGTGAGTTTGCATAGTTTGGGTGGTGTCCTCCATGCTTACCTTACTTTCTGTGAAAACTTCTTCCATAATTAACATCTAAATTGATGTGTTTTCAAGGAATACCAGTACTTGCTTTTATGTGTGAAAGTTTAACAATCTGTTCTCACAGTTACTTAGGCCTCAGGATAAATAGTTGCACAATGTGTTCTTTGTAGGTCATGAAACTTCTTTTCTCTTTGCACAGAAACCAGTGGACTACCACAAATACAGGTATTTCCGCCGTGTTCCTGCGCAAGAAACAGATCACAGTTTTCATGTAGGACTGCAGCTGTGCTCCAGTGGGCGCCAGAGGTTCAACAAACTTGTCTGGATACATCATTCTTGTCACATAACTTACAAGTAAGTAAATGGAGAATAAGATCAAAGAAGGATACTTAACTATAGAAACACAGGTGACATTAGTTTGTCCAGTACTAAGTACAGAAGATATAAAGACTGTGAGACTTAGGAGCCTTCAGCAAAGTGTTCTGAAAACAGTAACTGATCCTGATTGGATAAATTGCAATGAACTTTTTCTTTAAGAAATCCCAAGGTTTTAGTAACTTTTTATAATGGTGTGGGAAGTTTCCTAAGTGGTGGAACTTAGCCATCTAAAGGCTTTGTGCACAGTGTTTGAATGACCTCAGAACTAAGTCAGGGTTAAATGACTTAGTGTGGTGTTAGTAAAGGCATGTGGATAACATATATTCATTAAGGTATATTTCTTTTCCTGTGTAGACATGCAGGGTAGAAGTGTCTGCAGCCATCATGTGCAAACTGTAACATTTACAAGCTATAATCCAGCAGTGCAAAATGTGGGCAGGTGACCAGCTGTTCTGATCACTAGCCAAGCAAGAACCATAGCCACTGTTCTTGCACCTGACACTCTATAAATTACTGGCAAGTTGGCTGTGCAGATGTTTGATGTTGGCATTTAGGATGGATTTAGGCCTTGTCTTCCAGTCTTAATCTCTATATTCAGTGTTCTTACAGGGGCATAGCTCAGCTCTTGAGCTGTAAATATATAAAATCTAGGAAGTAGACTACTGCTGGTTGGGAGTATAAGTAAATTCCGTAAACAGAAAAATGGCTTTTATAAAACCTAATATTTTCATACCTGATTTATGGAGAAGTGGCAGTATCACACATGTTCTTTTCAGAATGAAGTCTCTGTACTGTTCAGGTTCTGTTGTACCTCTCAGTATGCTGATGTCCTTTGGAAACTAGAATTAAGATAAGTATACGGCACAGCTAGGAGGAAGTATGCTTTTTTGTCACTGATGTTTGGACATAGATTTCTTTTTTTAAAAAAAAAAGTTTTATAAACATAAGTTTTTGCTGTCACTCTGTATTCTGAATCAGGGTTCAAAGTAGAAACAAATGAAAGGGGATTTTTTGACTTTGATATTAATGTCATGATTTGAGTGCCATCCTGCGCTGTTTCAAGTCTTGGAGCTAATAATAAGAATGTAAGGGGAAAGTGGTTTCTTTGATATTAAAATAGAAGCGTGTTCTATGTACTGTGATTTGGCCAGCATTCAGATGCTTTCAGAATGAGGCAGTATGAAAGACAGATTCAGCTGTAGTATGGTGCACACACTGTATTGTGGAACATGATTGCATTATTGAGGGACTTAAACAGCAATTTGTGCCTAATTTAACTTTTACAATACCCTTTGCAGATCGACTGGTGAGACAGCTGTTACTACTTTCGACATTGACAAAATGTACACCCCTTTGTTCTTTGCACGAGTGAAGAGTTTTACTGCATTTTCAGAAAAGCCGCTCTAAGAAACACCTATTCCTCTCACAACTCTTGCATGAATAAAAGGTTGTAGCTTATGAGCACTTAAGTTATAAATGTGTGTATATTTGGAACATTTTAAAATTCTGGGGAAACTCTTGAAGGCAGTATGTTCTGTTTGATTATGATTGGCTGGGGTTTTATTTTGAGATCAAGTTTATGACTATTAAAATCCTTTGTGACAAGAATTTGATAGCAAAATTTTGTTGGTTGTTTTGGTTTGGTTTTTTTTAAACAGATTTTATAAATCAGTCTGCTTAAAATATGTCTTCATCTGACTGGACACTGGTTTGTCCAAATGGAATTGTTATAGGAAAATCGCACTGTCTGTGGGACAGTGTGTATGGTCTCTGGTGAGGGCTTGAAATGCAAAGGGGAGAAAGTTGTCTTATATCTGTTAAACTGTGTGACTCAAAAGAACTTCGAATAAATGTTTTCTTTAAAAACGTAATTAAACTTATTTTGTTTGCCTTTAAGGTCTGGCATTTTGTCAACATCAACCTTAAGAAAAAACAGTCTAGGGCAAGCAAGCATGAAGTATAAAATTTAACTGCAGAGGTACATCCCCACTAATGCAGTGATGTCAGTTGGTCATAAATGTAATTTAATCTTGATGGAAGTTCAGCGGAGCCTGCCTTCTTGACAGAGTGGGCTTGAAGGGGAGAGGGATATGGCCAATGCGTTGTTCTCGTGTACTGTTGGGCAAGTTTGCAGGGTATGTGGCTCTGCTTGGGAGGCATCACAGTGCAATGGTGAAATGCTGGTGTGTGCTGCTTGGTCTGAATGCACAGGTAAGCAGGGCTCACTTGGACGTGATTGTATTGTGTTATCATTCATCTAACCTTGCTACAGATGCTGTAAACCCTTTAAGCATTTGTTGTACTAAGATAAATTTTGAGGCTGCTGTAGATGTTCAGGTGCTGTATACTGCTAATCATGAAGTGTACCTTGAGGTTTGGTGCAGGTACTGTACGCTGCTTCTCCTGCATATATCGCTTGGGGGTGTAGTGCAGACACTGTAATGCCGCTTATTATATATGTATTTTGAATTCTGAAAGAACTGAAGCTTTTTAGTGTAGTTTTTTAAAGCCATTTTGCATAATTTACCTTTGAACATCTCATTTCAAAATACTGACCTGGACTTGAGGAGTAAAATGTGAAAGCTGTGGAAAGAACTATACTTGTTCCATAATTTATAATGTGTATCTTTGCAAGGAGCTACATGATTAAAAATACATCAATAAATCATTATTTTGAACGTGCAATCCCTTGCAATTTCTTATTTTGCCAAGAAATCATTATTGTAATACAATTAAAGATGATTAGTTAGGAGTTACCATGCATAAATTCCATGCTAGGCAAGATCGACAGGTAGAATTAGCCTCTTAATGACTTTTTATTACACTACTTGCAGGTTATCTGAGAAAAGTACAGGAGCTTTCAGGTACATGAGTTCTGAATAAGGATGTGTATATCTGAAATGTGGTGGGTTTTCTAGCTAATCTAATAAGACTGCCCACAACCCTTCTTTGGCCTATGTCCTTAGACTGCAGTTGCACTACTGCTTTATAACAATGGAATGTTGAATTAGCAGTGTATTGTTTTCTCCTTGCTGAAGGGAAAAATGATTGCTTAGAATGTCAGCTTCATGTCTTGAAATGTTGCCAAGTTTGTAAACAGGGAAAGATGTTGGTTACCTACACTTTTGTTGAAGTTGAAAGTTAAACATTTGATTCTGTCTGCTGAGAAATGTCAGAAGGTTTTGTCACAAGAATCAGAAGATTATACCCATTATTTGTTTAGGTATAGTCTTGTCCAGTCGGATGGAATAGATGGAATAGAAGAGCCTTTCAATTCAAAGCTCTTTTTATCTCCGACTTAGCAGCTTCTTCTGACCTTCTGTTTTTTCATGCCTTGGCCATGTGTTTTGACATACACTCAGGGCGTAAAGGAAAAGCTAGCTATGTCCTGTGGTAAATTCAGATGTTGATTCTACAAAAGTCTCAGGCAATGATTGTTTAAGATTATATCAAGTGTTCCTTCACCAAGAAAATTGTGAGCCTTCTGTCTGTGAGACTGAGCTGTGATTAATGTGCTTGTTCCTCTGCATTTAGCAACATAAGAAATTTGAGCTACTTTTGATTTTTGAAATGGTTTCTCTCTTCACGTGCTACTGTTAAAATAGTACTTGTTTCAGCAAAGAAATGGGTGGCTAGTTGCTCTTCCTTCATTCTGTCTAGTGTTTTTCAAGAGTCCAAGGCTTTAATTGCTGGAGGCTCTGTTCTTATAATTCAGTTTTGTTGTCCTTTTAATTACCATATAAAGACATTAGTTGCTATAACTGGTTTACTGCTGGGAAATTGTCCTTTACTAATTATATTAGTAATTTGAATAATAGAATAATGTATACACCTATGCAGTCCCTTTTCCCAAGAGTTCATTGTATGAGTTGGCAAGTTCACTTAGAAAAATGGAAGGAGGACTACGAAGAGGTGACAGAAACATTGCTCTTGGAGCTTGTATTGTACATATGCATTGTATTACAGACAGCAGGGTGCACAGTTTTGTGGCAAGAAGATGCTCAGGTGTTCAAATGTTATGCTCGTTTGACCCAGTCTAATTGGGCATAAGCACCACTTAAACCAGTGCTGGGCTGCAGGTCGGGGGAGGAGGTAGAGATAGTGTGAGTCAGTGCTCTGAGCAAAGGACCAGCAGTAGACGCTTTCCAGCTGCCAAGTTCAGCTCCTGATTCAGTCTGTAACCGTGAACCAAGCTGGTTAGAATTTCAAAACCACGTGGTGTTTACACATGTTTTTTTGTTTAAAGAAAGAAAATAATAGAGTCTGTTTTGATTTTTTTTAATCCAAGAAAATTCCCCTGGAATGTGTGCCAGTGTAGTTGGGAACTTTTGTCAATGTTAAAGTGGCTGAGCTACTGCAGTGCTTTTCCATTTTGTCTTTTCTACTGTGCAAGGTGAGAAAAACATAAAAGTTTATATACATTTGCAAAACAGTTTGGATTTCAGAAATTAATGTTACATATGTTATTTAGTATTAGCGTCTGTAAAGAAATCAAAGACTGTCATTTGATAGTCACTCAGTCTGGATTCAAGCTTTGTCCTTTATGCTAAGACCAGCAGCTTTCGCAGTAAAATTACTTGGATAATTTTTTGCTTAAAAGGAGCAGTTGGTGCTTTACCTTACCTCTGTCTTGTCCAGGCTATAGTTCCTGAGTCCTGAAAATAATTCTTAAAACCACAAGTCCTGGATAGTGTTGGCTGAAACAAAGGATTTGGAAGAGAAACTAGAGTATGTTATTGAACGAAAGGTTTGGGGAATGTGTAACAGCGACATTCTCTCTTAGCTAAAGCTGCTTTCAGCTCTGGTTGCATTGCCCATTTGAAGGTGTCTAGATGCACCATGCTCATGTGTATCTATCATTTAAGGCAGTATGAGACAGGTGCTAAAATTACAGTGTGATGTGATTTTATGAACACATATTCAGAATATGAATAGAAAAAAAAAAAAGATGAAACATGACTACTTCTGAAGATAATATTCCTGCATCTTTTAGGATTGACAGCCTTCCTACCTTGGCAACTGCAGGTATTCTGACATTTTTTTAAAATGTCTGTAGCACGTTTATTAGTTTAGCCTCAGAATGCTCAGAAATAGCTGGATATGATGCAGAGCTAAGAAAAGTAAGACTAGTAGATCCTGCCAAATTCAATTTTTTTTTAATGTGGAAAGCCAAGATGAGTAGACATTTTTACCACACATTTTATTTCTGAATGAATGAATCTTCTCTTGAGAAGATGTGTACATGCAGTGTGACTCCTGCATGTTTCCATGATAAATTTACACCTGAAGTAAATTTCATATCATTCTACTTCCATAATGGTAAGATACTGCTAAAGTTGCTAAAACAGAAGTTCTGCCTGGTTTAGTTTGCAAATGTGTTTGGGTTTTTTGGTTGGGTTTTCTTTTTGTGTGTGTGAAGGAATTTCCTTGATTGTGATTTTTTTTTTTTTGTTTTCGTTGGTATTTTTCCCCGAAGTAGTGCTGCTCCTGCAGGTTGTTGCAGCTTAGTAATAAACTAGAGCTTTGTGGTGTGGCTTCCTAATGTATGTTGACTGGTAACCAGTGCACCATGTTGCTGTTCTGCCGTTAGGTGGCATGCCACAGTTTGGAGTTGTCTTTTGTATTTCATAAACTACATTTATTTTTCCCTACAGCTTATTTAAAATTGGAGAACCTTCCAGGAAAAATAGAGAAGACACAACGGCAATAGTTTAGCATTATTTATTTAGCCTGCCAAACACTCAGCCCCTTAGGTTTCTGCACTATTAAGACATCCACAAGAACATGGTTGAATGGGAATAAACAGAAAGGACAGTTCTTCAAAGGGATTTTAAGTATCTGAATCTCAGTGGAGCCTTCAGTCCTCAGCTTGCTTCCTAGACTCCAGTGGGATGGCCTCCACATGGGATCTGAAGCACCCAACATTTAACATCCTTACATGACAAAGGATGATGTGCTGAAAAAAAGCGAGTCAACTACTGCCGCTTGGAGAGCATATGGTCCAAATGTGGTGGCCATCGTTTCAGTCGCTGCCGTGCTCGGAACATTTCTGCTCACAGTCCAGGTTGGCTAGGGCAGGGTGGGTGCTCCTAGCCAGGGCCAGGCAGACATGGTTTTGGGGGGTTTCAGTCATCCTGTCTTGCAGTATGTAAGTGGATCTTACTTGTAGAGCAGCCGTAACAAGGCAGACTGAATGTTTCTCCCCAGAAACCCTATAAAACTGGCGAACATGGGTGTGAATGGAGTACTTTGGCTAGAGGAGGGAGGTGAACCCATGAGCTGAAAGTGTGTTTACATTCTGTATGGATCTCCCCTAGACTTCGATGTTGCATCACTTGCTATCTTTGGGAAGCAAAAGGAGTGATCCTTCCTGATAGTTTGAGAAGATACTGCAGGGATGTCTCACAGTAAGGAAAGTTCAGGAAGCTTATGCCTACAGTACTCCTAAGAAATTTGGTTTAAGTCTAGTACTTCACACTTCAGTGTTTATGAACCTGGGTTGGCCAATTAAAATATGTTTACAGGAATGTTAATTTTTTATCAGCTCTCAGTTGCATGTTTGAAGGGGGGAAAAAAAAAAGTACAAAACATTGGTCCTTTTTTCTCCTCTTTTCCCTGAAGCCCAGTGTCCTTGCCTCCTGGTTTGAACGGTGGTCACACAAACAGCTGACTTTGCTTTTAAGACAGCTGGGGGAACAGATGCCTCAGGGTGGGTGGGGAATGGGATTCAGTGGCTTAGTGTAGAGGAAAAGGCACAAATCTCTGCACATTATGAAGGAAATTTGATAAACATGTATGTAAGTAATTATCAGTTACAATCAGTTTTCACTAAGAGTGTATGTTAGCAGGGGGGTTAGATTTTTTTTTCTCCTGGCTGATCTTTCCCAATGGCTGTGGCATCCTCTCCAAGAGCAGCAATACTAGAGATCAAAACATAGTCTGAGCTTATTTTTTTTGCCACCGTGTCTGACACAACGTGCAGAATGAAAGTGCTTGGTCCCAGGTGATGCCTGCAGCAATGCCTGCAGAGCAGGCTCTGCACCGGCCGGGGATTGCTGGCTGGAGCTTGGTAACCCGCGTGTACAGAAAGGGCTGCCAGCAGTAGAAGCTACTTAGTGGAAATGGTATTTAAGGTAAAAGTAATTGTGCTTTTTCCAGCATAGCCAAATTGTTTCCTGTACAAGTTAATATAGGGATGGGTATCATTGGTCTGATTGTTCCTCAAAAGCGTTTCCACTTTCTCTTTATAGTAAGCAATATTGACTCACAACTAGTTTCAGCTGAATCCTTCCCATACCTCACTGATTTTATTTATTTATTTATTTGGGGGGGGGGGGGGCGAATACCCAAGGAAAAGATTGTTCCTATTGTACAACCTTCAAGAAGACCTTTGAAATTCAGGGTACTTTCTACAACTTCTGTACTTTGGTTTCAGTAAAATAAATGAAAAGGTCTTTAATTTGTTCTGGATAATGTGACATCTGCCTTAAATGACAAATGTGAATATATTGGTTTGGTTCAGTGCTGCCTGGAAATTTAATCACATGGAGAAAAAAATATTGAGTACCCTTAAACTCACCTTGCGTACACTTATTAGTAATTGACAGTGTCTAGACAGATGGTGATCTGGAAATTAAAGTCTGGGAAAAATAAACTTACAGATATTAAAGTCAGCTGCATTTCCCAGCACTGATAAAGTGGGAAGATTGGGGGGTTAACTTTCCTAGCAGCTGACAAAACAGTTGCCCGTAGTTTTGTTCTGAACCTGCTCCCTCTTTAAGAAGTGTGCCTTTTTAAACATTGCACATAAAAACCGACCAGTCTGTAGAACCTGAAAAACTACCACAAACAGTAATCTGATGAGAAGATGAATATTTGTCTGGGTATGTACAACGCAGTGAATCAAGTTTTTCTTCTTTCTTCTTGAAGGACTCTAAATTAAGAGTCTTTTATGAGACAAAAATCATACGGTGCGTTGGCAGCATGTGGTTACTGTTGTTCACAAGAATTAAAAAAAAAAACCACAACAATGGGGCACACTGTTGATCAGCTGGTGGTCACTGAACTTCAGCACAGGAGCGTTCCTGCTCATTTTAAGCTAAAATTGCATTTTTGCTTCTGTTCAGGCATGTAAGATGATTTACAATTGTAGAACAATTGTAACCTAAACAAAGTTTAAGCTTACAGCATATGAACAGAGAAAAGATTACTGTTACCCAGTTTTAGAGTCAAGCCTGAGTTAAGGTTTTCCAAAGGCTCTAAGAGAACTAGTCACTGTGCTCTCTTTCAATTAGTGCTCTTTGCCCTGCTGTAATACTTCAGGACTACTGAAATACAGAGGTATAGAAGTGTGAGAGGTTAAAAATGTGGATAAAAGTAGAAGTCTACAAGTTCTTCAGGAGCCCTTGTGTTTCAGAGATGTGTAGATTATGCCTCCTGGTTTGGACGGCATCTGTGTGGCTAAATGCAGGGTGGGCTGAAGCATAGTGATGCAAACTGCATCTTTCTGTGCTACTTGCCCTGGGGACACAGCAGCCACACAGTTATGGGGACAGCCCAAATGGTGGGGCTCACTCTCTTGATATGGAAGAGCCCAGCTGTTCTCGGGAGGAGGCTGGCTGACCCATCACCCTGGCACTGGCTGTGTGCCTTCATCACGAGGCGTTTGGGGTTAAAGATGGGAGAACCTGTCCGGGCAATCCTAACTGTAGCTATGCCCAAACCACCCACATTTCATGTAGAAGTGATCTTGGCCTGTGCAAAGATGGGTATGAGCTTAAGCTTTCTCATTTCACTCTGAAGCTTTCCTGAAGCCCAGACCTGGGAGCAGACTTCATCCACTGAATGGGCAAGAGCCAGACAAAGACACTAGTTTCTGACTAGGAGGAAGGGTTACATTGTGGTCACACAGGTAGAGCCGATAGCGTGGAGGAGCTGAGCTCCATGGAGGTAGTTCCAAGCTCCCGCAAGTCTCTGCCTACTAAATACATACAGCTGGGCTGCATGGTTAGGATAAGGTGAAACAGGACTTTTACTCCCTTGCTATAAATCTGCATTCATCAACAGGACTAGGATGGGGTAACTGGTCATCTTGGGAGACACAGAGAGACTATTCGTACTAAAAAAAAGACCACGTTATAGCTTACCTGGATAATAACAACTACGTAATACAACAGCAGCAAATAAACCTGTGCTACCCTCACCATCCAGTGAACCCCCATCAAAGCCTACCTGGATTCCAAGCCCTGTGACAGCTGCAGGTCAATTTTTAGCCAGTTCCCTAACAAAATGGAGTATTAAGCACTCATCTTGTCAGCCTGACAGTTTCTACCAATAACTTTTGAACTCACTGACCAGTTTCCAAATAAATTTGACAGAGGGACCAAAGATTCAATCCTACCAACTTCTGACAGGTTTGCTGAAAGTAGGCAGTGGGTGAAAGAGACGCTGCTAGTATTTCCTTGGAGAGAAAGCCTGCCATATGACATCCTTTTTCAGCTTTTATATCATCACAAACAATCTTTATAGCGCTTCAGTAGTTTTTCTTATACTGTTCCATCATTAGACCCCAAAGAATTTGCGAGGGAGACTGGCAGAGGGAGCAAAACCCCAGCTTCATAATTTCTACCATGGAAGACCATGGTTTCAATCAAGTAGGCAGAAGTTCTGAAGAGGTTTTTTGAGTGAAATTTACCTCCAAGTGTGAGTTTGGAAAAACTTAAATCCACTCTGTTCAATGACAGGAGGGAAGGAGGAATCTCTCTGGATTTCAGGACACTGTATTGCCATGACGGAGTGGTCAGGCTTGGAGGAGTGTAGCCATACACTGCCTGAGGGAGTGCGCGGCCAAGAAAAAAACCCTGTTAAAAGGATCTATTTAGAAAAACTTTAAACTTCCTGCTGTATCATGAGGCTTTCTTCCCCTACTTCCAGAAGACCACCCATTTTAAAAATACCAAAGCAATCCCTAGGCACCCAAGAGGGACTTTTCAAGAAATCATTACTTTTACAGGCAAGAGAAAATCACATGCTTTATTGTGGCATTAGGCGAGATCAGGGAACGCAGAATGAGAACATGGCAGGGAGGCTGACTGCTAGGCCAAGTGCTTCCTGGCTTGTGTCAGAAACTGTGGCCAGCAGGACAAGGGAGTCCAAGGTGAGGCTGCACCTTGAATAACATGTTCAATTTTGTGCCCCTCACTACAGGAAAGACATTGAGGTGCTGGAGTGTGTCCAGAGAAGGGCAACAAAACTGGTGAAGAGTCTGGAGCACAAGTCTTATGAGGAGCTGCTGAGGGAGCTGGGGCTGTTTACTCTGGAGAAAAGGAGGCTCAGGGGAGACCTTATCGCTCTCTACAAGTACCTGAAAGGTGGTTGTAGCAAGGTGAGTGTCAGTCTCTTCTCCCAAGTAACAAGTGATGGGACAGGAGAAAATGGCCTCAAGTTGCACCAGGGCAGGTTTAGATTGGATATCGGGAAGAATTTCTTCCCCAGGAGGGTTGTCAAGCACTGGGACAGGCTGCCCGTGGAAATGGTTGAGTCACTATCCCTGGAGGTATTTACATGGCACTTAGGGACGTGGTTCTTAGGGACATGGTTTAATGGTGGACTTGGTAGTGCGAGGTTAATGGTTGGACATGATGATCTTAAAAGGTCTTTTCCAACACAAACAATTCAAAGATTCCATGATCTCCACTGTATGTAGAACCAAAGCCACCACAGCCTGGCAGCTGTGTGCTGCAGGGCAGCGCTCTCCCTCCTGCAGCCATGGCTGGGAGCTGGCACTGTGGGTGCTGGAGCTCACAGCCACACCACAGGAAGACCACAGGCATGTTTGTGAGCATGAGGATTCTCATGGAAATCATGGTTATGGAGAGTAGTTTCATCTGGCTGAACCTAAGTGTTTCTTCCTTATATTTGGCAGTAACTGCTGCATGTGAAGGAGTTAACAGTGAATGTGGTAATTTAAAAAAGTCTGGCAAACCTCCTCCACTCCCAAAAAAAGGGCACCACAAGGCACTGGGAGGGAGCAGGGTTAAGCTGTACATGAGATAGTATCTTTGAAGGAGCTTTTCTGGAAGTATGCCAGAGGAGGCTGGTGCATGGCAAGAGTTTTAGTGTCATTGTGATGAAGTACTCAGTGAGTGCCTTGTCTGCGTGCTTCAGTTGTTAGAGCTTGTCAAGTCACATCACAACTCCCTGTTAAATTAGCTGTACAACTATTATTAACTAATGAGCTGTAAAATAAAATAAATCCAGAACCAAAACCTCACTTGAACTGGAGGGAAAACCCTTCCCTTGCCAGTTTCTAGTGGTAGGTTGTCCTGTTGGCCAAAAAGAGGAGAGGAGAGCAGGTTACTGGCAGCCTGATAGCCTGCTTCAGGTGAGCTTTGTGCATTTCACTGCACTGATCTACTGCTTCTTGTAATTTTTGTGGCACGATGGTGGTCTGCATGGGTGATCCTGTGCTCTGCCACAAATCCCCCATCAGCAGAGAGCAGCCCTACCTGCTGTGCTGACTGAGGCTTGCCTCTGGGTCACTGCCTCTGAGCACCAAAAGCCCTATGGCAAAGGGACCCCCGGCCCACCCCTAGGCTGCGTGAGTGGGAGAGGGAAAGCAAGAAGCAGCCCCTCAATGCATAGCATCACCCTGCCTGGACAGGGCTGGTGCTTTCCCTAGCCCACCTGTATGAAGAGGAACAGCTTTTTTCATTTCTCCAGGGGTGGCTTTTGGCAGGTAAGTGGTGCCTCTGGGAAGTTTGGTCCCTCTTGGTAGGGTGATTTAGTGCATAAAAGTGCAGTAAGGTTGGGGCAGAATTACAGTTTGGCCTGAAGTTTTCTCCTTAGTGCATACAAAGACCAATAAGGATCAAATCAATAAGGTTTACTCAGTGGAATAAACTAGCAAGACAACATCAATTTACTTTTTATTTTAACTCACTTTGGCCAGGGTCTGTTCATTCATCCTATGTTTCACTCACCTGAAGGCCAGACACTTGTTTTCTCCTGCTGTCGTCCTGCCGCCAAACTTTCCTTCGAGTAGGGCGGCCAGTGGGTCTCTAGTCACACCATTTACATGGATACCACCTTGTCCCCGCCATCCCTGGCCTTTAAGACAGGGAAACCCATTCCTGTCTGCAAAGAATCGGGGAAGTCCAGAGGCAATGACCATGAACCACCCCTTTTCTCTGAAATACATTGCTGCTTTTGCTGTCAGCTTGGAGCGTCTTGCCTCCAGGGATCCTGCTGTGCCCAGGGCGGTTGCTGGCTGGGCTGAAGATCATGGTTTCCTCCTGTCTTAGCTGTGACTTGAGCAGAGGAAATCTGGGTGTTTGGCAGACAGCTTTTCACAACACCCAGTGTCTACACTATCCACAGATATTAGGTCAGTCACAGCTGTTCATGTGGTAGCTGTTGTTCATTGCTGAAGGTGCCTGAGTCCAGTGTAAGGCTGGGATGCCACCAGCTCACCTTGCTGCCCACAGGTGCTAGGGGAGAGACTGCAGACACGGTGGCAGCAGCATGTCGTTGCCCTCCACTCCTCAGCTGGCATTTGGGGCAGGAGAAGGCCCCGCCAGCTGGTCCCCGCTGTGTCCTGGCAGTAATGTTCTGCTGGGGGCAACGGAGTGAGGCACCTGATTCTGCCGCAGGCATTTGCTATCTCCTCTAGAAGCAAAAAGGAGCTTGATGCCCAGTTGCTGTATGGCTTTGGCCTTTCATTAACAGTTTCCATTAGGCACAGAAAGCAACAAGCAAAGAGGACACTCTCATGCTGTGGTTTGTATCATTTGTGATTGTCTGGTTTTAGAAGAGCAAATAGATTGGTCAACCCTTGGTAACAGAAGACCTAAACCACGTCACTGATGTTACAATTGCCAAGTGATCTTGAACCTTGATGTAACTGGTTTTAAGAAATGAAAAACACTTGTTTGAGACAAGCCCTCCAAGGCAGTTTTGCTTCCTCAGTTACTAACTGGAAACAGAAGGAATGAGCTCAGAGTGAAAAGCTGGCCAAAGTCCTTCCTGGCTTGCCTTGTCCTCTGAAGAGGTTATCTGTGCCCCAGGAACTACTTGCCATACAGGAGATCATCTCATATTGCTCACAGAAATCAAATAATCCAACACGGAGAGCAAAGGGTGCTTGTGACATTCAGATTGCTGCTGCTGCTGTCTGCAGGACCACAAAGGCTGTGTGCTGCTGCTCCATGGTGTTCCTAGTATGTCAGGCCTTGGGATGACTTTCTGGTCGTGCCACACAGTACACAGCTAATTCAAGGAGAAGCATCTGGAGACTGCAGCTATCTAGTATGGTAACAGCTATAGGTGATCCTAAATGTTCCCAGAATCACAAAATAGCTGAGGTTTCAGTCCGCCTCACTGTCCACTTAGCAAGCCCATATTTCATCAAGTTGTCTCTGAGATTGTTACAGAAGACAGTGTTGAAAGCCTGGCTGAAGTCAAGACAAAACCCATCCACTGTTCTCCCCTCATCCACCAAGGTTGTAGAAGGCTATCAGGTTGGCTAAGCAAAATTTCCCCTTCATGAAACCATGCTGACTGCTTCCAATCACTTTTTAGTCTTTCATGTGTTTGTAAACTGTTTCCAGGAGGATTTTCTCCATCATTTTTGCAGATTTTGGGGTGGGGCTGGTTGGCCTGTAGTTCCCCAGATCTTCCTTCTTGTTCTCCTTGAAGACAGGAGTGACATCACTTTCTTCCAGTCTTCAGGCACCTCTCCTAGTCACTATGATCGATCAAAGTTTACCAAAAGTCGCCTCACAATGACACCTGCAAGCTCCCTCAGCACTCCTGGGTGCATCCCATCAGGGCCCATGGACTTATGTATGTTGGGTTTGTTTAAGTGCTCCCTAACCTGGTTCTCCTGCATCCATTGCTGAGTCCTTGCTCCAGGCAGTGAGCAACGTCGAGAAGTTTACATTGTGAAAGACAAAACCCCACAGTGCCTGGGGACTGCAGCAGCTCAGGGAGAAAGGGGCAGTCTGCATAGCTTGCATGAGAGCCAGGGCCAGTCTGCATGAGGTGTTCAGATATGCAATGTTAATATCCTATTCATGCTCCGCTTTGATTACTTGATTGCATCTATTTTTACTCTGACCCAGCAGACTTCCTTCATTTTTCTTCTTAAATAAACTGCACCACCTTCCCACCCTCCTCTGCCTCCCCAGGTCCCCACCCCAGTCGCTGCCCCGTGAAGCCCAGGTAAAGCCTGTTCCTGGCTCAGAGAAGCCGTATCCCTGCAGAGGTCTGACACAGGGGCCACTTCTACATTTTGCTTGCAATAAAGTAAAACACATTTGATGATCCCATTCTAACTCCCTGACCATAATTACTTAAAAAGCCCCAAATGACTACACTGAGGGGAAGCAGAGCAAAATTGCCTGAAGTACCAGACACACAGATTATTAAACGTCCCAAAGGCCATGAAGAAAGAAAAGCTTTATACAGTCACGTGTAGAGCATCCCCTAAAGCTTCCTCAGCTGGAGTCCTTTCTACTAGCAGCAGTTTGACACACTTGTTTTGTTTAAAAATATACAGAATGCATTTAGGACCTTATTTTAGAAAATAGTCCATAACCCTGCAGTTTATATAAAATAGTTTATAGCCTCAGTCTGCTAAATGGCAGGGGCTTTGTACAAAGGGTTGAAAATGAAAACATCTGGCTGTGCTCAGTCTAACCTGCAGTTCTGTCACATGCAAAGGTAGGGAAGGCCAAAAGAAATGCAGGGTATGTGCCCAGGGCTGGAGGGATGTGGGGCAAATCCCTGTTCTGACTTCCCTTTCTCACAATGACATTCTGAGGATAAGCACACTAAAAAATGGAGGTATCCAGCTGCTGCCTTGTATTATAGAGATACTCCTTCTGATTGTATGTCTAGATTTCATCTTTAAATGCTGAATGAGTCAAAAAAAACGACCATAAAAACTATGTTTCTGTAAGATACAGTCTGGCTAATGTATCATTCTGAGCAACATTACTATGGTTCTCTGGTGGCCTCAGAAGAGCCATTACAGAAGCACAGGGATTACTCCCAAAGAATATTGAGGCCAGTGCTTTCAGAGCTAAGACCTTGGGAAAGCAGTAAGCGTAGACCATCCACACCGTGTAGGGACATTTGCGTAAGCTTTGGCAGTATCTACAGCCATCTGAAACACTGATAAGCCAGAACAAAATGTTTTGCCTGTGTAATCAACCACATCCTGACCTCCTTGCATCTCTGCTTTCCTAATATTTTACTGCAGCTGTGCCTTGCAGAAAACCATTTTCTGCAACAGAGGATAAGGTTAGAGAGTTACCTATGAGTGGATCCTCATATATCAGTTGCTGCTTCTTCATTAGGCTACCCTGAATAACCTTGGTGTCCAGTATACTTTTGTAAAATTGCAGAGGATCGTGCATCCAGTGCCATTTTTCACTTCTGATTCTTACCATCGCCCAGTTGGGCACAGTATCTTAGATCTGGTTAGAAGAGGCTTAAAGCAGCAACGTATATACATTTCTTTTCACATATCCCAGATATATTGTAAAAAGTCTTTTTTGTGAAGGTCAGAGCTGGGATTGGTACCTTTATATTCTGATCCAAAGGGATATAAATTTGGCATTATATTGACCCACCGTGCTGATTGTACCCAAAGTGAAGTGAGTTACTGCCAGCACAGAAGTCACTGCAAGAACATGGAAAGGTCAAACTGACCCTGGCAGCTTGTAAATCTGGAAAGCCTTTCTTCACTTAACCTTAGAAAAATAATGAAGTCTTAGATTCCTCCTTTTTAAAAAGGAATGACCTGTCCTACTCAAACCTGAAATGTGTTCCTCCAGGAAACATACTGGGTGCAATGAATGCTGCATGAGCAGGGGCTGGGGGTTCCCCCAAACTGCGGGACAGTCCTGGGTGCACAGCATTACAAGTATGGGACCTGCTAGGAGGCATGGCCCCTGCTATGGCAGGTAGCTGCTGAGTGGAACTGTGCTCACAGGAATAGGTTCCATTTTGGAAACCTTTTGGCTCAGACTTAAAAGGCAAACCAACAAAAACAGGTTTGGTAGTAATTGTCTTTTTAGGGAGGTTTGATAGTAACAGTAATAGTCCTTTAGGAAGACTGTAAAACTCAGTAGCTGGATGCTACCCATCTTCAAAGACTTGAAGAAAAGGTTCATCTGCAGGAAAGAAAATCAGACATGGGGAAAAAATGCTAATAAGAATTGATAATTTGATAATTGGTTATCAAATTGCCTTTGCTGGCATGTTTTTAAAACAGAGGAAGGGATTGGTGAATGTAAAGGAAACTGGTGGTACTTTGGTGTGGGGACAGTGTCTGAGGAGTCTCGCAGCCACACATCGGTATGGTACCATTGCTGAAAGGCAATGCTGGCAGCAGTGCAGCAGAGAGGTATGGAATTCAGAGGAGAGGCGAGATGAGACAGAGCAGGATGGCAGTGGGCAGGGTCCATGCGCTGTGTGGTCCCTCGCTGGTGCAACCGGTTTGGCAGTAGCAGAGGAATTTCAGCTATGGGACATGCAGCCCCAGGGAACTTGTCTGTCCCTCTTCCTGCAACTCACCTCCTGATGCACAAGTGCTTATGGCTTCTATTGATTTCACTTTTTCTGCCTTAGAGGTGGAGGTTGTCATTACCCTTGATCACAAGTTACTGATCCAAAGAATCAAAAAGCACACAAGGTTCGGTATTCTGTGAGTTATCCCACACCAAATAAAAATTTGGTGAACTGACCTTCACATACAACAATGGACTGTCGTTTTTTGATCTACATTTAGATTTTTTCCACATAAAACAAATCACTA